>WBMV01006687.1:0-128316 GCA_013396655.1 Campylorhamphus procurvoides | reverse complement strand
TCCTTCTTTCCTTCCTTCCTTCCTTCCTTCCTTCCTTCCTTCCTTCCTTTTTTTTTTTTTTCTCTATTTCTTTCTCTGAATTCTTCAGCAAACTGCATGCAACAAGTTTTTGGCAATTATAAGTTTTAACAGGAAACTAAATAATTTTAAGGTCATAAGGAAAGCTGATTTGAATGGGTTTTTCTTTTCCCAGTTATGCCTTTTTGCATATGTAATGAACATGATGATGCTTACCTTGATATCGAGATGTTTTCATATATCCTTGCCCAGTTTGTATCTTGCAAGCCTGTCATCAAAAGGCATCACTAAAAGCAAGAACTCTTTGTGATTGCCTGAGTGTTTGCAGTCAGATGGCTGTGGTGCTGACTCGTGAGTTTTATTTCTTTTTGAAAAACGTTGCATTTTTCTACCCTCTTTGTGTCATTTTAGGGATGAGGAAATAGGTAGGACATGTGGGAAATTTCCAGATCCTTCTTGACATTTCTAAGATTTTTTAAATTTTTTGGCTGTCTCTTTTGAAAGATTTTTAGCAATCCTTTCAAGTATTGCTGTTTTGTTTTCTTCAGAGTTTAGATTTGGATAGTTTAAAATTAAAAAAAAAAAAAACAAAAAAACCATGCAAATATTTCTTAGTTGGGAAACTGAAATAAAACACTGCTATTACTATTTTCATTCTATTTGATTGAACATTCTAAACATTCATTTAATAGAAAATCCTGTATGTTTAAACACAAACTGTTTTGCACAATAAAGGCTCAAGTCCTGGTTTCTTCTCTGTCAAATTAAGCTCAGGCTCCAATCTCTTGTACACTCTTGCTCCATAAAGCTGATTACAAATCAATTATCACAAGAAAAAGTTATGCAACATTTCCAGATCTCTAACACAAGATGGCACCATTAGTAATGCTTTTCCCATATTATTCCTTGACACAGTAAGGGACAGCTTGTTGCACTGCAAAATTGCGATAGTAACGTAGCTTCCGTGAGCACATTGCATGTATGTTTAATGCATAGAAACCTGGTGTGTGCCTGAAGGACTCTGTAGTATCTCTTATTTTTATTAAGGGGTTGCATGTGGTATAGTCAGGGCCATACACTGCAAGAACACTCCTGCTTTTCCCAGCATTCATCACATAGATACGTGTATAACCATGTGCAAATTTATTTTAGCCTCTCTGCTCATATACTTCTGCATATATTGTGCTCAGTCTCTTTTGAAGAATATGTTGGGTTTGTTTGGAATGCTTAACGTTGGACAAATTTAACTAATTTTTTTTAATGTCAAAATAAATGTCAAATTATGCCAAATTTGCTTATTCGTATTTTCTTCCTTAGGGCTTAAAGATCTTACATACTTTTTTTTTTCCAAATTCATATTTGAGAAATGTTTTTGTTACTTTTATTGTTTTACATGTTTGTTGGAGGTAAAGCAGGGATGACACCCATTAGACCAGGTTGCTCAGAGCTTCACTCCAACATGCCCTTCAACGCTTCCAGGTATGGCACATGTAACTTCCCCGAGCAACCTATTCCGGGGTCTCACTACCCTCTGACTAATGAATTTATTCCCAGATCCAGCCATGAATAAGGCCCACATACAGCCACACACACATGCAGATATGCCTATATTCAATACATTTCTACATAGCCATATGCTTGGTCAAACATCAATACAGAAAGAAAACACAGCACTCACACAAATGCAATGAGGGTGAAGAACCTAATCTTCCATCTCTTCAGGATGAAGCTCTGTTCGAGCGAAATGCACACACACATATATGTGCATTGTGGATCCAGCCAGCGGCTGGGATCAGACACTCAGTCTGTCCAGGAGCGCCCCTAGCTCCCAGTCTCCCCAGCTGCTGTCATCTGGATGTGGGAGCCCCTGAGACCACAGTCTCACTCCAGTTGCTGGTAAAAACCCACTTCATTCACACACAGACACACAGAAAACTACCCCTATCCCTTCCCAACACACACGTGCAGTGGGTCTCTCCATGATCTGGTCTATACCTATACCTGTGACCCTACTCAATGTCTGGGACAGTTGGTCCCTCCAGGAGCCAAACCACTGCCCTTTGGGTCCCTTCTGTATCCAGCACAGATTTATGACCTGATATTATTCCTAAATCCCTAGTCCTACTTGTTAGCTATTTCAGCTTGATGTTTGCTTCCGGTCACCTATTGACATAGGCACCCACATGATGTGCATGTCACCCTAATTGCTGGCACCACTGACACAGGGAGCACTATGACCCTGGGTCCCACCCCGTTTTCTGTCTCTGGGAGCCTCATACACATGCGCACATGCATGGTCATCCTCCAGTGGTGGGTGTGCCTTCCTTCTTCATCTGGGTTGTTCTTATGCAGATCAGAGGTCTCCTGCCACACACCTAAAAACTCTCTTCCTCCCCTTTAGCAGGGGGGTTGCAACTCTGGCCTCAGCAAAGGATCCTGCTGCTTTGGCAAATGGATGATTATTTGAGTCATTAACCTTTAACATTTCAGTCCTTCACAATATCCATTGTAAATCTTGTGCAATGCACAAATTTTGTTCCACTTCATACCACAACAGTCTGTAAGGTGCTTTCCCACTGCCGCATGCTGTTGGTGTCACTCTCAGCCCATGGGACTGTCTCCTCTAGGACAGGCCAAGGAGGTACCAAGTTCAAGGCTCATGTCTCTCTTGGGGTTATTTGGAACCACTCTGTGCCCATCACCATGTTTTTATGTTCCTTTGTGTTCATGGGTATGATCCTTTAGTCAAATAACCTGTTTGGAAAAATTAACTGAAATGCATAAAATTGGAAAAATATCCACAAAATAAAGTCTCATCCTTGTAAATTATTTCTCCTTTTAATTGTGAGGGTATTAACATCAGCTTGCAATGTGGATTAAACAGATGTTTGAAAAGGCATGGGTGTCAGATATTTTGCCATAAAAATCCAGATTTCAGTTTATCTATATGAAGCCTTATGTACTTAAAGTCTAACTTAGACAAGTCTCTTGCATGCACATCAAACTGAAATGAAGATTTGAATACTTTGTTAATTTGAGGCCTTTGGATTTGGCTGTATTCAGCCCTGCACAGCAGGGGGCAAACACATGAAGAGGTTAAGAACATGCAGAAAAGTATAAACTAAACTACAGGACAACATCGGGGGAGGGCGGGGAGTGGGAAATGAAAAAAGAAAAGAAAAATGGAATTTGGAAGGTGACTTCTTTAGAGGAGTTGAATTCTGGAGCAGCTGTCTGATAGCAATAGTTTGGAAAACTGGTTTTGTAATACTCAGCTTGATTAAAAAATAGAGAGATAGGAAGGGAACTAATAAAAATACCATTGGGCCAGGAAATTACTTAGCTTTTTCCATCTGTTTTGAGCATTTGGATTGGGGAAGGTGCTACATTAATCATGGTCCTCTTAGCCACAGAAGGTACGAAGCTAGAAACCATAACTGTGAAGTGTGTCTCACACACAAACTTAATTCTATGCTTTTCTATGAAATACACCTAGAACTGAAGGTTTGTTGTGTTACTCAGGTTTGTTTAACATTATTGGACACTAAACAGTGGTTCCCTTGTGTTGCAAAATTAGAGAGGTAGTGACTAGAGCTAAGCAAATAATGAATATTCTATTCAATGAATTTCTTTTCTACTTGCAGGTTTTCCCTGAGCACATTGCAGTTCCCAGTAAGCCTTATTATTCTGCAAATAACTCCTTTGAAAAAGTCCTGGTCTTTAGATTGCATTTCATTTCCTTGGAAATGCTGGTTGTTTAAAATTCAAACTGTTGTATTTAGGCACATGGCATGTGAAGTGTTTTTGTTCCCTAGAGAATCAGTGGAAGTCTTAAAAAAAATCACATTTCTGGTGCTGAAAGAGTCATTATTATTCAGATGAAATTTAGTGGTTTAGGGTAAGGAAAGCTGTACAAAGTGCTGGAACAAGGCCAATTATACCAGCTGTATCACAGGTACACCATTAGTATTTTTCGCAAAACCTTTCACTTTAGCTATTCCATTCTAATGGGGACAAAAATTTATTTTTTATGCATTATTATGCATCACTTGAAACAGGCTAATGGCAAAGAACACAGGCTAAAAGGTTAATAGATTTGACTGCCACACCTGATAGTTACAATTTTATATTTTTGCTGTGTACAATTTACATACAGCAACATTTATATGGCCATAACAGAGACTGGTTTGTTTTTTTTTTTTTTTTTCATTTTGGCCTGTCAAAATGGGAAATTTGGAGGGCATGTGGCTAATTTTCTACTTTGATTTTTAAAAGATACAGTTGTATAGATATTAAACTCCACAGGAAAAAAAAAAGAAACAAAAACAACAACAACTACAACAACAAAAGTTTCAGAAGAGAAAGAACTCCTGAAGTCATCCACTGCCAGGGCTCAGAAAGGGAGTTCCTTATTATATTCTCTGTCATCCTTTAAATGTCATAATGATGTCTGTATGATTCATAAAATATTGCTGTCCTGCTAAATATATCACTCTCAAAATATACCTTCTGACTTGCCAGATACCCACTTCAGAGAAGTGTCTACTGGATGGCTTTGCTATCCTGTATCTACTCTGCAATGTAGCTAAAAGCATACAGACCTTCCAGCTTCAGAATGAAAATGAACTCTTGTAGAGTTTAGTTCTTCAAACAAATGGATCTATTAAATAACTTTTTTTAATGATTGTAGTGGGAATTTGGACACTTGACTCATCTGAGCACACCTAAAGTTGTCTGTCCCAGGGTGACTTTTACCCTTAATCTGCCTTTCACCCACTGAAGACTTCTCTCAGTTGCTCACACATGAGTGCTTGAGTGCTCAGTACCATCTGAACTGCTACAGAATATGAGAAATATTCATGCAAGTCAGGACATTATGGCACAGGATCTGCAGGAGACTGCACTATTTTAGACCAGCAGCTGAAAGCCAAATAGGATATTTTACAGTATAGCAAACTGTTCTAGTCATCTGTATCTGAAATGAAACCAGAACTGATAATAATTACAGGGGATCTGACTCCTTCATCCCAATCTCCAAAGTCAATTGCACTGTAAACAGTCATGATGCCTTCATGTCTGGTCTTTTCTAGAACTTAAATCTCACTAAGTGGTTGAGGGAATCGGTGCTTCCAGAGTTTCTTTTTAGTGGAAGACAAATGAAGAGAGGTTGCTGCTGACATGCTGATTATGTGCATGCTTAATTGTAGTGATAACCAAATCAATGCCCTTTTAAAGCAATGGTGCCTGTATTAACTGCCAGAGGTCCTAAACCAAAAATAATAGTCAGTGCAAGTCACAGCTGGATAACGAAAACTCACAGTGGAGAGGGATTCCACGCGTAGTGGGGCAATGAGAAAATATTGGAATTAAGAATAGTTCTTTAGTAAATGTGCATCCATGGGTTACAAACCAGAATAGGAAAATCCACTTAGGACAAATTAATATGTAGTTAATTGTACTTATCGGCAGGGAGAGTGATGTCTTGAGAAAAACTTAATCTAAGAACTATGAAGCAAAACTAATAGAATCTGGCATCCAACATGCAAATGAGAGTTCCATGTTAAGATTTACTATAACCATATGCATTAATTTATTATACACCATTGGAGGCTTTGTGTGTTCAAAACTGGGTACAGCTGGCATATTAATTTAGTTTAATTTGAAAAGAGCTATTAAGCTTTATTAAGCAATGAAACAGGAGAAAAAAAAAGAAGAAAAAAAATATTAGCCTGAAAAAATTTACTAACATTTTAGAAGTGTTCATGTTTTAAAGTCTGAATGTGAGAAAATAAAATTGGTTAGCTTATAAACATATGTTTAATTATTGAAAAGCAAGTTGGATACACATATATACAAGCATCTTTATTTTAGGAATAATTCTGCTTTTACCACACTCTCTGTACTCGTCTGTGGTTGGAAAGAACAATCTCAAACTGCAGTATGCTAGAGTAGGTGCAGTTGAAAGGGCGCTGTAGGTAGCAGGCTGTGGTAGCAGACTGGGATTCCTGTCATACACACAGACAAAGGGAAACACCATGGCGCTTCCACTAAGTATGCAGATGATATCATTCCTACACATTTTAACTGCCTGTAGGTTACAAAGCACTACAGCGAATGTGATCAAATTTGTAGCAGGAAATATTGCCTTTTTCCTGCTCAGATTGTTATTTTAGAAGGAACGTTTGTAACCTTTTCTGTTTTACAAGGAAGCATCAGCATGTAACAGTAAGTGACCTGTGCTTTGGGCCTCAGATGAAAATCACTGGTGAAACTCAGAGACTCAAGTTAAACCAACATTGTGAAAGGATCTTTGGGAAGGTGATAACAGATTTTAGGACAAGGGCATTTTGTCTATATCTTTGCTTCAGGACATAGGTGTTTGAATTTTTATTGGGGCTGTTCTCATTCAAGCAATGCATTTCATCCTTACACTACTGACAACACTACACCAGCAGACACTTTGAAAAAATTCTTCATGTTCAGAATCCATTTAAGTAGACCTTTCAGAAATGTATCATTCTTGTCTTGTGAAGAATACAATGTGGTGCACATGTTAAATTAGACTAGAAGTGACCAGGCACAATTCTTTTATGCATTGACAAATTTTTGTGTTAAATAATATTGCAATATAATATAATTAATATCATATCATATCTAATTAATATATAAGTATATAAAAGACTGTGTGTTATTTGCAGATTCTGTTGTTATTGGGCTTTTTTACCTCCCCCATGCAATGAGAATTCACTCCAACGTCTTTTACCCAAAAGGTTATGTCAGAATCTAGCAGTGCCAGAGTGTTGCTGTAGGCTTTCTAACACCTAATGAAGGTCAACAAAGGGAAATTCCAATTCCTGTCTCTGGGGAAGAAATTATCTCAGTACAACCTATGGCCAACCATCTGGAAAGGATCTTGGCAGAGAAGAACCTCGTGCTCCAGGACATGAAGCTGACCTTGAGCAAGCAATGTACAGTCATGGCAAAGGCAGCCACCAGCTTCCTGGGTTGCATTGCCAGCAGGTTGGAGGAGATCCTTCTCTGATCAGGTGTCATGAGACACATCTGGGATGCTGCACCCAGTGCTGGACTCCCCAGTAGGAGACGCAGACGTATCAGAGCATGCCCAATGGTTGCTGAGGCACTGAAGTGCCTGACATATGAGAAGAGGCTCTGACTGATCAGCCTGGAGTGGAGAAAACGCAAGGGGGATTTTATTAAGATGTACAAATATACAATAGCAGGGAGTAAAGAAGGTAGAGTCAGGGGAAACCTCCCAGTTAGCAGGACATCTAAAGAGGATGAAGGTCTAAAAAGCATCTTGTCAAAAGGTGGTGAGTCACCATCTCATGGGGTTGCTCAGTCATGGGGCAGAGGAATGATTTTAATTCATTCTCCTTTGAGTGGGAAATGAAGAATTGTGGGTAACAATACCTACAACTTATACATTTTTTTTCACTGCTAATTTATTACTCTTCATCTATAAAAACCTATGATTTACTACAAAAGACTTTGTAAAAGGGTTTCTGCAGTTAATTTTATGCAAATAAATAATCTGATTGTTTTAAATCTACACTTTATTAGAAATAAAAATAAATAGTTGACCAGCAAAGATTTTTCAGTCATTGAAAATGGGGAAAAAGAGACTAACAAGTTATACAGATGAAAATCAGTGCAAACAATAACTCATTTAAAATTTTAATTTTGTTAACAATAGCTAAAAGTGCTATTTTGTTAGAATTCAAACAAATGAAAGATTATGCATAATGGTATTTGACCCAGAAAAAAAGAAGGGGAAAAGGAGGAGGAGGAGGAGGAGGGTGGTTGCAGAAATAGAGCAATGAGTGTCAAAAAAGCTAAAATACTGAGCGGGAATTCAGCAACAGAAGGGCTTGGAATGTTTAAAAAGTCTAATAGAGGAGAAAGGCAGTTCTCTGCCGATAAATGTAATGATGACTTTGATGAGTCTTTGTTTCACAGCTCTTTGTGCAACATGAAATAGGGGGAGTGGAGGAGAAAAAAATGAAAACAGTCAAAGCCATGTCTGTGAGTGTCATTAATGAGTGATGAGGACTATAAAGACAAAAGACAAATCTCTGAGCGTTTGATGGGTCTTTATTCCATACATCTGTGTAAATTGCAAAACCTAAGACGTGACTAAGTGGGTGTCCACAAGAGTAAGAAAAGAGTGGATGTGTCGAGGAAAAACAGCACTCTCAGACTCGATTTTGTTATTGCAATTCTAACTGCAACATTAAGTACAACATAGGAACGATCCAGTTAGAGCACCACCAAAAATAATATTTTTTATGCTGCACTTTTAATCTGTGTGCAATGAGTTCTCATCCTCACTGGGGACTGAATGCAGATCAGCTACTTCTGCAGCTCTATGGAGGGAAAAAAACATAGAAAAAAAGACCCATTTGTAACTTTAGCAAACCTTTATTGACTCAGCTGTCATGCAAGCAAAGTCATCAGCAAATCCTGGGATAAATTTCTGTTCAAACAAATAAAATGTCCTTAATCACAACTAAAACCTTGCATTTATTATTAAATCTTATTGTATCTGTTCTGAGACAGCTGGTGACCAGTCTGCACAGCTAATAACATTCTCTCATAACAGGGTTTTTAGAACCTGTGTAGCATAAATATTGCTTGTGTCTGTGTGCTGTGTGTAAATCCGTGGTTAATTTGCTCTTCTTAAAACATAGACAGGTTTGGGCAGCTGTTTAATAGAGCACTTTCAAAAAATTTGGGAGAGAAATTGAAGAAAACTATGTTTCATTAAGACTTAAAGGAAAAGTTAGGCTGAAGGTAACCAGAATTTGGTCAAGATTCAAAAAGGTAAAAAAAAAACCCAAATAAAAAAACCCTCCAATTTTATAATATAAATATAATGCATAGAATACAATCGGATTTTATTGACCCTATTAGGTTTGGAGATTCAGAGGAGTGACTGATCTTATCATTGCATTCTTGGTTACTTATAACTTTGCAGACTTTTAATTCTTAGAATACCCAAGAAAGAATTATATGGAAATAATTCAGTTATAAATAGGAAGCTTTCTTCTTGCTCTGGGTAGGAGCTGAAGCTGCTAATCCTACCATCAGAACTGTCATTATGCTTTCGCATCTTCCAGGTCTGAACTTATTTGAAAATTAATCTGCAGTGATGTTCTGTATTTACTGTGAAGCTGAGACCTCTGACCAAGTGCTTTTTCAAAGTAGATAAGAAAATCACATCTGTATAAACAAATCACCGATTTATCAGTTGCTAGAAGCTATTAGAACACATCTGAATGTTCCCTTTCAGGATTTGGACATACAGTAGAATTCAGCTTATAAAAAATCTTTATTTATGCAAAGTTTGTTAAAGCAACAGCAGCTGGAGGGTTTCAGATGTACAGGAACATTATGCACGTTAAGGGACAATATTTTCTCCAAGGAATAAAAAGTCGTGGTGCAGATACAAATTTCTCAAGCAGTCTTGTAGGCTGGTCCTGATGATATGCTTTTATGGAAAAATTATTTTCACTGTCAAAAACAAAGCCTTTGCATGAAAGAGAACTTTTATCTTTCTCCTCTCTGGAACATGTGTGGGTAGAAAAATGCAATTAATTCTTTTAGGGATTTCAGAAAGTATCACCTATTGGACCTACAAACTAGCTAAATTGCTTTCATTTGAATACAATTTGGAATCGGCTCAATTAATCACTGTTTGCTAATTGCATTTTGGAGGAAAAAGGGAACCTCAGTGAAGTGACTGCTTCTCATTAAAACTGTGCAAACAGCAGAGTGCTTGATGTCTGCTATTGTGCCTGGTAATGGTGGCAACAAGTTGCATATATATTTGCAAGCAGTAGTAATTAAATCTGCTGCAGTATTTAAAAAATAATGTACTCACATTTTATTACATCTAAGTGATAGTGTGCTGTACTAGAGTCTGTAAACAAATAAAACCCACGACCTCTGTTCCCTTCACAGAAGTGCATGAATACTGTCAAGAGGCAAAACGTACCTTCTGTGCTTTTTCTATAGCCAGTAATCTGGCAAGGTAGTGTAAAAAGAAGATGACAGCAGAGAAGCACAAGAAAATTTTTCCTATGTGGCATCCTAGTGATATTTCCCAAGCAGAGCACCTAATGGGAACCTCCAGGACTCCAGTACCTAAAGGAGGCCTACAGGAATGGTGGAGAGAGATTTTTTTGCAAGGGGTGGAGTGTCAGGATAAAGGTGAATGGCCTTAAACTAAAAGAGCATAGATTTAGATTAGATACTAGGAAAAAATTCTTTACTATGAGAGTGGTGAGGCACTGGCACATGTTGCCCAGAGAAGCTGTGGCTTCCCTATTCCTAGATCTGTTCAAGGGCAGGTTGGAGCAACCTGGTCTAGTCAAAGGTGTCTCTACCCATGCCAGGAGGTTGGAACTAGATGATCTGTAAGGTCCCTTCCAACTCAAACTGCTCCATGTTTCTATGATTCTATGACAGGGATGGGGGAAACACAAGTTCAACATCTTGCCTGGAGGGAAAAGCCACTGATCTGCGCTAATCTCAGCAGTCAAATTTTCCCAGCAGGGCAGAGTGACAAGGATGAAGATACAGCAGAAGTGGGCAGAATTATTCTGACAGAATGTTTTCCATTGGAAAAATGCCGGTTTGTCAAAGTGAAACGTTCCTCTGTAGCATGTAGATTCCAAGAGGAGCAGGGATGACAGGAAACCTGCCTGTGTTCCTGCCAGCTCAACCACCAATCTGTCTTCCAGGAAACTTTCTGTCCTAGTCAAAATGCCTCTAGATACTGCTGTGTGTATGCAGAAGATCAGCAGTCAGATTTCAGGTGAGCAGAACATGAGACCCTCCAGGAACCCACAGTGGAAACGCACTCACCTGAGCAGGACATGAATGTATTTCAGGATACAAAATCTTATTCTTGGAAACATCAAGACATATTATTGAACTTCATTTCTATATATGTTTTCCAAATGATTTAATTCTTTTTTAAAAATTCTTTATGCCTCAACTGTGACATTTTTTCACTGAAATGACATTTGGTTTTTGGCTAGCTCTTCCAGTAGGGTTGTGGGGGCTCTTGAGAACTTCAGAAGTTGTTCAATGTGTAACTTTGAAAATTTAGCAAATCTTCTGTTAAAGCATCTTTCTGTCAGGAGGTAAAAATGTCTAGTTAAGAGCAATGGAGACCAATGCAAGATCACTAAACCAGGAAGATAAAGTTTCCATTATGGTTAAGGTAGGAACTTGACAGTCAGGGCTCCATAATTCAGCACAACATTGTCAAACATTTTGCAAAACCGTATACAAACACCTGGTTTCTTCATACCTTTCTTTTCTTTTCTTTTTTTTTTTTTTAAATCATGAAACAAAACAGGCAAAAGAACAAGATGTTTAGGTTTTTGATGACCTTACTTGCTCTTACTGTGCATCACAAATTATGTTTAGGATTTGACATATTATTAATAACACAGAAATATGGAAACACTATTACAAACACACTTCAAAAGCTTGAACTGGCAAAGTAAAAATCTCCTGTCTCTTTGTTCCTGCACAAAAATTACATATCCAAGTTATCATATTATGGTTCCATAGCCTGGAAACAGCATGAATATTTTCTCTGTAAGTGGCTTTTTGCTCTCTTTTTTTTTTTTTTTTTCTGTAGAAAGAATAAATTGTCCCCCTTTTTTTGCAGCTGCTGATTTACTCTGGTGCTGTTTTCAGTCTGATATGAATTGGTACAGCCAGAGTATACCTCTCAATATCCAGCACTGTGCTTCTGATTAGTTTTCTGAAAGAGGATAGAGTGAAAAAGAATGGCGGGTTATATTGATTTACTTCTAATGATCTGTTTCTGAACTAGAGCTGGGCAAAGTGTTCTCCCAAAGGCACATACAACTGTGTTCATGGCTGAGCTCTGCATCACTACCGGGATTAAAAGCCAGTAATGGATTCTGTTATGTTGCTGTAGCTTTCTGCATTTTCTTTTCAAGTCCCATATGGGTGAGCCGCCAAAGACATATATGACTTTTCCTTACCATCTGTTGAACAGTCTGGTCAGAAAAGCCTGGGGAAGGGTACCCATACTCTGTTACAGAAGTGGTACATCAAAATAGCATTGCAAAACGATGGGATGCTTAGAGGGAAATTGTAACATGTAATGCATACACATATTTTTTTGTAGAGGGTATCTCTCCATGATTTTGGGTAAGCCTGGGATTTGTGAAGACATGAATACAACGTGTGTAAATGGGCAATACAGAAAAGCACACTTTAGCACTTTGTCAGGGATTCAACCTACCTCTGAAGGTCTGGGAAGGTTTTTCCTGTAATAACTGGTGCTTTGTCAGGACTGTACCTTGCTATCCATTTGATAAATGATGTTCAACAGTATACATGTCAGACACAAATAACTAATTCTTGTGTATTGACTTATTTCTCTGGCTCTATAGATTTACTTTGAACATGCTATCTGCTTTCAGTTCTGCCCATCATGTTAGCTGGGAGAAGGAGCAGGCATTATTCAGCATTGTTTGAATAACCAAATGATTACCTAACTATGACTATGTGGTTCAGTGGCAGAAGGGTCCTCTTTTTGCCCACTCTTCCAAAAATCTGGTATTAACTAACTATGAGCCTAAATACTATAAGCCTGGACAGGGTATCATGGTGTTTGGAGTAATAAAACCCATGATTAAATAGTTCTTTTTCCAGACCAGGCATATGGCCACTCAACTGGTGTCACACAGCTCAAAGCTGTCTTTAGGTTTTTAGTCAAGACCTCTAAATAATTTAAATATTGTTGTAGCATTTTAAGATGGATGAGATTTTTGTGGCTGACTTGACCTTGTAGTTAATAATACTCCCTGCTTCGCTTAAGTATAGGCAAATAATTTTTAGGGTTTTCTCCAAAATGAAATGGTTTAGGGGAAAAGAAGTACATTGCATTTATTCTAGCAGTTGTCACTGCAATTCTAACTAGGTTTTATTTGCATTATTTTTCATACAATGCATGAAGAATGTAAGATGGTGTATAAAAGACAGATACTTTCTATCAATCAACAAGCTCATGCCCCCAAGGAACATTTATACACATCCTTATTTTCATTATGGTTTATTGATGGGTTGGCGCTGCTGCTGTACAGAAATAGTCTGAGTGCTCTTCTAAGAGTAAAAGTCAACACACACACAAAGATTCTTTGTTCTCTCTCTGCTGATGTAGAATTAAAAATGCAGAAAACCATCATTTGGTTTTGGGTTATCAACTTGCAAAACCTGTCTATTCCCCCTATACTGACACACTTTCTTCCTTTCCCTTTTCCCTTCTTACTCCTGAGGAAAAAAAAAAATATAGAAAAAAGAGGAAGAAAATTATTCTCAAGAAGCACCACAATAAAATAATCTGGCCTCTTGCTATAAACTCTCTCTCAGTCCCTCAGGTTCAAATTTGGTCCTCATTCCTTGCTCATGATACAGAAAATTTTGTCAATCACTGATCTCCAGAAGACCCCTCTTTTCTGACTTCTGTGGCACCAGACCTTAAGTCAGTGTATTCAACCCGTGTGACATGGCACAAACTGCTCACCCTTGCAGTGTATGCTAAATAGCTGGACACTTACCAAGATGAACGTTTAAATTACTTTTAAGAATAAATATGTAGAACCATAGAACAGTTGGGTTTGAAGGTCCCTTTAAAGCTCATCTAGTCCATCAATGGATATGGAATGATGTGTCAGGTCATTCAGGAGCATCTGGATAAGATTTAAGGCTAAAATAATATATTTACTTCAATATATAAATTTGGTTCTCTTAACTTTATTAAAATGTTTGATTAGTTATGTTTTAATAATTATTTAATTACCAAGTTGCAATCATCAACTATATATGATCTTGGCTTTATCAATGTGCCATTTCTTTATCTGTCTTTCTCTTACAATAAATTGAACCCTCCAGCTCAACTCTTAGAAAATGATTTCTTTGCTTAAAATGACGGCTGCTGTTTTCCCTGCCCTCCATCACTATACTCCTTATTTCCCAGGGATGTGAAAAGATGCATGGAAGAGACTCTTCTCCTTTTAGGAGACGTTGCCCCTTAGACATTCCTTTGACTGGGATTTCTGCTACTGTGGTGGAGTGACGAAAGCCTTACCTTCTCTCATTCCCTGGGTTCTTCTATTAGTACAAGTACCACCAATCTTAATCACCTAGTCTATACTTCAGTCATCTTGGGTTTATTAGAACTTTAAGAAGATATACTGTAAAAGTCCAGATATGGTTTTATAAGAAATTCTGCCACATAGAATTGCATTTATAACTAGTGATATTCTGTTAGCAAAGTAGAAGGACCAAGCGTGATACTACAGATCTTGAACTTAAGACAGGAATGCCTTAACTAATCAACATATTGACTTCTGCCTGCAGGCTCTTGGGGTTATGAGATTTCTTCTGCAGTATCTTATTATAATCCTTTAATCCTTTTCTTGTAGTATCTATAATGTCAGTGTGTCATTTCCAAAGCAATTCACATGGTATCCAGAGCACATTTCTTTATTGGTATATTGACCCTAAGACTGCCTTCTGCCCACAGCTTCCCCAACGTTCTTCTTCTAAAAAGCAAGTGGTCTCGCTTGCATGACTCCTCCTCTGCATGCCATTGCATGTGTGCATTGTCCCTGTGTTCTCATGGCATCCAATGCTTGGTTTTGCAGTCTGTTTACTCTGTAAGTCGATAGAAAAAATCCCTAAGTTATTCATGAGAAAGATCCTACAAGAGATCCTTGGGCTGCATAAAATTGCATGTCATTCTGCAGAGTCACCCATTGCAGCTCATTATTAAAGGTTTTAATCATCATTAATAGTGTCCAATAATTTTTCACTAATATTAATGCATACTTCTGTATTTCTATTTGCTGAATTTCTAAATCAATTGTAGAAGTATTGAAAACTTGCAGTAAGCTATGAAGTTGGAGCTTTTCTCCTGGTCTGTTTTTCAGCACTACACCAAGTCTTATCACCTCATTCCTCTAGCAACAGTATTTTAAACGATGTGACAGATGTTAGTCACGTGTAGACTCTTTCCCTTTAGTTACTCACTTTATGTCACTTTAAATCCTCAGGTGGTATAAATTAGAGCAGCACCACAGATTGATGATGGCTTATGCTAGGGGGAAAAATCTTTCTCTTAAATCTGAGAGATAAAAACTCTTCTGAAACAAATTTGAAAAGTCTCCTCCCTTGGCTTTTTATTTTATTTTTATTTTATTTTAGAACAAAAGGCTGCAACTGTTTGCAGCACTCCTTCAAATGCTAAGTAGCTCTTTTGCATTTCTTCCTAAGCATATACATACACTCAAATTTTAGAACTAAAATAAAAATGTGAAAAAGAAAGGGTGAGTAGTTTGAGCAGTTCAATAAACTGTGAAAGGTTATGAATAATGGAAAAGTTAAATGAAATTATTAGGGACCTAAAAGCCAGCAAGATGACACCCACCTTTTAACGTCAAAACTAAATGGACGCATTTAAAATCCACAATTACCTTTGATTTTTCTTGTGTTTGGTATTTTCATGAATTGTGAGTTTAAAAGTATATACAGATATGTTGAGATCTTATCTTTTCTCACTGATTTTTACACACATTTAGTGTGGGTCTAGCCCCATTGTTCTCAGTAGTCTGTTGACTTCATTGGCTTCCTGCTGATTTGAGCTGGTGCTAGTAAGACAGGAATCAGGTTCTGCCTCACATCAGTGTCTCTCTTGATGAATGTTTGAATTGAAAGCTCTTGCCATTGTAGTAATGCCATTCAGTTATCTCAGATGGCATTCAGTTGAGCAGTTCTCCCTCCTGACAGCAGCTGAGTGCACTGTGAAATCAGAGAGGATGAAACTGGGTCTGGAGACAATCTAATTTCCTTTCCTTAAACCAGATTGTTGCCAGCAGAACCATCCTTTGGTGAACATTCTCATAATCAATGAGACTGGCACAAAACTAATTAACCTTTTGGGGGTCACTTCAGATATGTTATACATATCTTATCCCTCTCATTGCTCTGTTCTTGGGGTTTTTTCCCTTGTTTGTCTGATGCATGAAGGCTGCTGATACATACACATTCACTGGGAGAAACTTGGACTTGGCCATATGTCAATTCAAACTATAGCTAGTGCTCCAAGGCCAATTTCTTAATTATTAACATACAGTGATAAGGTAGTCATTCCCAAATATATAACAATTCTATTCCTGACTTATATGATACCGAAGGAACTGCAGTTATCTCCTTTGAAGTACTTTACCTTTACATCTCAGAAGTGAGAACGACCATGGTCTGTGCCATCTGTTGCACATAGAATCGTAAAGTCATAGAATGGTTTGCCTTAAAGATCATCCAGTTCCAAGTCCTCTGTCGTGGCCAGGGACATCTTCCACTAGAGCAGTTGCTCAAAGCCCCATCCAACCTGGCCTTGAACATATTCAGAGATCATCATTCACTGTAACACAATGTTACAGTCATGCTGGGATGGAACTGAAGACGTTGTTGCAGCTGTGGCACAGATAATGGATTGATGAGAAACAGACACAGAAAAGCCCTGGTTTGAATGGAGTTAAAGATCACAGCTGGTCAAAGCACAAATGACATTAATGACAGATTCCCTTTGGTTGGTGACATATAAAGGTTTGTATGAGAGATTTGAGACCGCAGTGAGGGAATGGACATATCATGTAAAAAATGCATAAACTCTAGGGTCTTGCACTAGTTCTGATAATTTCTTTGCAGCTTGCAGTTCTATTAACATAATTTAAACTGTGGGTTTTATGCAGTAACTCTGCTCAGATTGTCTCAGAGGGACTGCTAATGTGCTGTTCCCCTTTTCAAAGCTATTTAGTCTGGAAATGCCCAGAGGGCTGTAGGGAGACTTGAATTGGGGCCTGACAGTAAGTAGTGTTGCTTGCCTATGGCTTCGACTCTGGGAACACATCAATGTGACGTTATTGCTTTGTTCTGACTTAGGCTTTGTCTCCCACCATTGTAGCTCAGCAAAACAACAATAAAAGATTTCACCATGGGAGGTGAAAATGAATTGCAGTCTAGTTTGTCTCTTCCACCTAGTTTATCTCTTTCCTGTAGCAAGACAACCACTCATTTATATGACTAAAAAGGGCAATGATACCCTTTTCTAATCTATACAGTTTATGCTGTTTGTTTATTTTTTGAATTGGCAGCAAACATTAGACATTTATGTGTACACTGGGGAAAAAAGAGTAAAAAGACCTTCAATAAAGTGTTCACTGTAGCTCTAACTCCATAAGGGAAAACTACTGGTAGTGTGGGAAAATACCACTGACTACATACAGATGGATTGGAAAATGTGCTGTTTAATGGTGCTAAGGACATTCCGCACCAGGCTTTTCCCAGTAGGATTTTGTTATTCACAGAACTTTGCAGAGTTCAGTGCACAAAACTTGAATAATACATACTTGACATACTTGGGACAGAACAGCCAGTTCTGACTAAGGATATGTCATTTTTTTGTTTTCCCATAACAAATGATTTTGTAGGACAAAGGAAAGAAAAATTTTACATGATTTTGTGATTGTTTGTTTTAAGTTTTGTTTGGGGTGTTTGTTTTGGGTTTTTTTGTTGATTTTGTTTGTTTGTTTGGGGAAGTGGATTGGGGTTGTGGTTTTGGTTGGTTGGGGGCTTTTTTTATACAAACTGTCTTTTTCACTGAGTGGAAGGGGAAGTCATTGGAATGGGAGACTATAAATGTAAATGACCTTACCTATCAGATTTATTAGCCACAACAGTAAAGAGTTTAAATTTGAAAGGTTTGTTAAAGATCTAGATGCTTTTGTATTTGCAAAATAAATAAAAAAATAGCAAATATTGGCTGAAGTTGGCAAGTAGTAATTTTGTTCATCTTCTGCAGATAATTGAGGGAAATAAATTTGCACCAAGGCTAGGAAAACTTCTTTAAGCTAATCCAAATAAAGGAAAAGCTAATTTACTATAAGGGAAAATGTCACTGTTTTCACTTCAGTCTATAGAGCCAAGGCTGTATTTAAAAGGTGGATGTTATCTCAGATGTTAGAGCCTGTGGTTGTGAAAGTCTTCAGGAAGTCACAGATGGTTCAGTGCCATATAGGAGTAGTATCTCAGTAAAATGACTCTAGGCTTAAGCAATAGCAAAGTTGAGACCCTGGGTAGCTTCCAAGAGAAGGGTAGAACCTTCTGAGACCCTGGGTAACTTCAAAAAGTTTGAATTGGGATTGAAGAAAGAAAGTATTAAAACATTGTTTCATCAACAGTGCAATTTAAATCTCCTACTGCATGAACAATAAAAAAGGAGATTGTTTGGGACAATCTCACTGGGTAGAATCATAGAAGCATTAAATGGAATCATAGAATCATGGAATGGTTTGGGTTGAAAGACCATCTAGTTCTGGCCCCCCTTCCCTGGGCAGAGACACTTCCTGCTAGACCAGGTTGCTTAGAGTCCCATCCAGCCTGGCCTTGAACACCTTCAGGGATGGGACATCCACAAGTTCTCTAGACAACATGTGCCAGTGCTTCACCCCCTCACAGTAAAAGAATTTCTTCCTAATAGCTATTCTCTTTCAGCTTAAAGTCATTGCCCCTTGTTCCATCATTCTATGCCATTGTCCTTGTCAAAAGTCCCTCTCCATCTCTCCTGTAGCCCCTTTAGGTACTGCAAGGTCTCTCTGGAGCTTTATCTTCTCCAGGATGAACACCCTTGACTCTCTCAGCCTGCCTCATAGCAGAGGTGCTCCAGCCCTCTGAGCATCCTCATGGCCTCCTCTGGACTCACTCCAATAGGTCCATGTTCCAATGTTGGGGGCCCCAGATCTCCAGGTGGATTCTCATGACACCAGAGTAGAGGGGTAGAGCCATATCCCTCAACCTGTTGGCCACGCTGCTAGTGATGCAGCCCAGCACACTGTTTTCTTTTTGGGCTGCAAATGCACATAGATGGGTCAGGGTTAGATTCGTATCAGCCAAGATCTCCAATTGCTTCTCCATAGGGTTGCACAAAACCTGTTCTCCGCTCAGCCTTTATTTGTGCTTGGAGTAGGGATAACTAATTTGACAAATAAAATGTTCTGAAATATGGGGTTCTGGACCCTTGTGCACATGCACCAGTGAAATTCAGGTTGACTGTTCTCTCTATTCAAGCAAAAGAAGAAAAACTAAAAGAAGCACTTTTTAGATGTCGAGATATAGGTTGTATAGCATTTATAACAGAAACAGACAATATAAGTATTTGTGCTAAATATATATGTACAAATAGATGTAAAATATATGTGTGTTTATGTATAAATATGTGTGTATTAGGTGCAATTACTCAGTGTACATGTATTTTTGTGGTTAGAGCTGGGGACATACTGTACTGTGAAATTTCATAGAAACATGATCCTCAGCTGATTTCTAAAGTAATTTTACTTTTCTGTTCATTTTATTATAATAGCATGTGTGTTAGTGGACGATGCCTCTATCCACAGCAAGACAGATTTGACTAAATGCTCTTTAAAGATCCCTCATGACACAAATCATTACGTGATTCTGTGTTTTTACTGGTGCAAATTCAGGGGAGTTGGAAAAACTGGATAGAAATAGGCTCTTCTACAGTTTTACTTGGAATAATTCCTTTCGTTCTAGAAGGTATTTTTTTTCTGGAGCTTGTTTGTTTGGTTTTGTTTGTTTTGGTTCATTTTTGGTTTTTTTGTTTGTTTTTTTTTGTGGTTTTTGCTTGTTTGGGTTTTTTTTGTTGTTTTTCACTTTTTTTTTTTGATGGGGGGAGAGGTCAAAAAGAAACTGTGTTCATGCAAAAATGTATAGATCTTTGTGAGATAGTTTGTTTTTAAATTTGGTGTGTGGTAAAATACACATACCAGTTTACCATATGTTTACACCAAGTGAAATAATTTTAATCACACTTACTTTAAATTGTCAGCAAGCTGAAAAAGCCTGTACTCTCACAGTAATCTTTACAAAAGCAGCCTATTTGTCTTGAACTACCAACTGGAAAAGAAAAACTAATAGCATCTATATAGCAGTTAACGTGCACTTGTGTTTAATTGGTATCAGCAACACTGTTAAAAGAAAATTAAGTAAGTAGCCATTTAAGTAAGCAGAAATCTTCATTGTTGTGAGGTTGATATTCTTTATGTTATGCAGGACTCATCAGCTGGAGATAACTTTAGTACCAAAACCCAACATAAATCAATTCCTGAACGTAATATTGTTCAACACCATCTTGCTTTTTGGCTTTCATTTTGCATCTACAAGAGCTTGGATACACATAGATCATTTATATTCACACATTTATTTTTAAATAGTTTCCTAATGAAGACTCTGTTCCCTTCCATTGATGTGCGCATGTTTCGCTATTATAAACCAGAATGTGTGGAAGATTAGTTGATCTTACTTGTAATGTAAATTGCATAGTGTACCAAAAACATTGCTTATCCTCTGTAAATATTTTATTTGAATTTAATGCTCTTGTACATCTGTATTAACAGTCTTCCCCTGATTTTATTGATTGCTTTCTTTTCTCAGTTCACCCTGTTCAAATCTGGGGGCAAAACATGTTAATTCACAGTGGAGTTTGTATAAATATTTAAAATGTCTACATTCGGAATTAGTAGGACTATTACATCAGAAAAAAGGGGATAAAGAAATCACTAGTAACTGTAATACAGGCGGATCACTTCCAGATTAGAAATGTAAGAGAGATGTAGATGAATGACACAAAGAAAATCTATTGTTAAGCAATGCAATGATAAGAGATGAAGAAATAATTTTAATCTATTTTTTTCAGTATCAAAATTCAAATGGTTTCAGTTGTGGAAACTGAGGTCTAAAACTGTCAAGCTTCAGGCCTTACCAAAACAATTATCTGTTTCAAAAACCAAATGGAAAAAAAAACACAACCCACATTCCTTTGTTTTCTGTTCTGGCCCAGCCTTCCTATTGTAAAGCCTAGACAAGAACTGCTGAAAAAGCTGTTAACCATAACATTATGAGTGGAAGATTAAAAAAAACAAATTAGACTAATTTGGCATGAAGTATGACATAGGCTACATATCAACTATATCGACAGGGTTTAAATCAGAATGGCTTTTTTTTGCTCATTTGTCAGTTGAATAAATAAAAAATTACAGCTGAGAACTGGGAGGATTTTTCAGTAAATTTTCATTTATGAGGAAGATAAAAATATTAAGGTAAAGAAAAAATGAGCATTTATTAGATTTCTCAAATATTTACAAGTTTTGAATTTCCAAACAATGGAATTTTGTTCAAAGTTGCTGAATAGGAAGAGAGAAATAATTTTGCATTTTCATACACAAAAACATCTTGAGATAATAAATATGCCAAGAACAGAGGTTATGGGTGTTTGACTTGCATACTGAACACTTACAGACTATATAACAGCTGCAAATGATAACCTCATCTCATTCAATTAAAATATAATAATTCTGTTTTGAACAGCAGAGTCAAAACTGAAAAGAAGTGACTGATGGAAAGAGCTCAAAGAATTGAAGTGAGTAGTACTCAGAAGTGGTTTCTTTGTTGAAGAACAAGTATGTATGCAATTGAAAAGAAGTGAGGTCTTCATATCAAGAAGAATTATCTGTATTGCAAGAAACCCAGGGTTCCTCAGCTTTTTTTCCGAAACCATCTCCAAAGAGCAGTCACTGAAAATTGTTTTAATAAGAGAGTGCCAGTTGCCTCATACTATGCCATGCTACATGTCTGCTGTCATCATTTTGAAAGTGCTGTTTCCTGTTCTCTACATTTTAAACACACCTATACAAATTTATTTCAGTCCATATAGGTGACAAAAGAGATTCCTTTTAAAAATCAGGTTTTGTCTAGGGTAGAGTTGATTTTTTTCATAGTGGCTGGTATGGGGATGAACACAGGGCTGATAATATAAATATGCTTTTGTTATTGCTGAGTAGTGCTTACACAGACCCAAGGCCTTTTCTGCTCTTCATACTACCATACTGGCAAGGAAGCAGGGAGAAGACACAGCCAGGACAGGTAACACCAACTGCAAAGGGATATACCATACCATATGGCATCATGCTTATCATATAAAGTGGGGTGAAGAAGGAGGAAGAATGGGACATTTGGAGTTAATTGTTATGTGAGATGGAGTCGTGCTCTCCTGGAGATGGCTGGACACCTGCCTGCCCATAGGAAGTAGGGAATTAATTCTTTGTTTACCTTTACTTGTATGTGTGACTTTTGCTTTCCCTATTAAACTAACTTTATCTCAACCCATGACTTTTTTAGCTTTTCTGGTTTTGATTCTTTCCCCAGTTCCAGTAGTGGGGTGAGCAGCTGCATCGTACTTGGCTGCTGGCTGGGTCCATGAGAGTCCCATCAAAATTTATAACAAATTGTTAGGAGGGCAAAGCTGTTCAAGCTGCAGGCCATTGCAGCATTGTGAGCACAGAACCCCTCCTGGTAAGTGATACACTGTTTTCAGAATAGCAACACTCTAAGATTTGCCATCATTAAATATTATGAATTGTGCCAAGGAAAATGAAGCTGAAACAGTTCTGTTTATTAACTGCTTTGGCAGTTGACTTTCTACCATCAGATTTTTCATGGGACAAATATTTGCTTTTCAGTGGTGCATGCTGGGTCACTTCAGCACTGATTTCAGCAGAAGGCTTGTACCTGGGAGTACAGTTTGAACCAAGAAAGAGAAACTTCATGAATGTTGATGGATTTGGATCTTCAGTACAGACTAGACCTTGGCAAATTGTCAATGCACAATAATGTTTGTAGGTTAATTAGTTAGGGATCAGTTGTGTCTCAGAGGCTTAAATTCAGCTCTGAATTGCTCATCAGACCATCCAATTGATTTTGCTTGAATTACAGAAGGTCTAAGAGTCAAATTTGCCCTAAGAACAGATAAAATGTGCAAGAGAGATTCAGGGCAACGCAAACTGTAGCCCACTGGCTTATTACCAAGAACTCACTCAGCTTTATTGCCCTCAAGAGAGTGCAGGGAGGGCCCTGGTAGAATTTTCTCCTGCAACTAAGGAATTAGATTGCATCAATGTGCGTTAAGTTACACACCTTGTTGCTAATGCTGCAAAGTTTGGCTTGTGATTGCACTGAGGGATGGTTTCTTTCTGTGGATTTAAGAGCCATGAGCGTTTCCCCCTTCTTCCTGATTTGTAATTGAAACATCCAAACCACCTAAAAGCTGTAGCTATTCCATCTCACGTGAGCCAGAGCTGCAGCAGTCCAAGGTACCTGCAAACATGCAGCTGGAAATACTAAGATGACCTTCATGTCTGACACGCTGTTGGGGTTCTGCTCTCTATTTGCTTAGGAATCTGAAGAGCAAAAAATAGATTTGTTCATGGGAGAATTTGGCAGGATATGTAGAAATAAGGACAGAGGCAGAAAATTGTTAATGGCTTTCTCAGAAAGAATCTCACTAGCAGATGTTGCATTGCAGAATTGGTACCTCCACATGTTTAACAGGGAAACTGGTTATGGTTTTGCTTCTGTTCATACTTTTAGGGCAGGGAAAAAGCCTTTGTTTTTGGAAAAAATAAGACATAAGGTCCACTCTTTATAACCTAATTCTGCAAATAATTTGTGATTGTCTAAAGTCATGGAAGATACATTTACACAATAAATTTTGGAAGAACAAGCTTTGTCACACTTGAGATGGTTTTTCAAGGGAATGAAGTCTGGATAACAGTATAAAACACATCTAACAGAACACTTCTCAATTGTCAGGAATTGTGCATGCAACTTTTCTGAAAATAATGCAGAATGAAACACAGTGTTAGATCTTTTTGACCAGATTTCCCGCAAAGGGAGCAAAAAAGTCACGAGTGTTTGGAAGAGAATGGAGTTTCTTCACTGTATCTGTCTCTGTGCTTCCAGACCCTTTTTGCTGTAAGGATTGGATTGACAGCTCTTTAGATTGGTGTCACAGAAGCTCATCTTGGTGGTCTAGTGGTCTCTCTATCTCCAAGGAAACACAACCACCCACAGTTCCTGGAAAGCTTAAATTTTAGTCCTATTTAGAAATGAGTCAGCTTTAATATTACAGACTTCTTGTCCCCAGGAGTCAGTTTCTGGGATACCGATAAGCTGCTTGAAAGAGGAGAGGTGATATTCGAAGAACATTTGACACACTGGAGTAAATTGAGTCTTTAAAGTTAAGATAAGGCCTTTTATTTTAAGGGGAGCAAGTGATTTATCAAATCATGCTGAGGCTAAGGCATTCTGCCAAAAATAACATTAACTCCTTTGTAATTCATACTTGGCATGTTAACCGGTAGGCCCCCCCAATCTCTGCAACAGACATCTCATCTCCAAAAAGTGTATTATTCTTGTTTTGTGTGGACTTCTAGCTGCTCTTGCAAGTGCCCACGCTTCTTGGACCTGCAACTGCTGTCATTTTTAGGTAGAGAAATCATGACTTCTTTTCTGGGAAGAGAAATCTTTCCATTCAAATAAATGTAGTGTATATCTGTTTCCTAGAAAAAACACATCTCCTAGTTTACCAATAAGGAGATCTTTATAGGGATACGTAGTAGGGAAAAGCAAACAAGCAAGCAAAAAAAAATAACACATTATTCCTTTTTGTGGCACTTCAAGTTGGTTGAAACTGTTAGAGATTTTCTGTTTCACCTACTCTGTTTCCTTTGTTCTTCAGGGGTACAAAACAGACAAATCCATTCTCCCTCCCTTCCTTCCTTTTTCTCTCAGCACTGCCTAATCACTTACTCTGTATTTCAGAGGTCATGTTAACAAGCTCTGATGTAATGATAGGCATTTATCCATTCATTCTTGTCATAGTGATGTTGACCTTTTTGTAGGTTTCTGTCCCAGATTTCGAGTCATGGTGAAAGCTGCTGTGCAGCCTCAGCCTTATAGTTTGTGTTTCCAAGGTGGAAACACAGTGCAGAAGTTGGGAGGATTGTACAGGACAGAGCTGTGAGGATGCAGAGTCAAGCTGGCTGCAGAGGATTTGAGAGTCCCAAGAGCATCCCAAAAGTGCACAGGTACTAGAAGACAGATCTTTATCGTGCATCCTGCTGCAGGTGTGAAAGGTTTTTCTTCCCCTAAGTGCTTGCAAGGCGTGGCCTTTTTGTATAAATAACATAGCTGAAGCCTGAGTTTGATTGGTTGCTGTGTAGTTTTTCTGAATTGCTCTGATGATAACCTCACAGCTTTTTCAGGCCTAACCCTCCCATGCTGCCCTCCGGTTCTGCAGCTAATAACAGTGGCATGGTGGACTGCCAGCAGTCTTATTCCATTTCATACAATTGTTAATATTTAAGCATTTGTCAGACAGTACCCCACCAAGGCTTTCCGGCCCCACACTTCATTTTTGTCCTCAAAGAAAGAATATCCATGAATGAAACACTCTCTTGCATTCTGTATTGAGCCCTTCTTTATGAAAAAGGAATTTTCATGCTCCCTTCAAATAAAGAACATAGTTATGTGAAAATAATTTACTGAAGATTAGTTCGGTCCAGTCTGACAGTCCAATTAATTAATACAATCAAAAAACTAAAAAGAGGTCTTATAATCAGTACAGTGTTTCACCTCGTAATAGGAAGAGAATAGAGTGAAGGAAGAGTCCTCAAGATTCCTTGACTAAATTTGCCTAATCTTTTGGTTTATCAGATGAGGGGAACAGCCTGATGCATGACAGTGTACAATTCGTTTCCACTTGAATGAGTACAGCTAGAGAAAGTGCCCTTTTTAATCAGACAGATGAAATAGGAACTGTTTCATGGCAAATCAGTGACTTCAGTAATTATAAAAGAAACTGGACATGAACACATAACCTATTCCAATTAGTTTCCATTAATGAGTTCCTTGAAGTACTTTGTGGAACCAATAAACAAATGAAACCAAGAACATTTGTAATATATTTTTCATTATCTGAAATACTTTACTTTCTTGAAGAATCTTAATAGCAGCTCTCTGAGTCTGAAACTAATTTAGATGCTCATATTCGTATTATCTACCTTTTTTTGTCCTCACTTAGCTGATGTTTATGACTTGGAATCTCATTCTGCTTTTTGGTATATGCACAAAACATATCCCTTTTATCTTTACTTAACAAATTGTGCTACATTAGGTAACAAACACTGAGCATTAAATAGAGAGCATTGTACAAATGACATATCCATCAATTTGCATTTGTGTATGTGTCTATGTGTGAGTGCATATAGATGTCTCAAGGGATGAGGTACCCAGGGAGAGTGAGGATCCAGGAGCACCTATTGATTGGATGGACTGTGTGTCCAGGACCACCGCCTGGAGGATCAGTACTAGATGGTGGTGGGTCTCTATTGCCTTTGTTGAACATCTCCAAATGTTCCTGGCTCAGGTCAACCTCAGAATATCCCCAGACACTCTTTGGTAGATTGGTATTCATCTTGGGCTAAATCTTCAGAAACTATATTAACAATCTGGTGGTGTGAATTACGTTGGACTAATACAAAGATTCTGCTCTTTTTTTGTTGTTTGTTTTGTTGTTGGGTTTGTTTGTTTTGTTTCTTTTTGGTTGGTTGGTGTTTGTTTGTTTAGGTTTTTTGTTTGTTTTGTTTTTTGGTTTGGTTTAGGTATATAGATTTGTCCACGAAAGCACCATGGGCACACCCATATACCCACATCCATCATGACTTCACCAGACAGCCTTTCCCTATTAACTTTCGGCTCTGACTGGCTTTTCTGTAATATCAATTGGATTTGTTGTTATTCTCAGTGTTGGTCCCCAGAGTTTCTTTAGACATGCAAAAAAATTCTGCATCTCTTCCTACCTGGTTTTCTTATGTCTTTCAATGCTTCCCAACACAGCTACACCATCTGCTTTAAAACACTTCAAACAAAGGCTGCAGAGATATTCATGGTAATCTTCTTTTTTTTTTCAAAATTTAACTGAACTCTTTCTCCTTATATGTGCTTTTTTATTAGTTGCTACCTAGTTGTCCCCAGTTCATTGTCCAGAGGGTCCTTCTGTACTGGTAAAAGAGCCAGACTACTGCTCCTTCTGCTAAATTTCCTTTAGCCTCAAAACCCCTCCTTTTCCACTGCGCTTCTTTTTTTCACCTTTGATATTATCTCTCAGTTCATAAAAGTGCACTGAGAGCTAAATAGTTGTCTCTTATTGTATTTTCCCAACTTTAAGGAAAAACCAAACTGGATGCTTCAAGTCTCAGGAATCTTTACGAGTCTTCTCTCTTCTTCATTTGTCATAAATATTAACAATTTTTTTTTTATTTTTTCTATATAACCTTAAATAATTGGGAAAAATATTGACTTTTTGTTTGTTTGTTTGCTTGCTTGTCTCTTTTTTTCCTAAACTCATACTTCAACATAACATGCCTCCAACAGGTTGTAGAAAAAATCTTATAAGTACAGTAATCCTTTGTTTCCTAGATGCCTAAACTTCATTTGTGGAATAACTTGTTTTGGAAACTCTCACAGAGGAGATAGGTGAAATTTTCTTCAGGAGAAATTCTCTGTTTGAACTTAGCACAAGGCAAGTCTAACCTGCCACAGACCCTGTACAGGTGGTCATATGCAGTTCTGTGAATGCAGTCCTGTTTCTCACCCTTCACTACCAACCTTCTTCCCTTTATGCAAATGTTTAGCTCTTTGTATTCCCTGCTCTCAGGTCCCACACATTCCTAAACAATCTTCGGAGCACAAGCACATTGTGAGGTAAGATAACACACAGGTCCCCCTGAAATGCCAAGCAGTGGAAAGGAGTTCTGGAAAATTTATTTTAAAGTCAGAAGGACTAGACTTAAAAGGGAAAAACTTCTAGCAGTGCTGCAAAAAGCACTGCCTCAGAAAGACACACCTCCTGTTCTCTTCGAGGCTTTTTATCTCCATTGGCATCCCTACAGGCTCTTCCCAATGTGGAGGTCTGTAGCCTATGTGAGTTTATCTTTCCTC
Source organism: Campylorhamphus procurvoides (assembly GCA_013396655.1). NCBI lineage: Eukaryota > Metazoa > Chordata > Aves > Passeriformes > Dendrocolaptidae > Campylorhamphus > Campylorhamphus procurvoides. The sequence continues at coordinate 100,314 of WBMV01006687.1, read as the reverse complement.
ATACCAGAGAGAGAGACTGTAACTTTCCTCTTGAATGCAAGAGGAGAAAACACCGAAGTTATCTTTGAGCAAGCTGTTTCTTCTTAAGCAGAAAAGTGTTCCTAAGCAAAACAAGCTCTAATCTCCTTGCCATAAATCTTCTGGAAAGGATATCTGCCCTTACATGTGTTTTGTTCATGTCTTGCCGAGACTGAGGTAAACATTTTGTATGCATAAAATCGTAGTTTCAGACAAGATATAAGAGCCACTCTAGAACCCATAAGGTTGAGCACCATCCCAAAAAAAGGGAACCCATCTCCAATGCAAATTAAATTCCCTTTTTTTCAACTGGAGAGAAAGATACTAAAGTAAAAAGGAGATGCTCATTAAGGTAGTTTTGTGCTCATTATGTATGAGGTAGTCATATTAAAGAATTTCACTTAAACATTAATTTATCTAAGTTGCAAAACCAGATGGTTTGTCCCAGCATCTCAAATACATAAAATGGTAAACATAAATATTTTCAGCCCTTCTCCCCATGCTCCTGTGCCATACCAGACTCCAGTTTTTTATGCTAATTTTTTAGACTGCTACTGTTTCTCATGCAAGTATAATATTACTTCAACAAGCTAGTATTATTGCAATTTTGTTTTAAGACCCCCTATTTCTATGAATTACAACTCTGCTATTCCAGTCTGACCTGGGCTAGTATTTGGCAGGCAACAGATCAATATTGGGTAATCCTCTTTTTATTTGGAGGATTCTGTTATGATGGGGTAGAGTTAACAAATATGGAAATTACTGGAAACTAAAGACCTCTTCAGTGGAGTTGCAAAACTGGTAATTCTATTCAAGACCTATTTGTCATGGTTTGATCTGCACAGCATAAAATGTAGCAAGCCAAGCATCTGTTAACAGAAATGAACAGAATGAAAATGCAAAGAGCCCTTCCTCTGACTGGGGAGCTCTAGCTCAGCTCTAGCTGTGTAATCCTGCTCTCACAGTTTGGCAGGAAAGATACAACACTAGAAGGAAAATAAATAAAGAGGCTGTATCTTTTCTGTGCCTCAGAAGCTTCTGATACAATAAACAGCAATGCAATCATGGCTTTATTCTCCTAACACTGAATTCAGAGAGTTCAGGAAAATCATCAGCATAATTTTGAAACATAAAACCCTGACTGGAGACTATGAGTCTAGTAATGAATAATATATAAAAGCGTTTGGAAACAAAACTTTCAGTAGAGATTTATATCTGAGAAGAATGGCAAGGGTTAATCATAATAATAATAATTAGGCTTCTGTATGCCTGGACAAAGATTTTTATTTATTCCTATACTTCTCAAGGTTCTGTTTGATCATGTTCCTGGTTTTGGCAACTGAACAGTGTTCATTCTTTGCACAGGGAATATGTATCAAACAAAGGATATGGGAATGCAGATTTAAATGAACCTGTATGCACTGTTTTAATTTGATGTCACTGAAGAAACCTCAACACCTGTTATGCAGAGTGCTATAGAAGAATTCAGCTTTTACCCATACAATTTTCTTCTTTTTTTTTTCCTGTAACCTTCCTTATTCTAAGGAAATAGTATCTCTTCAGGAAATTTGTTGATGCCAGGCACAAAGCTGGGAGGAGTGGCCAATACCCCAGAGGGGTGTGCAGTCCTTCAGAAGGACCTCGACAGGTTGGAGAGATGGACAGAGAGTAATTGTGTGAAAGTCAACAAAGACCAACGCAGGGTCCTGCACATGAGGATGAGTAACCTTGTATACCAGTACAGAGCGGGGTCTGCCCTGCTGAAAAGCTCTGTGAAGAAGGACCCGGGGGTACTGCTGGACAATAAACTGTCCATGAGCTGGAAGTGTGTCCTATGGCTTCCTGGGATGCATTAAGAAGAGCACCGCCAACACATCAGGTGAGGTGATCCTGCCTGGTTCTCTACACAGCCCTGGTGAGGACCCATCTGGAGTGCTGTGTCTGGTTCTGGGCTCCTCAGGTCCATCAGAAGGTGACAAAAATGATTAGGGAACTGGAGCATGTCTCTTACAAGGGAAGAGAGTTGGATTTGTTCAACCTCGAGAAGAAACTGAGGGGAGGGTGTCAAGATGATGGATTCAGGGTCACCTCTGCAGTTGGAAGCAACAGGGCAAGAGGCAACAGGCAGAAACTGAGGGACAGGAAGCTCCACCTGAATATAAGGAAGAAATTCACTATGTGGGTGATGAAACACTGGAACAGATAGCTCAGAGAGGCTGTGGAGTCTCCCTCACTGAATATATCATTCAAGAACTTTCTAGACACAGTCCTGTGCAATGGTCTTGAGGATGACCCTGCTTGAGCAGGGAGGTTGGACTGCTGTGGTCCTTTCCAACCTTATCTATACTGTGATTCTCTGGTTCTCTGAAAGAGTAGATGAAGATAGACAGTGTTCTTTTTATCTTCAATGTAATCTGAGAAGAAATAGATAGGAGTGTCACGAGTTTGTCACCAAATATCAGTCCATTAATACTTGTATGTGCTGTGAGTGCCAAAAATACCTACTCAAAAGTAGGCAAAATATTTGACTCTAGCACAAGGATCTTAAACCATGCTATGGGACACAGCACCTCAAGAGGACACTGAAACTAGCAGTGGTCTCAAAAATGGCATCAGTGCTTTGCCTACTCAGGCTTGTGTACCTTGTTTACCCTTGAAAGGAAGCTATTAATGTCACCATACACTACCCATTTAAAAAAAATCCTCTATTACACCTCACTGAAGTATTGCATAATTACTACTATCCAGTAATATCACTAGTAATGCTGAAAGGTTGGGGGAAAATGATGTGAAATAAAAATGTTTCTGCTTTTATGAATATGGATACAGAATTTTATTAAAACAAACAGCTCACAATGTTAAAGCTTTAAAGTGAATTCAAACAGGTGATGGAAAGAAGTTGCAAAGTTCTCTCCGAGCAGGAACTAGGAGGATTTTTAGAGCCTGGTACAGACTCCTAATGTATCATAGAGCTAGGAGAATGACCCAGTGTCACAAGTTCATTTAAGATTTTGGGCCAATTGATGTTTCTAGTGAGGTATCAGTCCTCTTGTGGGCACATGTCTGCTAGGTGATGTCTGCTTCCATTGCCTCATGCAAGAATAACTTTATTTTTCATGTTTGCCTCCAAATGTTAATGTTTCTGGGGTTAATTGAATGAAGAAATGCTAGGGAATGAATTGCTGGCAATCAGCTATATAGATAGTTTTGAAAATGTATGCAAGCACTTTTACCTCAGCAGAGTAACAAAGTGCATAGACGTTGTAGTATTATTGCCTTTTCAACATCTTGTCAGCAGTTTGTGATATGGCAGTGGTGTATGTTTCTGAATTGTGCAGATAATGCCTGCCATGAATAAATATTTTGGCAGCATAAGATTGCTTTCTTATGAGCCTTAATTTGCATTTTTTTTGTCAGCAAAAGCCATCAGTGTGCATACCTTGTATACAACTTCTTTTTTTTTGTTGTTATTACAGAGTACTTAGTAATGCTTAGCAAGTCATATCACTCAAACCACTGGCAGGTGGCTTATTCTACAGATGGATAAATACTAGCACATGGCAAACTGCAAATATCTGGAAGTGTTTTGTTTCATCTTTGTTGACCATCCAGCCATCTGCCTGTTTTTCTTTAAAGCATGGCCCATGGTGGTTTGTCAGAAAGTGTAAGTGTTGTAGTATTTGTATTAAGGTGTTTAATCATGCCTGTAACATCCTAGCAAAACCTTACTTGCTGAAATCTAAATTAGATGGGCAGATGTATAGACTGGGAAGTATTCCAGATATTCTTTAAATAAATATAACCTTTGAAAGGTTCAATATCAGCTATAGTACAAGTGTGATCTTTGACTTTATAATCACATCAAGTACTACCAAGGAGGTACTTTGCATGACTTAGTGATGAGGAATTCAGACACTTGAAGGAAGGGAAAAATCATCATATCCCAGCAGTCAGTCCTGTTCCACACTGAGGAACTTAAATCTCAGGATGATACAGTACTCATATCTACAGAAGTGTGGGCTAGCTCATCCTGGTATCAGGAATATGCATTTCTAAAGTTTACATAGTTTTTAAAAAAATAATTTAAACTATTTTATTGAACCCAGGAATATTAAAGGCACCAACATATTAAATGGCTCAGCAAATCTGTGGTACACAGGAGGTTGGTTGGATGACTGTGTGTAGAGAAGTATTGGTGAAAATATTGGAATCTAAAGAGCTGGTTGTATGATATTGTTTTGGCAGCTTATCCAACTTCAATGAAAGTGCACAAAAGCAGAGAAGCAGGTTCACTCTGCAAAAGCAGTACAGTTCTACTAAACTGTACCTATTTTACAATTACTTTGTTTGAAAGTGTTTTTGTTTGACTTTGATATCTACCTCTCTACAAAATGCCTGCACCATAGTGAAAACAAGGCAAAACCCCATTTTCATTCTTAGAAATTAAATTGTCGTTTAACAATTTATCTTTGAATTATTGCACTAAAAACATATTTAGCTTTTCCTCCTGCTTCTGCTAAGGGTCTGCTTCATACACTGGTTAAAGAACTGCAATTTCCTTAAAGCAGGACTCACTCCATCCTTTTTGTTGTGGCTCCTTGATTGCCAGTTGTGACCAAGCAATCTCACTTGGAAATGCTTGTACTTTAAAACAAATAGTCAGCTCTGGACTTCAAAGCTTCTGTTTCTTGCTATATGCAAGGTAGTTGCATTTTTTAGATTCCTCATGGACTGTGTCAGTAAGGTTCCAAGTTGTAAGGAAAAGACATTCATTTAATAATTAATGAGCTAAAAAGAATTACTAAGAAGCATTACCAAGCAGGCTAGAGTTTAAAACCGCTTTTTAAATTGCTGTCTTAGGTCATTAAGTATATTTTTCTGTGTTCAAAAACTCAGAAGCTATTAAACATGTTTGTGGAAGCAAGAAATTGGGCCATTAAAGTCTTTCCTTTCCCACTAAATATAAAAGTGGTTTCAAGGCTTGGAGAGTTTTTGATGTGATATTTGGGCAGCTTAGAACTCAAACAAATGTGGGATCTTTGACATTATTTTAATACTTGAATAACTTTATATATGCAGGTTTTCCCTTTTGAACTTGAGAGTGCTACTACGTGAAGGAGTTACTGGCGAACTGATGGAGTTGCTGATCAAAAACTTTAGTACACCCTCTGTTCTTCCTCCAATATAGGAACTGGGTTGTTCCTCAACTTTCCCATCTCCTTCTTCCTGTGCCCTTCTTCCAGTCCATAATGCACTGATCCCAGTTCAGAAAGTATTTAATTTAAAAACTAAAATTTTTTTTGCTCATTTCCTTAGCTTTTCTTTTACTGAGCTAGGGTAGCTGTCCAGAATAATGTGTCAAGGAAACTGAAATTGCACTCCCACTTAAATTATTGGGAACAAGCAGAAGAATCACATCAAGGTTCAGTTCTGGGCTTAATAAAGAAATGTGTCATTACTTATAAAGTTTATAATTTCCAAAAATTTTCAAATTAATCCAAATATTTGTACATGTAAGAAACAAAGACTTCTTCTTGCAACTGAGATTCACTCTAATAATTGGGACAGGTAGTAAATGACATTTTCATAACCACCTCTAAAAGTTAAGAAAAGCAGTCATTACCTTATCTTTTCACTTTTCCCTTTATTATCTCTATTCTAGAGCAGAGAAAATGACACCTGACCTTGTTCACACTCAAGTCTTTTCAGAAGTGAAGGAGAAATTTAAATACAAATCTGTTCTACACGATTGGAAATCCTGAAGGATGGGCATCATAGGAGACTTCTGTAAAAAGAATGATTTGAAAGACTCAGATGACTTAATAGGTGCTTAGAGGTGACAGTTAGAAGGATCAGTCACAAATGTTAACTTTCCATGAAATTTTACTGCACTGGAAAAGTCTGATTCTACTACTCTGGTGATTAATTTAAAAACCTGTAAAATTACTTTTCTATTTTACTCAGTTCTTGGATGTCTGAATTGATTCTTATACTGGCTCTCTGGATGTGTATATGGGTTAAAACACAAATGTACTATACATATTTTCATGTGAGAAGCTGAACATTTTAAGATAATCAGCTTTAAAAGTACTGAGACCCTGAAAAATGACAAACACTAAGTTGTCCACCTTACAGTCATGTCCATAGCATTGTCACAGGGTATGCTGATGTATAGTGAAAGTTAGAGTTTTGGCAATGATTTTAAGATTTGCAAAGTGGATTTTGGTATTTGATTCATCTCTAGGCAAAACAAAACAACAAACCAGCAAACAATCTTACTTATATGTGGAAGCGGTATAATTTTAAATGTAATTTTACAGAAAAATTGGTATAATTCTCTCCTAGTTAATGTAACAGTGACATAGTTTTGTTTTTACTGTTTTTTGGTTTTTTTCTCCTACCAAACTGCACAATGCTGTGCACAGTCACAGTTTTGTGGGGTTTTTGTTGTTGTTGTTGTTGTTGTTGTCAGTTCAGTTAGTTCAATTTGTGTACAGAATTTCTTTCGGTTTCTTCCTTTTTTTTTTTTCTCTTTTTTTTTTTTTAATATTCTTTACTGAAACTGCTTTCTAAAACCAAAAAATTTCCCTATATGCCAAGTAGGACAAGGGGCATTTCTCACATCTCCCTTCAGTAAGCAAAAATTAGATGTCTTCACTATGTGTTTTAGGTTCCTTCTGATGTAGACCACTAAAGTCAGTAAAAAAATTTAATTATGAATGGTTCTCTTGAGGTATCTATTTGTTTCCATTAAGGAACTTATACTAGAGGCTTATATTTGCAGTCATAATATTTTTTTGTAAAACATCAAAGGGAAATTAAGGTCTCTCAATCATTAAAATAGATTTCCTTAAAAAATACCTACTGTTGGACTTCTCAGTGAAGACTCCATGCAATCAATAGAGAGACCCCTGCTAATGGCAATGGCCTTTGCAGTACGTTTGGCTATGTTTTTTTCTTTGTATAAGGATCATCAAAATCGTTATGTATGGCATTTGTACATTTTTCAAGGTCGATAAAAGAAACCAATTTATTTTCAGTCAATTTCACTACATGTATCTTGAGTGTTAACAGGTTCTAAAAGTAAATGTATTCAATTATGATATTTCATTTGTTGTGTAAAAACAGGATAATGTTGTTTTAAAAGTGTATTTATGGGTACTATATTGACTTTTCTATCCATCAGTCAGACACTGAGACCAACTGCAGAGCAAATTTCTCTGCTTCCACAGACAGCAGGATGTAACTCTTGTCTAGAAATATCTGTATTATCTGTATATATTGTAGGCTAGTTAACAGAAATCCTTTCCACTTGCCTTTTTTTTTTTTGTGCAACATTTATGAACAAATTATGTAAATATTTAATACTTCCAAGAGGTGCAGTATAATATTCAAGAATTTGACCATGACCATGTCCAATCACATTAATGGATTCAAATCCCAGATGTCCATGGTTGGCTGTGTATTCATAGAAAAGAAAAAGGCACGAAGATGTTGTGTTCCTGGACACAGGTTAGCCTGCTTCATGCACTGACAAGATTAATTACAGACCTCCGAACCTGATATGTTTTATTAATATCCAACATGCCTCTTATTTTCCTTGTTCAGGCTGAAATATGTGGCTTGCCTTTGCATAATTCAACACCAGTCTTCTCTGTGGGTGGCACTGTTTTTAGTCATTCTAAATGCCTGCAAATTACTAAAGGGAGCGATATGATGCACAGCAGCTTGCTTAGAGTTATTTCAATGATTACGGAAATAAGGAAAATAAGCTTCTTTTCAAAATGTCAGAACATTGAAGAAGAAACACCAGTCTAATATAATTTCTAGAACAGCACAAGATAGTGTTTCAAGAGGTTTTTTGTGCATGGTCTCCTTACTCAGTGGAAAATAATACAACATGTATATTTCACTCAGTGGTGTGGCCTAAATTCACTTTTCATCTTCTAATCAAAGTGTTCCAATATTTCCTCTGGAAGGTAATTCTTTACCTTTGGATTTGTTTTTGGTTTTTTTCTTATCCAAGTAGAATTCTGACTTAATCTCTTATGTGATGAAAATAAACATATTTAGAAAATGGCTGTTTCACAACACATGAAAACACACTGCAAAATGTACTTAGCATAATTAAGGCTATCCCAATATTGTACAGTGCTAAAAAAACGTGGAAGAAAAAAGAAAAAAAAAGGTTGCTTACATGAAATTAAGCTTTATTTGCACATAAAATAGGAAGGAATACAAGTGTTCATGAAAACACAAGGTCCAAGTTTATCAGTTCTAGCTGAAGGTGTGTATTGAAGGTGCTGAAGATACCCAGGGAAATTGCAGCCTTAGGACCTCTATAACAAAAAATAAGAAGCAGGTATGGACAGGAAACCAGCAAGTCAACCGATGATCTGAAACACTTGGTGGAAATATGGGAAAAGCACACTTTATTTTGAAAGAAATATCTTATTTGGGAAATTTTGATTGAATCCAGGGAGTGTTTCATCAGTCCCAAGATAAAGTTGATTCAGTTTATAAAGGTTAAAATAATTCTCCTCCTTGGTCTCTAATGCCTGCTCCAGTACCTGATCTAATTTTTTCTTAATCCTATGACACAGTATGCCTGCAAATTAGTAAAATAGTATGTGTGTTCTGTGATGCAATAGTGTGCACGATGTAAATAAACAATTTATGAAATTTGTAGAGTGGTGTATTGTAAAAGAAGCTGGGTTTGAAAGAGTTTCAAGGCAGGACCTGACCTCAAGCTGGACTTGATGACATTCAGAGGACCCCTCCAACCTAAAATGATCTGTGGCTCTGTCATTCTGGGCTTGCAGAGTTACTCAGAGAACATTAAAGACTCAGGTAGTCAATGACACATTGAAAGAAGTGGGAATTTGAAAATGTGAATTGACTATTTAGCAAAAAAAGGGGCAGAGGGTGAAGGAGGGTGTGTCTGTATCCTTATGAATGTTCTAAAAAATTCAAAAATAAGTGCTTTGCTTACATTTGCCATGCATGTCAAGTTTTTACCATGTCTTAATTACAGTTATTTGAAGTTTAATTAGAATTAGTAGTTTGCGATCAGTAGAAGTCAAATATTCATTTTTAATGCTGGTTGTTAATTCTCTGACAATTTTCCTCTTGAAGAAAATCTATTTCCACTAAAATAAAGGCCTCTATAGAAATATGCCAACTCTATCAAAACTTTTATCTGGGTAGGTTTCTTCAGTCCAGAATTTAATTTCCATATTCGTCTGTAACAGACAGACAAATGAACTGCTGAATTTCAGCTCAGAAGAATCAATTCACTGTTGGAGAACTTAACGTAAATGTCAAAGACCAATGGTGAAGTCTCAGATGTGAATTAAAGAGAGGAGAACTTGAGCTTCCTATATGAGTTTAACAATTACAGAGGTCCATTCTTTTTTCTTTCTTCTCTCCAGGCACATGTTATTTTTACCCAGTAGTAAAATCAGATTATTACATTTCTTTTAATCCAGCCCTCTCCTATCTATGGTTGGTATCTCTTGACATTAGAGTGAGAAATTATCTTTATAGACTAACAATGCAGGAGAAGAAATTTGATTTATATCAAAATAACTATAAAACTTCAAGGTATGCCACCTCAAAATTAAGACATGACATGTACAAATACATTTTAGATAATTAAGGATAGTATAATGTGTAGTTCAATTATTCCTCTCCCTTTAGATCCTGTAAACAAAAATAATACCAGTAATTTAATGTCAAGGTAGAACTTAATATTTTACCCATATTAGAGTGCAAATTTTTTCTCCACTTCATAGTTATATAGATACAACATAGAAAAGTAATATATGCCTTGTAGACTTCTGTGTAGAAATGGCAAATGAACACAATGTTCTATATTCCAGTTTGAGCTATTCTATGCCATTATTGTCTGAATGTGATGGAATCCTTTTTCATATGATTTATAACTTGTCATTACAGGACACCATAGTCCTCCAGACAACATAAATCTGTTGATGACTCTGAAGTGAAGACGTGATTGATGCAGCACCAGAAACCGGTGACATAGGTAGGCTCTTCCTTTCTTTTCAAACCTTTTTTGTTGAAATGCATAGCAGTACCTAGACTGGGATCACAAAACTGTTCTAACTTCTGAGACACGCAACACAAAGCTCATCAAAACTCCCACTGGCATTGCAAATGGCGATTATACAATGGGGGGAAATCCAGAGGCTTATAACTGCAGTTTCAGACCTGACATACTTTTGGGTACTTTTAGGAAGGAGGTGGTTAACCCTATACATGAGAAAAATTCAAGCAAAATTCAGAGTGCTGCAGTTTTACCCTATATATTTCTCCTAGCAAATTCAGTTTTGCCAGTAGCAGATCTTGAGGGATCAAGGACCTCTTGCTTTCAGAAGAATTTTGTAGTAGATATTTGGCAGTCTTTTCCCTGCTTTGGCTGAGGACCTTGTGTTCTGGGCATTGGAGAGAGAACCTTATCAGAAGTGATTGGCATCTCACAAACCATGCAGCATAATCTGTTCACTCAAAAGTGCATCATTAGCAGCTGGGAAACTGAATGTTTGAGCCCTCAACCTGTTGCTGAGATTTTGGATTTTGGTGATGACTTTTTCTCATGATTTTAAATTCATTTTAAATTAGATGAATGCTCTTGTTTCAGAGCTCAGGTTAAGTGTTCAGTGTCCATTCTCAACCCTTTCTCTGCTTTGTGAAGACCAGGTCTTGGTAACACCATCTGCCCATGAGAAGTAACATCAAGAAAAGATTGGGGTGGAGATGCAGTATTGACTTATTTTGGAATGAGGACAAATTCAGTTTCCAGTTAGCTTTCTTCAAGCTTTTTACAGCTTCTCTATCTCTGAACTAAAGCAAAGAATATCGAATTCACCCAGGGTTTTTTTGTTGGGTTTTTTGTTTGTTTTCTGAAAAAGTAAAACTATGCTGAAATAAAAAAGGACAAATATTTTCCAAGATTTAGACCAAGATGATAAACATGGTGTAAAGAGATCTGTATTCTATCAATTAGTAAACGTTGGTTCTTATTAAAAAATTATGTCAGTTGACTTATCTGCTGGGAAAATTCAGACTTATAGCATGTAAATCATATAATCTTAGAGTCGATTTGGTTGGAAGTTACCCATTGATGCTATTTGACTCCAAATAAGGTCAATTTTGAATTAAAAGTGTTTTCAAGGGGACAGGTGAAACAAATTGGTTTTTATTTTCTGTGTTTGTTGGTTATGGTTTGTTTTTTGGGTTTTTTTTGTTTTTCCTAAAATAAAAATTAAAACGTGTTCTGCATTTTAAAGATTTTTTTTCCTTAAAGATATAATTTAAATTCACCACAATTAATTTAAAACATAAAATAATTGTGTTCTAGGACCCACTTAGTTGTGAAATCAGAGTTTAGAAATTCTAATGCTCTTCCATGTATTTAGAAATCCTGTATCTTGATTTTTCCTATTCAAACGAAAAAACTCCCTAAAACTAGGCATGAATGAGTTACTTGACTCTATTCCAGCTTGCATGTGAAAAATGAGCAACAGGGGAAGTAGCTGAAGTGAACTTGAAAGATTAACAAGCAAAATGTGCAAATAATAGATGTGTTTATTCTTCAAATTAACTGATGTCTCTGCTAATGACATGGCAAGCAGAAATCAATTCATTTCTTTAATGTAAGCAACCTGACATTTTGACAGCTCAAGAAGCCAGCCATTCCTAATTAAGCCACTGATCAAAACTTTTATCTGTAGTCAAAGGACATATTTCTAAGTAAAAAACTTAATGATTAAGAAGAAATGTTTGTCGTAATGTGATCTAGGACAATACCTTGAAATCTACCTTGAGAAAACATGGAAAATTACTCCAAATGTGAGTGGATTCAAGGAGGTCGGGAAAGTTGCTTTTAACTATCACATCGTATGTCTGTCTTAAACAGGACAAGATGAACAAATCCCAGTGCTCCTCTTTATCTGCATGTGTATCAGCATAGTAATAACTGTTTGTCTTGGTATCATCTTGTTCCTAACATGGAAAGATCTTATGGGTAGTTACAGAGGTGTCATCCTTCTGTGCTTCTTCCCTCTCTGCAGTAATGTGCTTCTGGTTGTGACTGCACTCCCATTTACTGGTTCGCCACTACAACCACCAGTATCTCATGGTACACAAATCTGGGAAATAATGTTGATCTTGAAAGAGTAATGCAAGAAAACTGAAAATTTGTCCCTTTAAAGACTTCTTACTACTTACTATTTCTGTAGAAGCCAACAACTCCTAGGCAAACTGTATTTTCAGAGTGAGTGGAATCTTAAGAGGTAATTTGGTGCTTTTCTTGGTAAAGGGGTTGTGAACAACAGATTTTTCTTAGAAGTGAGACCTATGCTGGAAGTAATATCCAAAGTACTGTGAATTTTCAGAAACCCAGTATTGATCATGTTTTGCTTTAAGTCATTCACATTTGACTTGTCAATATATTCCTGAGGACTATAGCCATCCCTGTGGGCCACAGGTAAAAAAGAGGTGCAACTGCAGTCAGAATTTTGGATCTGATACTAAATACATATTGTGGTTCTGTGTTATATGATAGAAAGGAACATTTAGCTCTACTAATATTAAATTAGCATTGCAAAATGCAGTGTCTGGACTTCCAATTCATTTCTTATATCATGGATGGGAAAGATTTTCTTAACTGTAAATGAAAGAAAACTAATCAGTGTAATTTGTGCAGTCAAATTGTATGTTGATGCAGTCAAACTCTTTTAATACTAAAGAAACTTGTTGAAATAAAATACTATGTCAAATTAAAGATTAATGTATTGTAGCTCAGTTTCTGATTATCTTCTGGGTTTGTCCTATTATATTCTTATTTTAACTGTGTTTGTAATTGTCAAATATAATCTGTAACAACCAAATTTATAACACAAGGATTTTGCAAAGTAAAGATTTCTATGTCATCATCACCACAGACTAACAAAATGAGAACACATAAAAGGTGACATGGAGTCAGAGTATCTAGCTTGTTCAGAAGGGCAGGCAGCCCTCTTATTGAGAGGGCTTGAATCCCTTAGAAGAAAAAAATAGTCTTTGATTTAGTGATTACACTCAATATAGTTTTAATGAAAATTCAAGGTTGAAAAATAAAGGGCAGGAATAGCAAAGATAGAAGCTAAGTGAAGTCAAAGCAAAAGAGAGCAATATTAGAGGTGTTTTTGAAAAGGGATAGCTGCCCTGGCCAAGACTTACAGTCATGACTTGCAATTTGTGGGTGTTTTTTGTTTCTAGAAGAAGACCTTATCAGTTTCACCAACAGATGCTTGACGCTCCTAAGACAACAGATGAAGCCAAATGCCTTAAATCAGATGCAATCAGATGCAGATTCAAGTCATTAAAGACAATATTTGTAGAGGTGGTTAATGTCCAATTTTCTGCAGTTTAATTTTTGAAATAATTTTCATGTTGGTGCTATGCTTCCTCACATATCTCTCTTATGTGATCATCACACTTCATCCAATAACTTATAAATGAATATTGAAAAGACTAAGGGCTAATAAACAAAAAATCTTCCCAGAAGCTGGCATTTATTTAAATGACAGTGGTGTTAATTGGGAGGTCTGGAATTCATCCAGCTTTGAAGAGTGACAAAATTAAATTACTTTTTTTTCCATTTTTTTTCTTCTTTTTTTGTCTTTTGATATCTGTCAGTACATAATAGTGACTCATATATCAGGAATACTTCTGCTCTTTCAAGTAGGTAAAAAAAAAAGAATAAGGAATGCAGCTTGTGAATACAATTATTGTGAACATTGATGAAGCAAGCTGGGTGAGTGCAAGCATATGTAACTGACTTATAATTGCATTTGAACACTCTACCCTTTGACTCCACCGTTCTACTAAAAATTCTCATACAAGGTCATGCACTGTCACTGGTGATGAGGATGCCCCAAAGGGAGAAAAATGTCAAGCACTAGACAAACTGTAACCTTTTTTTTTTTTTACACCTTCACTACTTCGATGCAAGTCATGAACAATATTCATTTTGATGTCATCACTATGTTTTATACTCTATAATTTCACCCTTACAATGTCACCACTTGGTTTGTGTTTCTTGAATTTGTCAAAGTCAAGGCTACAGCTACTGAAGCAAAGCTGAAACTGCATCTTTCTCCAGCACATATAGTCTCTTCTGCTGCTAGGGGAAAAAAATAAATCTTTTACACTGAAGATTTTTGTCGTTTTCTGTTTCTTAAATGTCTAGTTTTGCTCTGTGGGTTTTCCATGTCTCAGTTAAAGTTGTGGTCATGTTCTTGCTTCTTTAATTCTTTCTTCCTCCCTGGAAATGCATTGATTTTAGCTTTGGTTTGTGGTGGGTTTTTTCATTTGTTTGTTTTAAATTTATGAGGACTGGCTTTATTTTGTATAAAGAGAGAGTGTGTTGTATTGTGGAGCAGTACTGAATATGTGACATTACCATAATCCTTATTTTTTCCTTTGCATTCTTAGATCTAAGATGTTACAGGGGAATATGGTGCATTATCATCTTCATTTTTAAAACTCCAAAGGAGACATGGGGGAAACAAGAGGGGAATGAAGGACAATGCAGAAGTGGATTCATACTTGCCTTCTGCCTCAGAGTTTACATGGGACCAGGGAAATAAATACTGAAAGAAATCTGTTGTTACTTTGAAGTGGTGCTGAAAAGAAACCTCCAGGGATATTTCCAGTGCAGAATATTTGAACTTTAGGTGCTGAGCAGTGAGGGAGGATGAGGGATACTGGGGAGGAACCATGGCACAGTGGGAAATGATGTCTGCTAGCTGATATGTTCAAGGCCAGGTTGGACAGGGTCCTGAGCAACCTGATCTAATGGACGGTGTCCTTGTCCACAGCAGGGAGACTGGAAAAAGATGATCTTTAAGGTCCCTTCCAACCCTTAGAATTCTCTATGTTTTTCCCTTGAAAGAAGAGTTATATTATTTCTCTTTGCTCTGACAATTCGGAAAATTCCAGTTAACTCCTTAGGTGATACAAAGTCAAAGCACAGGGACATATTTTGAAGTCTCTCACTGTTAAAACCACAACTAATTTTTTTCCATGAGATCTACATCTTGCAATCAGCTGCCAAGACACTAGTAAATCTGAGAAGAGTCTACACAAAGCCCTCTGTTGGCTTCTCCTTCTAGCCACTGATTTATCTTTCAAAATACAACACTCACAGTATATTAGATGGCTAACCTTAGAGTGGGGAGACAGCTTTATGCAGCAGCATTCTGAGCTTGGAGCATGTCTCCAAATGCCTTAGAAAGCAAATAGTGGTGGTCATGCTGTCATCCTGGATACAGTGAAAGATATTACACATGCAGCAGTGGAGGAACTCTGAGTTCTGTGTTGAATGGTCAAAGCACCATAGTATCCATGCTAGAAAAAGAGATGGACTTGACCTTCTTTGCAAACAATCCTGACCTTTTGTAAGATGATCAGAGAAACATGTACTGGGGAAAAACAACTAAAACATTGCAATCAATTATTGCAATCTGTGCTGGTAGTTTACTTGTAGTTAGAATGATTAATAGCAGGATACTGAGTGACTACATGTCAGAGCCTTGGTGAGGTGTGTCTGCTTTATGTTCTTGTTTGTATTGCATTACCCAAAATATAGTAGGCAAAATAACTGAATTTGTTTAGTTTAGTCTCAGTGAGTCACAGTTAGCTGTTTGTTTGCTTTATTCTGTAAACATAGTCATATGAGACAGAATGAAGGGATTCTAGGAAGTAGCACATGTATCCTAATTTGTTTTGCATGCTCAAGCAAATTATTCAACCCACCCTCCCCTATGTCCTTGAAAGAAAGGATGCAAAGCTGGGATGAGGTTGTAAATTAATAATAATAATACAGTTTATATTTATGTGTGTGATTATCAAAAAGTTTTTTTCTTCTTGGATGATTTTGTGCTGAAAAATGTCAGATCTAGTATGAAATTCTGATCTATGTGACACTCAAACTTGAGGTTATTCCAGAGAAGCCATTAGGCTTTACACAGAGTCTTCTGAGATCATAATTTGGCTTGTCTTCAGTTGTTGGGGTTTTATTCCTGCTCCAAAATTCAGGCAATGAATGTTATTGACTTACACAAGATGTCTTGGAATTTCTCCTTCAACATAAAATAGAACCTCACAGAAATTTTTAGTAGAAGATTGGTATGAGAAAGCAAGCTCCTAATGAGTTGCTTATGACCTCAATATCAGATTATGTTTACTAGCAGAGAGCTGAATGGAAAAGCTGCCAAAAATTGTAACGTGATCTCACTATTCTGTTTGATACATTCAAACCCCATACTAGCTATGCTTTTCCTTCATAAATTCTTCTCCCCCGAATTTTTTAAAGCAACTAGTTGCAATCAAGGAATGTAAATGTCCATACAGGAGGCTGAATTATGTCAACCCCAAAAGTGGCTTTAGCAAACTTGTGGATAAATCAGAAATATACACTAGATCCAATGCCAGGTATGTGGGGCAGTGTTCAGGCGTAAAATAACACTGGTTGGTTTGGGTAATGCCTCAGACAGTAGACCTACTTATTTATGCACATGTACATGTGCATGCAGGATTTCCCTCCCTAGACATGGATATTAATATTTAAAATCTGGCAACCATGTTGAGCAGCTTTGTTTATTGATTATCCCACTTGTTTCCATCTGGAAGAGACTCAGGAGGGTAAACATGATGAAAAAGGCCTACTAATAGAAAGCTAAAAAAAGCTATTGATAATGTTTCATCAAGAAGAGTTTGCATTGTAAATCTATTCTCACTTTGGTTTTGTTAGTAAACAAAATATTTAGTTAGTTTTGATTTTCTCTTTTTAGTTTGTTTGTTTGCAGGTGTGTTTTTGTTTCAGTGTTTTTTTGTTTGTTTTGTTTTGTTTCATTTTGGTTTTGGCATAGGAATAAATACACTGAAAAGAAAAAGAAATTTAAGTATGGCATCATTTCTAGCATGTTTAATAACTTGCTCAAAAAGAACAAGAAAGTTACTATGAGAAAAAAAAAATTGTTCTCCTCCTTCTCTAGGGAAAAAGATTTGCCCACAGAAATAATATGGCATTTAGACAGAAAGTTTCTGATTTATGAGTACAAACACATATTGCTGCTTCTAAATTCATCAAGGTGATGGAACTGGTCTACTTGTACTCATCTTGGTTTTGTGCCAACCCTCCAACCAGCAAACAAGCAAACCATCAAAAAGTTTTCTAAAGGAACAACAAAAGATTTAGGTATAAAAAAATAATATTTTTTTCAAACTTCTTGCATGATATTCCATCCACCAAGCAAAAAGAAAAAAAATGAGCAAACAAACAAAAAACCCCAGAATTTTATTGATATGTTTGTAGATTCCAACTGTTTATTCCCCATTTGAGCCATAGACTAGTAATTATGCCTAATTTTGGAGATGGAGTACCCCAGCTCCACTGAAAACAACTTCTGTCTAATGTCCAGAAATTTAGCCAGGAAATAGCAAAATATAGTAATATCTTATGTATTACATAATGTGCTAACCTGCTATTAATATATTTTTAGTATTATATTTGTTGATCTTCAGTTATACAATGTTTCTGTGGGAACAATGTAAATGCAACTGACCAAAATTATTTCTTCAGTTTTTTCTTGGACTTCTCTTCCCATCTTTACCTATCTGTTTGTCTACTGCCTTTTGCTCTGAATAAGCATTGAAATCTTTAATTTATTTAGCATTATTCACACAACTTTTCCTAGCAGTTCAAATGAAGAAGACAGGTGGCAATCTCTCCAGAATTTACACTTGGTTTTCAGCCATTCCTGCTGTTCTTGTGAGAGCAGATTTGTAGATAATCCATATCAGAGAGTCAGATATTTGAAATGTGGAATGTGAAGAAAAGAGACTATACCTAAACCTTGAAGGTAAATAGAAATATGCTGGATTTTAATGTATGCTCACCACCACTGGCATAAATGTTGTAAAATCTGGGTTGTCAAAAAGTTTTTGACAGAATTATTACTAAAATTATGCAACAGTCTATATGAAAGACAGCAAAATATGAAGGATAATTCATATTTTCTATTTTGTTGCTGAGCATACATTTAATATTTCAGCATGCAACTCTGCTTGAAATAGGTAGATGTAATTCTTGTTGTTATAATTTTTATATTGTTATTATTATTTTTTGGCAATATACTATCATCCAATCTGCTTCACAAGAATGTGAGTAGTATCATGGTAGCTGAAGTCTACTTCATGTCATTCAGGAATGCAGATCAACTCTGGAATGGACTGTTTAAATGTTTATAGGACAACTGAAAGCTATTAAAGAAATTGCCAGATAAATCTTTTAAATCTGTTTTCATTTATTTACAACATGAGCAAACTTTAATTAGTGGGACTATTTTTCTCTTTTGGGAAAAAAAAAAAGGGACATCAATAATTGACAAAGAGTGAATACTTCTACAGACAATTTCAATCTGAGTGGTTCAGTAGCTTTTTTTTTGAAACACAAAATAATTCTGCTTTCATAAATGTCAGTGGCCTTATCCTGAGAAATAAAGGCAGCATTTGAAACCCAGATCAACCATTCTTAATTGTACAGTTGCTGAAAATTGATCAAACAAGAAACCTTTGAAAAAATCAGGCAGAGGCCTAAGATCAGGCAAATGCTATTGAATGGGATATAACCTTCCAAAAGCCCTTCTATATCTCATCAATGAATTTATTTCCATATTCCATTTCCACCACAGTAGATCTGGGCTAGACATCATCCATGGGAGGACAGGGAGGGGGAATGTTCCCTATGTTAATCTTAGGCCTAGTCTTTACCTGAAGTTCAGAGAACCTGCCCCTTCTCACATGTTCTAATTATAGATCTTTGAAGTCTGATTGTGAAGAGGTTGGAACTAATGCAATTTAAAAAACACAGGACAAAGTATCACAAAAGCATTAGATAGCAGAGTTGTTTCCCTATCCTCCTGTCCTATTTTGGAGCTGAACTCCACAAATTTTCTTCCTTACTATTTTTACTTTCATTTTTCTTTTTTTTTTAAAGCTAACTTTCTAGAATGAAAAGTATCACATCATATTTCAAAGCCTTTACTGTGACATTAAACCTTTGAACTACCATTGAGAAAATTATTTCCTTAAGGCTAAATATCTGAAAGGTTATCAAAAATTTAATTTCACAAATAGTACCTAGGTTAAAAAATAATAATATCTAAACACTCAAAACCTTGATTGCCTAATCTTATAAATCCTGTTGCTCCTTGCTTTTAAATTAAGTAGAAATTCCTGTTAAAAATACAGAAACTTAGTTTTCATAACAGGATTTCAGAAGTATGGAGATACCAGCTCCTTTATCTTTTATGTTGGTTGAAACTGAGAATTTATTGTATCTATGACTGCTGCATGGAGTGAATTTTAAAATTCAGTTCTTTTAAAACAGTTAAAAAGAAAGTGTATTTCACCTTTAGGGCATGAACTCACATAGGAGGCCATGAGTGAAAATAGTTGAATAAGTGTGAAGAGGTGGTGTGGGTGTTTCATAAAATCACAGAATGGCTTGGAGTGGAAGGGACCTTAAAGACCTTCTAGTTCCAACTTCCCTGCAATGGGAAGGGACACCTTCCACTGGGTTAGATGAACCTAGGTCTAATTTGACAAAAACATTCACGTTAGGAGCATAGTCTCCCTTGACTTGCCCCTTAGAGGCTAACTATCCAGGCATAATCGGAAGGATTTTCCTGTGCTGTCTGACATTAAAAGAAAGTCTAAAAAAAGCTCTTAGCTTCTACACTGCTAACTTCTTCAGCCCAGTGGAGTATTTCCAGCATGCACCACAAATTTCTGTTCCCTGAAACCATACAGCTTTTCAATAGAGCTCTTAATCATATACTGAAAATCTCCTCTGTTTTCAGCAATTTGCTTTTATGGATGTCTCCTTTAGTTTATGGCCTCAGGTTTAGTGTGGCTTTCAGAATTTTTTCCCTCTTCAAGGTTTGTTCCATATGATTTTCTGTGTTTTGGGGCATTATTGTCAAAAACCTTTCTTCACTGTGGAATCATCCGTACTCCATTTCTTAATGTGCCACTTGTGCTTTGCTTTTTTTTTAAAACAAGAAAACAACAAAACAAAAAGTGTTCAACCTTCCCAAAAGCAATACACTTAGACATCCTGAATGTGAGCCATATCTCACTTTCTCCTTCTCTCCTTCTTTCTTCTTAATATTTTTGTCCTATAACTACTATTAACAATGTGCTTTGCTGTGTACAAAGTCATTGACACTTCATAGATAACACACACAGACACAGACACACACACACCAAATGATATATTCATAGGAATAAAAATAAGGAATAAAAAGAATAATTTAATTAATAAAGTTGTAAAGACAACAAAGCCCACACAAAAATGTATGCATATAGCACAAACATTTACAATGACTGCACACGTATGCATGCATTTCTGGTCCAATGTTCTTAATTTAAATCTAAATCCAAAATCCAATGATGAACTAAATCCCCACATGTATGTAATATTATATTATAGGTTATGTTACATATATTTCTCCAAAACAGGTGATTCTCCTCTTTTAAAATCATTTTACTAAGACTGAGTGGAAATACCTATGATTTGATGCACAGTGTGGCATTTTGTGTATGTTTAGACATTTTCTCTCTCTGCAATGGGTTTTGCTTAATTACTAGTCCAGCAAATTATGAGACTCCATGAAAAGAGACTATATTTGTTCTAGATTCATATTTCATATCTTTGGACATTTTTTTTTCTTTACACACAAATGTAAGGAAAGAAGATTTTAACAATACCTTATCATTTTTAGAAACACATTTTCATTTATTGAGGATTTCATGGATATTCGGAATATTGATGGAAAAACAGGCTTAAGGTTTATCAATGTCAAAAAAATTTCGTGTGATGTTGGTGTAATCTTTGAGTACTCTTAAAAAAGGCATGAATCTGGATCATGCCTGTATTCAATTAATTCAGTTGCCTAGAGTCGTACTTAGGGGTTTTTTCTTATTTTTTTGTGTCACTCTCTGAGTAGTAATTTTTTACCTGATTCACATGGCCCATATAGACTCGGCAAGGAAATTTCAAGATACTACAGTACAGCATGTGTGACATCTAAATGTTAGGTTAGAATAACTTTGGCTTTTCCAAGTCCTTGATAAGTTACTTGAAATAAATTCTTTCATTATCCTTAAGCACGGCAACTTGTCAGAACAGAAAGGCCAAATTTGAAACTACGTGAGCATGTTAGACTGACATAATTTTACTTCTGTGGCTTTGCCAATTATTCTGTGTAAATATCACGGTCTTCAGAGACTAGGAGAATGAGAGACAAATCCAAGGAGCTATCATTCATGAAACAAAAAAATAAACACCTCCTGCAGAACATAGGAGTAGTCCCTGAGAGTAATGATTCTTTGTGAATTTGAGATGCTGTCATTTCAAGATTTAAATTCCTTTTATGAACTGATATAATGATTGAGGCTGTGAAGATCCTACTTCATACTGCAAAATTATGCACCAGAAACTGAAGTTCCTTTAAAACAGTTTTCTGCACTAAAAGTCAATGAGATAACCTTGAAAACTATGAGAAAACAAAACTTCACGGTCAGCATTTTGATGGTCCAAACAAACAAATTTGGAAGACACTCAAATACGTTATAGGATACTATCGCCATGGAGAAAAGTTTGAGAAGTCACAAGTGCTAAAGGCTGTTATGTCTTTATGCTGTAAATATTTTCTTTCTGAAAGCTTGGTCCTGAGTCGTGCCTTCATCCCATTTGTCTTGCTGTTACAGAGGTCAATCTCTCTGAAGGAAAGGGTTGTTTCATTTGACAAATTTGTATGTATTTACAGTACAGATCTATGCAGCTGGACTAGATATTTCAGCTTTCTCTATCATCCATAGAAATATTGTGATGAAGCATGTCTTGATGTCTTCTTTCTGTGATTTAGTCTGACAAGATGCGGGATGACTAGTTCAGAGATATTCAGCTTAGAACAGGTAACTGTCACAAAACCTTACGATTTCTTCCTCTATCCTGTTGAATTTGAGAGCACTCAGGATGTCAGTCAAGCAAATTTTTTTCCTATGGACTAGTAAAAAAGCAAAAATATTGTGTGACAGTATGTAACATCCATAAAACCATTTGTGCAACTTTGATTACATTATCAATATGGGCTTTTGAGGTTGACATCCCACATTGTTCTGTATGAATTGTGCTTGACACTGAATTGAAACTAAATGACCTAATTAATCCTTATTTATACTTTCTTAGGTACTGCCACAATACAGGTTAACTTCTGGTCCTCTCAGTTCTTTCAGTTTTGCCATGCTACTCGTTAAAATTCAGCAGCACTGATTCAGAGAATTTTATTTGCCAAACATTTTATCATTATTCAATTGATATATTTGGATTAATTAATTTAAAAACGTTTAGTAGCTTCAGTTTAATAGATATCCTGACTACTAATGGAAAAGAAATATTTCTTTTTCATTAAGAAACATGTACTCTGCTCTTTTTTAAGACTGCATTTAGAAATCATGTTGACAGACATGTTTTTCCTTAGAATTTTTTTTATTACTCACTCTGAATGTGTATGAAAGTTTGAACATTTGTTGTAGGAAGAATAATTTAATATCTGATTCATTTTCTATCTATTGTACCTGTTTTAATTAATGTCATTGAGATTAAAATTTGGACATTAGATTAGAATTTCATCATGAAAACTGATTTACAGTTTACAGAGAACAATAGAAACACTATTCTTGGAATGTATGGACTTCAGAAAAAAAGCAGATGCATGGCATAGAGGGGTTATGAGGTCTGTGGAATAATCAGCACCAGTTTGAGGTACAGTGAGAGGTGAAGAGAGAAATAACAAGCAAGAGCAGTAAAACCGCAATCTCGGCAAAACGAATCTAATTATGTGGCATTTTAATATCCTGTGAAATGTAATTTGATGAGTGGGAAATTACCTGCAATGCATCACTGTTTGCTGAATACTCTGCCTTATTCTCTGTTTGAACATCTAGAAGTAAAGAAGAGATGGGTGTCACCTAAGCTTTATCTGTAGAAGCAGAAGTTCCCTTATCTTCTTCTCTAATCTGTAATCTATGTTTTAAATAAAAATGAAATTACTTCAGAGACTACAGAAATTACTACAGAGAAAGATATAATCTGTTTTATTAACTGAAGCACTACAATTTATTAGTGAGATCCTTATCTTTTTTTTTTTTTTTAACTAAAGCTAATGCTATTGTGATCAGTGGTAGTGCTAACAGTTTTATCTCCTGAAGCCTAAACAGGTAATCCCAGAGATTAGATAATTTGTTAAAGATTTGAGCCCTTTCTTGCAGGGCATGGGAGCAATCAACTGTTGTAAAATAAGGTCTTCTGAAAAGGAGAAGTGTCAGAAATCCATAAAAAATAAAATCCATCCCAGAGGCACCCACTGCTACAGCAGAGGGATAACCATGCTATCTTGTTGAGTCTGCAGAGAGCTTCCAGTATCATCTCAGATAACCTGGACTATTGTCTCGGAGTTATGGACACTGGAAAGGCCATACCAGAAGTAATGAAAGAGGATATTTAATACTCTCCCAATACATCTCTATTGAATGCTGCAGTGTTCAAACTATTAGCACCACCATGTCCAAATACAGAAGAAAATTTCATTCCTTCCTCAAACATTCAAGTAGTCCATTGTGGAAGAGATTCCAAGCCAGTGTTAGCTAAAACCAATTTTGGTGTTCCAGCCTCCACAATGCACTTACACCCTTTTTGTGTTTGGGGACACACCAAGCCTCCGGATCCCTGAAACAATTTCATGTTGAAATTTCGCATCAAAATTACATTAAATCTTTGTTTTTACTCTATGGAAACACACTTATATGAAATTCCACCAATTGCAAGCATCTACTGTTTGCAAACGCTGTGAGTAGTTTTATCAAAACACTCTAAAGGAACAATTTTATCCAAAAAATAGACACTTTTTGCCATTTCCAGCATTTTCCATAGAACTATTTTCTTCATAGTCTCCCTTAAAACTTATCCATTCATCTCACTCAATTACTATATTTAAATTTGAGCTTCTCTGAAGTCTTGCAAACTAATGTTTGTTTCAGGTCTTTGAGATCTCATGATGGGAAGTATTGTACATCAGAGTAGCACTATTTATTAGCCTGAGAATTTAAGAGATGTGCAACTGAGAAAAGAAAATTCAATTTGGTGACTTGTACATACCAGGAAAATTATTAGCCTGTAAAACCTTCCTTCTATGGAATACTAATTCACAGAATCAGAGAATATGCCAAGTTGGAAGGGATCCTCAAGGATTATTGAGTCCTACTCCCAGCCCTGCACAGGATCATTCCCAGAGTCATACCATGGTCCTGAGTGTATCATCCAAATGCTTTGGGAAATCTGTCAGACTTAATGCTGTGACCACTGCCCTGGGGAGCCTGTCCAGTGCCCAACCACCCTCTGGGTAAAGAACCTTTTCCTGATATCCAACCTAAACCTCCCCTGACACAACTTCATGGCATTGCCTCAGGTCAGGTCCTTCCACTGGTCACTACAGAGAAGAGATCAGTACCTGTCCCTCCTCTTCCCCTCACAAGGAAGTTGTAACGGCAATGAGGTCTCCCATCAGTCTCGTCTTCTCCAGGCCAAACAGACCAAGTACCCTCAGCTGCTCTTCATACGGGTTCCCCTCAAGGCCCTTCACTATCTTTGTTGTTGTCGTTTGAACACTCTCTCATAGTTTAATATCTTTCTTATATTGTGGCTCCCAAAACTGCACACAATATTAAAGTTGAGGCCACCCCAGTGCAGAGCAAAGCGGGACAATCCCCACCCTTGACCGGCTGGTGATGCTTTCCCTGATGCCCCCCCAGGACATGATTGTCCCTCCTGGCTGCCAGGGCACTGCTGACTCATATTCAACTTGCCATCGACCAGGACACCCAGGTCCCTTTCTGTGTCCCTGCTTTCCAGCATTTCATTCTCCAGTCTCTACATACATCCAGGGTTGCCCCATCCCATGTCCATAATCCAGCACTTTCCCCTTGTTGAACTTCATATGGTTGGTGATTGCCCACTCGTCTAACGGTGGTCCTTTAGACGAGGTCTTTAGACAAGATACTTTGTCCAGGTCTCTGCAGGGCCTCCCTGCCTTCAAGGGAAGCAACAGCTGCTCTGAATTTTCCCAATTATTTTAAAATCTTCCAACTAGACTGAGCAGTGTTTGAAACAAATCCTCACTGGAAACAAGACGATTTATACAATGGAATATGCTGTTAAGGAAGTGAGAAGTGACACCTCCTAGCAGATATGTCTTATGGCTTTGTCATGTTCACTAGGGTTAAATTACAGCAGGGTAAAACTAGGAGAAAACGTGGGTCTTCATCGCAGCAGTTTCACTGCTGTCTCTCCACTCCTCCAATAAAAACATCCTGAAAAAGCCACAGACATGTCCACAGCCTCTCTGTTTTAAAATACTTGGTGGTCTCTTTTTGCAGCCAGAGTAGAGAGAGAAGATTTACATCAGCATTCTAGTGGCACAATAATGTCATTGAGACTTCTAGTATTAATACTGAAAGAAATGCACTTTTACAGATTATTAATTTTCTCATCTGAAAATATCCTTAGGATGGTGTAGATTGCCTATAGGATAAGAAAATTTAGCCATGAAACACATCAATCTTGCTACTTTCTCATTAAGATTGACAACCATCAATTTATATGCCTATCAATCAAGAGATTATTTTTGGAAGCTCTTGGAAGCTCTTGATATTTGATCCTTATGATCTTTCTTAGGAAAAAAAGTTTTGATCTAGACTGTGAACTGATGTATCTTTCTTTCCTTCTTTCTTTCTTTCTTTCTTTCTTTCTTTCTTTNCCTTTCCCCTTTCCCCTTTCCCTTTTCTTTCTCTAAGGTGATGAAATGGCTTTAATAAAATTGTGTTTTCATAGTGTATCAGCACCGATAAGTTTGGAACTCAGAAATGGAAACAAACAAACCATCTTGATCAAAACATCTCAACTACTGAAAAAGCATAATGGAGCACAGATGGCAACAGGGTGGGCTTCCCAAAACTGCTTTCAAAAACTTATCCTTTCATTATTAAACTAATACAGGTTGGTCATCTCATTAGAGTGATTAATTGAGTGAATCCTAGCTGTTTCTGGATAGAGGAAAGAAAAATTAAAAGGGTATTTGCACAATCAATCACATATGTTGTTTAAATTGAGGATGAAAACAGGCTAGCTTTCAGTTTTCTCTTCACAAAGACTACGAGGGAGCAATAACATTTTGCTTCAGTAGTGCAGTATCATGTGAAGGTTTGTCTAAACAGTAACTCTGTCTACACCATGCACAAGTGACTGAGCAACTTGACAGAGGGTAATAACTGTGGACCCCAGGATCATTCCCAGGCCCCCAAACTCAAACCAGATATATCATGCCTAGGAGTTCTACAGTTTTCAAAAGAATCATGCAAACAGTACAAAGCATTTGAAGATGCCATATGCATCATATTTTCCTGTTGTTAGAGCAGAAAAACTTTGATGCATGTTTAAAAACTCAGACTTTTCTGGTTACCCTTAGGAGAAACAACATGACATTATCAAGATTGCAAAGGCAAATTAAAACAGAACATCCTATAACGTGTCCACTTATTGGTTGGGTGCAAGGCAGAGTTTTAGAAAAATAGGGTTACCATGTTATGTGCTTTCAGGTACAGGAAAAAAAAAAGGACTTTCAGTATCTAAAGAGAATAAAGACTCAAAGAAAATATTAGTCTTATCTTAGACCCCTATAGTTTTCCATATCCACAGCTCCACTTTAATCTTGTAGCCAAGTTGTTTAATTAGACCATTTGATTTGTAGACAAACTTTTAGCTTGCACTCCATTTAAGATGAGAAATCAATAGTTCAAATTTCACATTAACTCCTGAAACAAATCTACTTATCTCCATTTTGTCTACGGCCACTGAAAATTTGCCAGACATAAAGTGTGATAAAAACCATTGGGAACTCTGCACTAAAATGTATGGAAAAATATTCTTCCCTTAGAATGTATATTTAGACACACTGCTTTGATGCCTGTAATACAACTTGTCATTAAGTAGGCAGAGGAAGTCAGGCTCTTGAGATACCTAGCTGATGAAGAGTTTTATCATTTATATACCATAATTATATGTAAGGTATCGTATCAGGGCTCACCTTGAACATAGAAGAAGGATCATGATTTTCTAAATGGATAATAAGGCAATAAGGCCTGTAATGTGTTGATTTGTTAGATTAGACTTGTGCATAGAGTGCATACTAAGGATGTTTTATCATCAAGTGTTCTCACAAGATGGCTATGAAATCAAGCTGTGCTGACACCGAACAATTTTAGCTACATTCAAGGCCAAGCTCTGATAATGATAATTGGGTGACCCTCAAATGCTCATTAATGTTTATATGACGTAAACATAATGCTTAGCCAGTAGAATATTATATTCTAATATATTCTGTGTATATATATCCATAAATGAATATGTATCATTTGAAATTGTTATCCTAACAGCTTGATTCTGCCAACCCAAGGGATTCTGAGCATGGGAAATTGTTCAAGGTTTAGTGTTCAAGAAATTCTTGTCTAACTTCAGCAAACAGGAGGGTGAAGGCTTACTTATTTAAGTTTGCTATGTGAGCATGCCACATCTTATGAAGTATTTACCACAAATTCCATGTAGTTTTTAGAGGGGCAGACCAAAGAAGACTGTTCCATGGATGCACCTTTATGAACAGCTGATTTAGGGAAGTTCTGCTTGTCACTAAAATTTTGGTTTAGGCCCTTGTTTGCAAATATTCTCTCTAATTTTGCATACTCTTTTCCATATTTCATTCTTGAATCAATTTTTGTTCAATTGGTAACAGCTTCTTGTTCCTGTTCCTTCTGAATGTAGATATTCTTAAATTTCCTTCTGGATGTTTACCCTTTCAGATTAACATTTCCAGCTTTTTCTTACACAGCAGTAAGACCAGAATTCTTTCCAGGTTTTTGTTATTTGTTTGTTTATCTATTTTGATAAACAAAATCTATATTTAGAAAGTTGTCCTGCAAACATTCTCTACTGGAAATTGCATATATTAAATGCTTCTGATAACATAAACCTCCATACAATAGTAAAAACTAATGACACTTAGTTGTTTTAGGCCATTGTTTTACACTTCCCTCAAAATGTTTTTTTTTTTTTTTAAAACCCTTTGGCTTGTGTTTTAAATCCTCTGTTCTACCTGCATTTTTTTTTGTTCTGAGTCCAGATAGCCTGTTTGAGACCCAGTCTTCAGGACATCCCTGTGTCCTTCTGTTGCATTACATATATAAGGTAAATATATCTCAGTGATGGTTAATATATCTCAATGACCGTAAATCAATCAGGTCTCTAAAGTTAGATGGGATTAACCCAATACCAAAAGCTCACCCCAGATGAGGAGCTAGGAATTGGAATCATACTGAAGTGCAATAACTTTGATCAGAACACTGAGACACACAGTGCTAATAAACCACATTAAAGATATTTGTAATGCTTATATAATTTACAACAAGCTCAAAATGGTTGTCTATTTGTTATATTCACTGGAAAAATTCAGATCTGTGTTTCTACTTAATTCTACTGAACAGATGAACAAGGGGAAGGCTGTTTCATTTTACAATATTGTTGCCATTCAGCATTTTCAACATTTCAGTTTGTTATAACTTAAATAGGATTTCTTTCCCAAATCTAACCAGATAAGTATTTTTAATGCAAATATTAAAACACCAAAAGTAAGACAGCCTACTTTGTGTTGAGCAAAAGCTTTGATTTGACTGAAATGAAATTTGAAATGAAAAATACTGTGAATTATTACACTAGATTGTTTTTAATTTACATTGTTTCAGCTCGGGGATCAGATTTTAAGCAATATTCAAGTCAAAAGACAATTACCTTGTATTTGCTATAAGAAAACTTGAAATATATTTACCATAATTATATTTATCCAAGAAAATTGTAAGTCCTCAGGAATCTTTCAATAGTTTCTCACAGCATGACAAATGAGTTCAGAGAAAGTCAGTAGCAACAAAATTATATTGAAGAAGGAACTTGATCATTCATCCTATCTGGAATTGAAAGCTTTCAAGAGATCTGCAGTTGTCCTTGATTATTAATTATATCTTTGAAGCTGACCAATGGTATACTCAGCAGTACTGCCAAATGTTTTTCTGGCTCTGAAGCTTTATTACATATTCCCCCATATTAATCAAATCCTCCTGTTGGGCTGTCATTGGACTTCCATAGTAAACTGTCACAGGGCTCTGGCAGAGGGCACTCAAAAATTAAGGCCATCAGAAGAATCCAAGATCAAAGAGAAAATTGTTTTGTTTTACTTCAAATAATGAAATACATACTGTTTTCCTGAAAAGAAATTAAGTGCTCTAACTTTTCCCTTTCCAACTTGCATCAACATTACATAGTTTTAAACCCTGAGAAATATCCATGGAAAATAATTCTTGATGATTTCCATGACTGATGATCAGTAATAATCTCAGCTTTCACACTTTGAAGCAACTTTAGTTGCTTGTACAGAGCTAGTTATCACCTCCTGCTGTGCTTAAGAATAATGAAGTTAGATTACACCTGTATGCCCCTGCAAATCTGTCATTTGCCAACAAGTGTAGTTTCCCAGAGAGACACCAGTAGTTCCGGATTTGGCAGATGTCGGATAGTCAGTTCCCTGACAGTGTTTCAACTTTTTCAGAAGAGATTGCTGTCATAACTGCACCATCAATTTTTGTACCCTTTTAGAATTCTTTTTCCAGTATTAACTTATATGCTATGCTTGTTAAAGTTTGTAATAGCTCCCTCAGAAAGTCCCATAGCTAAATCAATATCCTTCTCCTGCTGACCTTGACGTCAGTGGCAAATTTCCCTTTGACTGTGCTGTCATATTGAATTGCAGTAAAATAACTAAAACACTAATTTCAATTGGTAATCAAAGGTATTAGTTCCCATATAAATTCATAGTAAGACATATTAGCAACTGTCTGTAGTAATCACGTTCCATACCAAGGGAGTTTCAGATAATGGAAAGTTTAGTCTCCTTCCATATGTGTCTAGTTTTATGACACATTAGTACAACTGATGTTTTAGCAGCTTGTCACTAGAATAATGAATTCACAAATTAAACTTGCTTCATTTCATGAAAGTTATAAACTTATTATTTTTAACATATTTTCTTTTCCCTGTCTCATTTCTTTGCTATTTTTCCGTGGACACCTGTCAGATTAGGTATCCTGAAGATGAGATATCTGCAGCAATTTGCTTTTTTGGCTCTGCACAATACATTCAGTCCTTGATCAAAGTGTGTTGATATTAAGAGGAAGATTCTGCTGAATCAGTCTGTCAAGGTTCTAGCCATACATTTATGTTCTGCCCTTTGAACAAGTTCATGTATTGCTGTCACTGCACACAGAGGAAACCTGTGCAAAAGTGACTTGCACACTCAATCCATCCCTTCCATGCCTTCTTCTCCACCTCTTCCCCTGTGCTGGTGGGAGGGAAAAGGCAGACTGAAACACAGGCAGGAGCATGCTGCTATGGAGCCAAACAATAGCTAGTCCCCTGGGTGTGCTCCATACGAGCTGGGATTGAGAAAGCAATGGAGAGGTAACTGGCTCTCTGCACTCCTCTATGAGCTTTGGCACGATCCAGCTCCATGGCTTTATAGTCACATTTCCTTCTGATCTCAGGAAAAGAATGAGGGCTCCCTCTGTCGTGGCAAGTAGGCGGAAATTGAGAGTTACCTTGGCAATCAGTTTAGTATGGGATGACAAAATTCAACTGGGAATTTGTCAGACAATTCTGGTACCTATCTGTATCTATGCATATCTATCTGTATCTACTCATTTGATACACATAATGGTATTGATACCCATACAAATCCCTTGGAATCTTAAATAGTTTGCATCTATTTTACTCTTTTTAGAAGGAATCCAACATGCTGCATTCTTTTTTTTTTTCTGAAATTGTATTTCTCATTTGGCTTTTAACTGCATATAGTTGAACAATGCTCCTCCCAAATGACACGTTATCCAGTCTTAGAGTGAGAACAGTCCTGTTTGGGCTCCATCTAAACTTCCCAGTGTGTGTTTTTCTTGTAGGTTTTTTTTTTTTTTAAATGGAATGATTATTATTTTTTCCTTTTTAAATTATGGTCCTTCTTGTTATTTTTTAAAACCATGTTATCAAATTCTTAGCACTCCAAATATCATGGTCTTTCACTCATCATTTCCTCTCAGCCACAGTTCATCTTGGATGAAGCATGAAAGTTTCCCAAAAAACAAACAGTTTCATGCTCAAGGAAAGGTGTTTCTGTCTGGAGAGATAAAGTATGTTGAGCACTTGCAATACAAGTAGGGAAAAGTACTGGGTTTTTCTGGTAGTTCAAGGACGACTTCTACCTTTGGGCCCTGTAATCTTTTATGTGCAATAAACACAAGTTGGAGTTCCTTCTTTGCCTATAACTTCTGTGCCTCACAGGGAATGCTTGCTGATTTCCTACCTTAGCAGACAGCTTTGCTATTTATTTTTGGAATAATGGAACAGGGGCAGCAGCTCTCACAGCTGTCATAATTGATTTTTCTTCCCTCTCCAAACAATCATTCATTAACACTAAATAATAGCACTCCAGATGATCCATTACTATTTCTGTCACATTGAAAAATAGCTGACATACAGTCAGTCCAGTTGGGCTTGCCCATCAAATAATTGCAGAATTTGCTGCTAAAATATTTGATTTCTTTGATCGAGCTCACTACAACTTTAACAAGGTCCGGGCTGGTCACTCACAGCAGGTCTAATCAAACCTTAACATTAATATGACATTTTTCTTCATTTATTTATTCATTATTGATGATGTTGACTCCATACCTTAACCTCAAATGCTGCAAGCTCTTGAGACTCAGAACAGAAAGCACTGTGCTCAAACAGTTGACAGTTCATTCCCAAATATGACATTCTGATTTTCAGGAGCTTTTCAATAAAGGGTTTATGCTAAATAAATTGATACAGTACAAAGCAACCTACTTTAAAATGGAATTATTTTTTGTAAATTAGCAGCATCTGAAAACTATTGTACACCAGAACTGCAAATATAATGTATCTCAATAGCTACACAAACAATTTCATTTGCTGGAACTTGGCAAATACTTGAAAAATTAGGTATTATAGTATTCTTCTGGGAAACTGATCCCAGTTAAAGACACACACAGAAACATACTCAGATCTGCTTAATTTTAGTCCAGGTTCATTCAACATCCTTTTTTTTTACCCACTGACTTAAGTGCTTGTGTCCTCATGATGGAAGGAAAAAGAATAGACAAAGGAGGACCACCAGTACAAGAGGAAAGCCAAACTCACCCCATTTCCCACATCAGAACTAGCTGATGACAGCTTACAGGTGTCATGGAAGTTTAGTGTAGCTGTGTATATCTCTTTTAAAATTAATGAAAAATTATTTGGACTTGGGACTGAGTCTTCCTGTGTAATAATTGGTCAGTTATGACTCCTTGATTTCTGGGGGGCATGTTGGCTCTGCTACCCAGTGGAGACCCTGCCCTGACAACAGCTCTTGTTACATGCCCTGTTTACACAGCTGACAGTGCTCTTTCTTGAGAAACAGATAATTTCATTATCTGGGGTCTTTGAGAACAACTAAGTTGAGACATGTAACAACAGTGAGATTTGGGTATTTAACTTTGTTAATTTTCAACAATTTATTCTAAATCCTTTATTCAATTTCTATTGTGGTCACTTACTTGCTTTTAGACTTTTGTCATGATGCATGTTTCTTATAGTGGAGCTTTATTCCTTACTAGCCTTGTTAAAAAAAGACCCTGTTGCAATTAATTCATATATCTTAGCATTTTCTTTTGAGGTCAGTCCTTTAAACTCAATAAGCAGAAAAAGACAAACTTAGTGAATAAGAATTCTCCAAGAGAAAGTCTCAAAATTTGTGAATTATAATTCAATCCTTGAAACAGATTTTATGGGTGACTTAGTCTTTTAAGTAGTTTTTTAATTGAGTAGTTTTGGAGAGATCTATGAAGTAACTGTGGTAAGGGCTAGCTCAGTGTCAGTCCTTTAAACCCATAGCAGTAATAAAAATTTGTTCTCATACATTTTTTGAAGCTGTACTCTTTCATATGTAGTTTTTCATTAGTCTAAAAATTTGCTAGTCTTAAAAAAATTATGTGATATTACATGACAGTTTTAACAGAGATGGTTATGCAAGTATATAGAATACTTTCTGTGAAAAATTATTCAAATAATTATCTTGTCCTCCAGCAGCCACCGACACGGCAATATTAGTCCATTCCTTTG
This sequence comes from Campylorhamphus procurvoides, assembly GCA_013396655.1. Classification (NCBI taxonomy): domain Eukaryota; kingdom Metazoa; phylum Chordata; class Aves; order Passeriformes; family Dendrocolaptidae; genus Campylorhamphus; species Campylorhamphus procurvoides. Next base: position 66,833 of record WBMV01006687.1, on the reverse strand, counting down.
TTGTGTCAGGTGATCACATCATGCAGTCCTAAACCAACTACCTGCAAGAAATCTTTGTCAAAGTTTATGAGGTTTTCTTCTTTACTCATGTACTATTTGGGGAAAGATCTCCCAAATGGTTTTAGCCTTTAAGGGAAATAATTATTTTTTTTTTACATCTGTAGTGTTTATTCCCCTTAGCACATTTGTTTATGTGACAAAACATTATGTATTCTCAGAACCTTCTATTTTATGACTCTTTTCCCCATGTTATACATTTTCATCTTTCCCTTATCTATTCTGTAGTCTCTTCCTGTGTTTATTCTGTATTTGTTTAATAGTTCCTAAATGTGAGCAATCATATACTATGTTATGTTCAGGATTTCAGTTTTCCCTCAACACTGTGTTTGCAACTTCATTTTATGTTCAAAAGCATGACCTTGTTTTATATACTGTTGAATTTCATCCAATTTCTCTTAATCCAGGCTTTACAATTCAGCTCATCTTACACAATGCTCCCCCTTCTCTGTATTGATGAAGCCTTCCCACTTTGCAACATTTGTGAATATGACTAATAAACCACTTAGGTCATGCCATGATTACAAATATTAAATTAGGTTATTTCCAAACTGATCCTTGAGGTATTTCAGTAAGTTTTTTCCAGCCCAGTAGTTTCCATTTTCTTTTTCTTTTAATTTCTCCCCCATCTTACAATATTTCTGTTAATTCTGTTTTTTTAATTTTTCTTTCAGAAGTCGTCATAAATTCTAGACAGATAAAATATTACTTATGTCCTTTAACCTGAAAAAAATAGTAAAACACTATACAAAAAAGGTGCCAGATCAACCTGGCTTAACAGACTTTTAGTAAATCCAAATCTATCCAAATCTTTCTGACTGAAATGTTACAGTATTATCAAAAAAAAAAAAAAAGGACTTGGAACACATCTGCTTATGAAGATTAATTTTTGGATGCCATCACATAAAGTAGCACCTTTGTAACTCTGTTAAATTTTATAATCTCTCCTGAAAGGATTGATGAAAGTACAGTAAAAGCCATTTTCTTAGAACATTTTCCATCAGAGATATTGAGTTTCTCTGTCAACTTTAATTTGCTTCCTCTTTCATATTGTTACTATATATACTAAGCATTCATTAACTCACCCAGATAACTATTATAACTGTTTTTTAAGGAAATTCAATTTACTAGATCTTTCTCAATTAACTCAGATGAAGGAGAACCATTGTTTTGCATGCACCAACTCAGAGACTTCCAGAAGTAAAACGAACATGAGGAAAAACCAGAGGCAGCTCTGCTCAGCAGAGATTTTATACTTGGGAGAAACTCAAAACAAGAGGATTTTACTGAAGTTCTTTCACAGAAGAATCATCGTTTCCCCATTTCTTATATTCGTGTTCAAAGACTATTCAGTGGCTAAGACATAAAAGTCAGGGGCTACTAAAATTTAGCTTAATGTCTTCTCCTTAGCTGTGGTTTGAGATAACAAAAGTCACATGTTTAGATTAAGTAGTGTGTTTAGAATATAAAAGTACATGCATCTGAAGAAAAAGAAAAAGAAAAAGAAAAGAAGGAAAAGAAAAAAAGAAAAAAGAAAAAAGAAAAAGAAGAAAGAAAAGAAATGAAAAGAAGGAAAAGAAAAAAGAAAAAGAAGAAAGAAAAAAGGAAACAAGAAAAAAAAAGAAAAAAGAAAGAAAAGAAAAAAGAGAAGAAAAGGAGGAAATTTGGAACAAACAGAAAAATTGGGGAAAAGAAGGGAAATGAGGAAGTAAAATTATAAGGAATAAAAATAAAGAAATGAGGGCTAGGGATACATCTGTTGCTTCTCAGATATGACATGAATGGTGATCCCAACTCCAGAAAGACTTCAAAAGCTTTTGCCTTGTATAGGAAGAGTCAGCCCATTTCTTGAAATTAAATGTTTTTCTTTTTCTTTCTGTTTTATTTAAAACATATTGTAATACCATTTTGAAACAGTCAGAGACAGAAAGCCAGAGACTTCCAAGTCAAAATTGGAGAATGGTAGGAAAATACTCTATGTACACATACACACCTACACACACACAGACACGCACAGAGTGGTGAACCCAGAGAGGCTGTAAGATTTTGTTGCTATATGCAACATTTCCCAATGTTCAGTATATTCAGAAATGTTTTATCATGTTAATACAAAGAGCATTTTCTTTTAGCTGTAACTTGCTGTTTTGTCATTTAACATTAATTTCACTAACAGTATCAAGAAAGGTTTGGTTTTAATTACATGACTACATCAACTGCATTTTTAAACAAGAAAACCCAGCATATTAGAATGAAAAACTATAATTGCAATTTCATGCAGTAAGCAAGAGATTCTTAAGAAATATTAGTGTTTTGAAGTTTCTCTGACCCTTTTTGTCTTATTCCCTTCTCCCACAAATAGCATTTTGTTTTGGTTTGGTTTTGTGTGTGTGTGATTATTAATACCATAATGCAGACAACTTAATGTATTGAAATACATTTCCTGCCCTTTATAATGTTGTTATTATTAATTTACACTGACTTAAAAATAAATGTGGACTGTTATCCCTGGTTGCCTATGGTGTGGAAAGAGGGAGGGAAGACAACAAAAATCTGAAAAAAATGAGGTATGTATTTTGAAAGGACTGATGCAAATCCTCTTGACCCACGATCTTTTTTATTAGGGTCCTTATTGGTCCTCCCAAACTGGAACACTGACTTGTAATCCTGCAGTGCATAATTTGCAGTGCAGCTGGGCTTTCACTCCAAAACAAAGGCGCACACATGTCTTTAAAATGTGTAAGTAACAAAAGCAGCTTGGTTAATTGCTGCTCTTCCACAACATAACAGATGTTTTTGCAACATCTAGAAATATGATTTCAATTGCTGTAAGATTTTTTTTTTAATTTAAATTCTCTTCTCATTTTATAAAATAGCACAGTGTAAATCTAGTATGCAACTAAAAAAGAAGCTTTTGGAATTAGGAATTAGTATTTTATTATGAAAGTGAACTTAAAACAACTTCTATAAAGAAACTTCCAACAACAATATTAAAAATCTCATTATGTCAGAAACCTCAGTATTTGGTTTCATCATCATAAATATTTTTTGCAAAATTGGAACATTCTATCATGGAGCTTTAATTATCTGCAAGAACATAACTTTAGTTCTTTATTACCACTGGATTCTTCTTCAGGGTTGGATATTTTAAATCTTGTCTAAATATAACAAGCATTAATACTACATTAAATCAAGCTGAAGTTACAGTAAAATGTTTCCAAAAAACGGAAGGTATGTTAAGAATATACTGCCTTTTTCCCCCCATCTTTATCTATTTATCTATGTGATTAACTCATTTATTGTAGTTTTTTCTACAAAACCAGACCACCCTTAGAGCCAGTTCTGATGATTTTTTGCTTATTTCAAACATAACCTGTTTCCTCCTCATTCCTGCCAACACATCCCAATATCTCCAGAGACTCCTACCATTCACATCCCTCACATCAGGACATTATCCATAATGCTGAATTAACTTTTTGCATGAGGCAGTTGTGGCTTTATTTCAATACCAGTGGTGGAGTAATTACTTCAAAGAATTACTCAATAGAAATGTGTCCTTCAAAATTTCTAAAGTCTCCTCTTCTCTTTAATGCCCGGGATTTTAAAAGTGATTCTAATAAAGGTAGGTTCTCTCTCCTGTCACCATCACTTCCTTGTTTCTGCTATCGTCTGCTGGGGAGGCAGCCTCAGGCAAAACCAGGATCCCTGATACCATATCAAAGCTAACATTTTTCCTGGTGTCAGAAAAGTTTGCTTTACTCTTTCTGAAAAAGAACAATATGAAAATGAAAAATTAGCTCAAAACCTTACAATACTTTGTATCACCAGTTTTATGACCCAAAAGTTCTTAATGTTGACGAGGAGGATTTATGGATTAAAAATAACACAAAAAAGTGTGTCATCCTGTTTTGAACTTTGGGTTAGTTGTTTACCCGAAGACTTTAAAACATTATTTAATTCTGATTTTTAATTTAATCCTTAATTTTTATTCAAAAATCTATATCCTCATATGATATAAATCTTGGTGATACAAAGTGTCCATTTGACTGATAATAATAATGATATATTAAACTTTCCATTCAAAAATCCTGTGCATTAGTATCCTTATAATCACCTAACCATCTCCTCTTTTTCTCTAACAACTTAATAAATAAATAAATAGCCCAGATTCTGCATGGGATAATGTTGCATTTCACCAAGGGCACAGACGAATAGATATGTAATGAAGTACTATTTTTTCCCTCAGAAAATGATGAAAATCCAGTGAATGGAAAATCGGGGTTACTGTGCGTTGCATTGCAAAGTAATAGTTATTGCAGTATTGAAACTGCCAAAAGGGAAATTTGAAAATGATGAAGAGTATTCAGACAAGAAAGTAGAAAGCTGAGAAAGGTGAAAAGGGGAAGCTGGAAACCTTGTGCTATGCTGATAGCAAGTGTAATAACAAAAATGATTGCTCTGTTTCCCAGGATAGGGAGGATGGGCTGGAGACGTTACTGCTCTTTGTCTCACATGGGGGGAAAAAATCCTCATTTCCCCTTAGCAGGCACAGGCACAGTTGCTCCAAAGGTGATTTACCTTGAGAAGAGTAAACAGTTCAGCAAAGGTTCAACCTGAAAATATTGTGGGACAAACAAAGCTGAAACATGTCTGGAATCAAATAAACAATTTAAAATCTGATATATCCTCAAGATATATCTACTTGGGCAGGGAACTTCTCTGGGTTTGGTGATTTAGTCACTGAGCTGTTTTGCCCATCTCCAGTGACAGCACTGTTATACCCGAGCTCTGAATTTAGTTGATATTTATTCATGTGTGGCAGTCAAAGAACACAGATAGAGGATAAGGACCTATTAGTATTTTGCATTGTGTGTATAGCCAATGGTTACAGAACATTTTTAAGTCTGAAATAAGCAAGATTATGCCTTCCTAACTTAGAAGTTATGGTAGAAAACTCCTAAACCACTCTAATTGCTTAAAGGAGTGTATATGTGGGGTTTTTGCATTAAATGATCAGTGGATTAAGTCCTTAAGCATTCTTAAATGAAAGTCTAGTCTTATTCTATTTCTCTAAAGTGACCCACAAAACAACAAAAAAAATAGTATATTGTTTTCATCTTTCGCTGTGAATCCATAAAACCCCTTTTCATTCTTAAGGTAAAAAAAAAATATTTTAAAGATATATTTTTTTCAAGTCTGGACAGAATACAGAATTCATGCTGCAATGCTGAGTCAGACTCTTGTCCTCTAGGGAGGAAAACAACAGACATTTCTTTAGAGTAACTAGGTAAAAACATCAAGACAGAATATTGTCAGAGAGATGTGTTTGGTGTTTTTTTTTTAAATTTAATTTTTTGAAATTTGTTTCAAAGGCATAGAAGTAATTTGGAAGAAATATCTAGGGTAGCTGCTTATTTAAATTAGCCACCCTCTCTTTCTCCTTTGAGCAATGTGCTATATAAATAGAAAGTACTTCTAGGTATACTTATTAAATCGCTAAATGTACTATTTGCTTTTGTATAATAACACATATACCTATTATTAAGCACAGCATGCTGCCATGTACTAGAAATTCCCACTTGAATCAAGAGAAATTAACCCCTGTAGTGGGTGAGTCACTCCTGTCATGTAGAGCATCTGTCTCTGATGGGACAAATCACTCCCTGAAGGGCCCTGTGATGCCTATAGCATTAAGGATACAAGGTTTTTACGTGAAAAAAATTGGACTAGAGGATTAATTCCTAGACAGACAAAATCAGGTAAGTGTACTATCTCATTAATATATTAAATTCCAACAAAAATTTTGTGCTAATCAGTATTTAGAAGTCTAGTTGAAACTTTTATAGGAACATGAGCACCATTTGCCTGCACTGTGTCTTCAAGATGCCTTTACAAAGTCATCTGCTATTTTGCCTAAAGTCTATCCAGTGGCACGAGTACCTTCATATCTTCATTGGGTACAACCAAGAGATTATCTTATGCAAATACAGGCTTGCAATTTTAAAAGCACACTGTGTGTTTAGCAAGATACAATCTTTCTGACTCAGAAATCTTAAGAAAGAAGGAATGTTTCCCTGGCCCCATCTATTGAGGTAGAATCAGGACACTTTGTGATTTACCTGAACCAGTCTGGAATTTTTGTATTATTCACACACACTCACTGCTAAATGCAAAACAGTTTAATGCTGTCAGTCAAATTTCAGTGATAATTATGCCCCTGTTCATTACTAAGTCATGAAGTTAAACAAAGTCTGGATACAAAAGCTGTATAGGTCATTGAAGACAGTTCCTGGTGCAAAACTGATTTTTATTTGGATCAAACAAGAAGAGGCAGTTAAATACAATCTCTGATATAATGCATTGACACAAAAACTTTGAAATAAGAGTGCCATTTTATCATTCTCTGTAATTTGCCTTTTTCCAGTCTTCAGTCCATGTAATGCACTGTTCACATCTGAGACCATTTTAATTAATTTTTCATTTTCAATCATTTTCATTGCCAAGGATGTTTTTATTCATCTTAAATATTTTAAGGCCAATTAAGCTGCAGCTTTACTGAAAAGTATGACAGCTCTGTAGAGCTCTAAGAAACACAACAATTAAAGGAATAATTAATGCAATAATATGACATGAAAATTGTTATTTAAAATTTAATAAAATAACTTATCGCCCCCAAAATACCTGAATATGAATTCTGTGGATTTTTGTTATTGTTGAAATTGAACATCTGCCATTTTATAAATAATAAAACCAGTGTATCCTGGTGATGGTTAAAATAACATAGACTTTATTAGACTTCCTACAGCTTTTCATTTTTGATTTTCCTACTTTCATTCTAATTGCTTAAGCTGTATAATGAAATACCCCTAATACTGAATTATTCCAGAGGATTTGTTGATCTGTCTCAGAATTGTCATTGAATAAGTTTAACCCTTCTAGAAAGAAAGAAAGTGGTTTGGATGAAACAAATAGGTTCTAGTCAATCTCTAGGCTGTCTTTATTACAAAATTTGGAGCAAACAGTATTTCAAGGTCATTCCCAACCTTGGCTGTTCTATGATTAAAAATGTAGTTTCTAACAGTAAAAGTCAATCAAAAAATGCTTCTTTACCAACAATGTTTACTTTTACTCTCACACGTTATCTCTTGTTGTCTGAGTTATAACACTTTAATTTTTACTGAAATCTCTTGAGGACTGGGATTATCTGTCTTTCTGTTTATACAGGGACAATTAAATTGGTTTGCATAGGGACAATAATAAGGGCATACTGAATCCATATAGATAAAAATGTGTGCGTAAGTGCCAAAAACCTCAAAGAACTCTTCAATATTTGCAAGTTTTGCATAGTTTTAAATGTCACGGAGAGTAGTACTGAGACACAGACTATTCCTACAAACACTGCTCAACTATAGTATTAAAAAAAATTATCTAGTTTGAATAACACCCAATATCCTAAAATACATGTTTTGTTACTTGAATCCTGATTGGAAGAAAATGTCAAAATTCAGCATGTTTGAGGCTTTGTCTGTTTCATCACAAATAGGAGAAAATCAAGAATCCTGAGGTTTACATCAGTCTTCATCACAAAGGTTTTTAATGAAAATAAAGACACTCTATCAAATTATTTACTTTTGAAATAATTTGTATTCATTTACTAGTTATTTTCTACTGATTTTTTTCCATTGAACTAAAATTTCTATTTTATAGATAAATTATCATACTTAAAATTTGGTTTTCTGAATATTTTTTTTTTCTTTAGCAAAGACATACGCATCTTAACCATGTACATGTATAACTCAATAAAAATAATGTAATAGCTTATGGTCAGGAATCAGTCCTTGATTCAAAAAAAGATTAAAAGTTACCAAATTGTGTCTTCCTAAACTCTTTTTTTTTCAGAAGGATATGTTTTGTTTCCTTTGCCTCTTGGCCAAACCTTAAAGAGATGAAAGAAATGGCTTAAAAAGGCCATGAATGAGTAGGTTCAGGGAATACCCTATCATTTGGAATACCCTTTGGATCTTTCCCAGTAAGTTGAGGATACTGAAAAGTGGAGAGTTTCAAAAGCAGATTAAACAAATTGAGAGGATCCCTGCAGAAGTACAATATTTAGAGGCAAATATTCCCTTGCAAATCAGATGAGAAGGCTACAGATCTTAAGCTGCTGCTGGAAAGGAAATCCTTAGGGTTAGGTTTGTTATTGAAATATTGAAACTGGACACTGCTGAATTGCTCTGTTGTTTGTTACTGGTGAAGGTGGGTTTCCCCAAGTCGTGTTTGAGCACCTACTTCTAGCAAGCCAGGCTGCAGGAGTCACTGAAAAACCCTTCTGTGGACAAAACCTCAAAAGAATAAGGCAGATTGCTGGGAGCTACTTAATCCAGCATCTGTACAGAGGAGACACTGCCACAGGTCCATGTCCCCACATGCAACCAGAAGCAAGCTCAGAGTGATCAGCTCTGTTTAAAATATCAGTAACTTCTACATCAGTGTGCTTGATCTTCTTCGACTTAACAAATGGGTTACAGCTCAAGGAAGTAAAGAACTGATGCCTTAAGGAGGGCGCAGTAAAAATTCCAGGCAGTCAGTTAGGAGATAAGGTAAATAAATAAAAGTTTTAATTGAGCCAAACACCGGCTCACAGGAATACACATGAGAATTCTCTCTTCTACAATTAAGTTACAGGTTTTTATAATAGTATCTATCCAATCTCATTTTGCTATTTCTCTCAGTCCTGCCCCAAACCACCCTCTCCACGCCCCCTCGGGAATTGGGTCTGGGGTATCAGGACCCTCTCTTCATCTTTGTTGTCTTCTTCACAGCACGTCAGGTCCTTGGAGGCCTTCCAAAGCTTCAGATTTGGAGGTTCTTCTGTCCCTATCTTTATCTTGTGGTTCAGGCTTCATGGTGTTTTTCTGCAATTCTACCGTGAAATACAGACTAAACAGCTTTAAGGAATTCTAAGGGTTGTTAGGATAGGGGTCAGGGTGTATAAACATTCAGCTACTAAAGTTACATTACTAATACATTAGATCTACAATAATTTCTAATATCTATAAAATTAAAAGAATCAAAAAATCAAAATCAAAAAGACCCTGCGGCATCAGTACAAAGAACATTTAGTAGCTTTTTTTTTGCTTTTTTAAGAGTTAGTCCTTCCATGCATCCTTTTGAGAATTTGTAATTTATTATTATCATTATTAACTCACTTGAGACAAGTTTGTGGCACTTTAATTATTATCCATAACCCGGATCAAAAAAAGTCACATAAAAACTTGTTTCATATTTCAGTGTAATTTGAAGATTTTACCCATGGTAAAGCATAATGATGTCAGAATAAGTTTAAAAACCTTACATGAAAAACCTCTGTCTTTAAATGGAAATAAGTCACAAATATGTATGGTGACAAGTGCTGCATGCTGCCATTGGGGGCATATAGATTTCAGAAAGAAGAGTGAAGAGTTCATTGTTAAATAATTATTTTTTAATTATGAAGTACATCATTATTAGAGAAAAAAAGAAAATAAAATTAAAAAAAAGTCTACTTTGGAATGTTTTTACAGTGATTTGGAGGGTGTATTCAGAATATGCAGTTGGTGTATTATGAGAAGGAACAGCTCAAAGGACTCTAAATTGCCTTCTCTATTCTCTCTCATATGTTCACACCTCTATGGTGTGATAGAGAGAAATTAAAAAATTGTGCCAGTATGTAGCATTACATCCTGCTACTCTGCTGGTAAATCAACTAGAGAACAGGTAAGGATTTTTTTTTTTCCTTAACTGGAAAGAAATACCTGATTTTTAAAGAGATTACTTACTTTTGCATCGACATAATAAGGAGGAAAAAAACTTCATTGGCAATTTCTGTTTTGTTTACTAAATGTAAGGTGATTAAATCAGAACATTAAAGAACATTTAGCCAAAATCTTTGTTTTCCTGCAGTGAAAGCAAAGTAACTGGCTGCACCATTAAAGCAGCAAGAGCAGTAAGCTGCAAGACTGTGGCAAGGTAAGCATTACTTATCAGAGAAACATGTTGGCTTTAGCAGAGCAAATCTTCTATTTCCCCCCAGGGAAATGGGGATAAAAAATAAGGCTGATCAGAGGCTTGATAGATGAGGATGTATTTCATCTCCCCCAGAAGGACATTCTGTCTCTACTAAACTTTTCATATCTCCATTTTGTTTTCCCTTTTGGGCTTTTTTTTTTTTCCATTCTCAAAGATTTCTGAGAATGGTTTTGTGCTGTGTTTTCTCTTGTGACTTTACTTCAGCATATACAAATATATGTCTGTTTTCTCTGAAAAATACCCCTTGATATCTTAAGGAAAAAAAAGACAATTTCTCAAAGACTGAGTAATTAAGAAAAGGGGAAAAATAACCTACAGAAATTGCTTGTCAACATTCAAGATCACAGCTGATAGCTGTGGCAAAAACTACCATCTGCCATCCCCAAGCACTCTTCGAAATACATTGTCGTCTTGGGGGCTCTGAACATTTATGAATACAAAAATTAATTAGCTTTTTGAACTCTCAAGTCCAATTTCTTAGATCGGATTTAGGTTTTCCATTAAATGTTCTGATGAGTGAAGAATACCTAGATATTTGTGTACTTAGAGATTTCCCTCACTGTGCTCATTTTAAGCATCTCTTGTGTAAGATTACTTCAATGCACCCTGTTTTTCAAGTGGAGACTGAAACCAGTTTAACTCATTACAAGTCTAGAAATACAGAGAGGCCACAGAAAGGCCACACAGAGTGCTGGATAAAGTGCCCTTCCCCCCCCCCCCCTCCCCCCCCCGTATTTCTTTTTAGGCCAACATCATTAACTCCAGCTTTTTAAAAACTAGAATTTCTGCTTTAGCAGAGCAAGAGAATTGATATCATTTGTCATCTAAACAGGACCAAAATTACTATAATGGTGTGATAAAAACTTGTAAAAAGGTAACTGAAACTCTTAGTTTTTCACAGTTTCTTCTCTTAAAATTAATTAAAAATAGACATAGCCTTCAAAATTTCTATCAAGTTTCCAATCCATTCCAGTTTGGCTGTTCCTTCCTACAAAAGAAGCCATTTCCTGGACCCACCTAACTTATTTTAATGATGAAGTAGCAGAATTCTTTCTATCGTTTCCTTAATCTATCTCATTGCAGACTCACAGATAAATAAATTAAATTTTCTGTTAAATATTCATCGAACCAAACAACCAGCAAATGTAAAAGCCTTGACTTAACAGCAACACAGGCTATAACAGACTTTGTTCACCACTCCAATTAATTAGAAAATCTCATCTGAAGTTGATCTTTTTGGTTCCAAGAGCTTTCCAGCAATAAATAAGGGAGCTGAAATTACTGTCATCTCTTCATCAAGACAATACTGCTTGGAAATCAGTATTAGCTGTGCCAGATACTGGTGTATCCTATATTGCAACAAAATATATTAGAAGCTTTTCTATGGGTTTCCCTATGTTCTTTGTGCTTTACAAACATATAAACTGCCCAAAGGAACAAAGTCCTTGACCAAAAAATTATATTTTGAAGTCTTATACCTGACAATATTAAGAAATTTCTATTTAAAAGACAGAAATAAAAAGCATGGGGCTTTGTTTGTTTGTCTGGGGGGATGGAGGGTTGGGTTTTGTTTTTCCATTTAGGGATTCTCCTTAGATAATTAAATACCTGCACTTATAATTATTCACAATTTTATGGAAACCCCCAAAATTATTGCAGTAAACAAAGTAGTTCAGCTTGAATGGGAGTACCACATGATTTTCAGGAAAAATTAACATTCCATGGGAGGAAAAAAAAAAAAAGGATCTACTTCCATATTTGTATGTTTGTTATCAGATTATTAAATCTATCTCAAGTCAGACTGGTTTTCCTCACCATCAAAGAAAGAAATACAAATTGCCCAATTCAGAATGTCACAGAAAATAGTTCCAAGTGTAGGTTCAAGACATTTAAGTTTAGAACATATATATCACCTGTAGGAATGAATGAGTGCCTTGTTCGATAGCTCCTGAATAAAATAACTAACCATGGCAATTTTGTAAAATAGATGGAAAGGATTATTTAGTTGGCTGGTTGAGTTTATTATTTTTTACACGATGCTGTAATGACCCATCCATCAAATTCTGTTTGAATGAAGTCAGATCTAGTGCAATATCTTTTTTTTTTAATGATTTATTGAAAATACCTCCTTATCCCCACCAAATAAAACTTTCTTTGAGTTCTAGGAAAAAAGTAATATTGTACTGTAGAAGCAGGATACTGGGGTTCTGGTTAATGTATCTTCACAAAACACAAATAAGACATCCAGCCACTACGTAACTGTGGAACAACTGTTTCAGACTCCTTATCAAAGAGTCATTTATCATTAAAAATGGTGTAAAAAATCAAAGACTTTACTGTCAAGAAAATCTTGTGCAAATGCAGTGCCAAGCCAAATACCTTCCGTGTATTTTTTTTGTTTAGATTATAACTGAGCTGTATAGTTCTGTACTCAGAACATTAAAATGGTCTACAGCATAAAACAAACAAACAAGAAAACCCACAAAGCCACCAAGAAACTAGCTAAGTAGTTTCAAAAGCTATTGCTCTATTTCTATAAAGTTTCTTATAAAGCCTGTGAACATCTGTGAGATCAATCACAATAGATGTTTCTATAATGAAGTTTGCACAACGGATTAATTTTTTTAATCTCTGGCACATGAACATTCCCCTTACATGTATTATCTGAAATATGTGGCTTTGAACTACTCTGAGCAGCAATGTAATAACAGTCATCTGGATACAAACTCAGCATTTGTATTTATTCAACCAGACTTTGAATTCCAGGAGGGGAAAAAAAATCCCACTAATTTTTAGTCACTTGGACCCTCACCATACCTGTTTTTAATGTGTACTGAGCAATGTGTATTGCTAAACAGATACAAACGTGACACTTTTTTACAATAACCCATGATTTTAAGTCATGAGGATCTATTGAAACACAAAGAGTGCGTTTGGCCAGCATTTAAACCCAGTGCCTGGTTTTGCAAGTTCATCAGCAACCCTTTCTGCTTTGCAAATCTATCCGATTCCTGTTTCAGACTGTGACTTATTTAGTTTTTAATTTGTTTTCCACAGGCACTGTGTTTAGATGCATATCACTGGTGTGCCACTGAGCTACAATTTTTCTAACACATGGAAAACTAAATTAAAATGTACCCATTATTCCAGCATTATTTTTCTGTCCCAAGAGGATTTGTATTACCAAAAATTGAGCGCCTGAAAGAACTAAAATATGTATCTGATGGATGATTTGGAACTGAGGGTGGAAATTCTAAATGGCATAGTTAAAATATCTAAATAATTCACCCACTTATTTGTATTCTGCATAACTTCATTGCACTCCTTCCCCTGGTACCCAGCTCTGTGAGGAAGATGATGTTTTCAGGACCAGGTCATGTCAACAACACTGAAGCCCAGCAAGGGCTGAGCACACAAAACTCGTTGTGACCCAGCTGACAAACTTTGCTAAGGGGAATTCAGGTCTTTTCTCAGGGGTTTAGTTTCCCTTTATTCAAGGCACCAAGACATTTTATGGATGTATTGATCCTTAGAAGTTGTAAAGATATAAAACCCAAAAACAAATATGATCCAAGCATTATTTTTACATCCTTTTTATTCTAAGACTACAGCAGAAAATGTAGCCCACCTAAACTGTAGCCTCAGTAATAACCAAATATGCTGCCTGATCAAGCAAGCAGCAAGTGGTTTACACTTTGTGCTGAGCTCAGTGCAAAGGGAATATGGAACCTGATACTCCAGTTTAATGCTACTGTGAAATGTGGATGACTAGTGTGTCCCTATAAACCAAATCATCACAGCCTTCCTTAGTGCCATTTCAGCTTTTTTAACATTTGCTTTTACTCTCATAGGTACATATCTGCTGAAATAATCAATGTGAGGCTAGAATTTGTCCTTGAAGTTAATCTCAATTTAAGTAAGGAAAAGAAAGATTAAACACACTAAATTGAGAGATAAACTGAGTGACCCAGAGAAGTTCTTTCTAGTTTAAATGCCTTTATGATTGTTATGGTAAACAGTGATAGAAGTAGTTAAGACAAAGAAGAAAAATCAAAGCAGGTTTTACAGATCACCCTAGAATGTATTTCCTAGTTATCCCATGGATATCTTCATTATCCAGTAATAGCGCTCTGTGTACTTTAAATATGCAATGCAGGAGAAATAACTTACTTTTTATACTTTAATACATGAATGAATACTGCATTTTTAAAACGATATAAAAATATGTTTTAATACATATTTTTATTAAAGAACAGTAAATCTGAATTGCCTCATTTCGTGGTAGCTTTTATCTATCAATGCCAACCAATCTAAACAGATTTCTCAGCTTTGTGTTGGTAAATACACATTCTACTCACAATTTCTATTCACAAAGACTATATTTATTATGCTCTGTTGGCTTATAATGCAACATGCCTGAGTTTTAAAAAACTGACAATGTCCTTAAAGAACTCTGGCAATTATGTAAAAATACTGAAATAAAATAACGGCTTAGGTAAGCATTTGTATTTTTAATAATTTAATATATAACTCCTTGGGGGACAGAGAGTGGTGGATTTTTAACATGACACTTTTAAACACTGGCAGGCACAGTGGACACACAAATTACACATATATTCCTCAGCTCTTTTTGCTTTGTACCTGGTCACAATAACCGTGTATGACTGGCAGTTTTCATTCAGCGCAAGTTGGGAACAGTTTCTGGAATTCCAGATTACTTCAATATTACTGAGTATTTGTAGTACTTAAGTGTGCACTTGCTTTAGTAGCAAAAACTTTAGAAATAAACATCAGCTAAAACTCAAGACTGTTTAGCTTTGCAAATATCAAAGATTTGGCTAGTAAAATACCACGTTGACCTGCAAGTAAACATGCTGAGCAAGCTCAGTCCATCTCGAAGTTGGAAATTGTCTGGGATGATACCTACAGCATTGCAAAACTCCTATCTATCTGTTTCCTACCTTTAATAATCCAAAGGTGTCTGGGGAACCACATGACAGAGAAGATGGGTGAAATCTGATAAAAAATGTGATGCAATTGAAGTGCTATAGCATTAGTTTGTGAGGAAAAAATAATATTTAAGGGTTGTGGTCAATGATTTTATCATACAGACACACAATGTGAGATCTGAAGAAGATGCAGAGCCCTTCTGCTTATCCTTTACTAGTGCCTCCTCATTAATTTGGTGCTCTCCAGCCCTGGAGTTGCACTGCCTGCTGCCACTCTGATATCTTTGTTCGTAGTGTTGTTTAGGCAGTGCTCACACTGGTCACAGAGCACTCAGTTCCCCTGAGTGTAACATTTCAGCCTAGACCTGGATCATGGTGAGGGCAATGAGCTGACCTCTGAAGTGACCTGTAGTAATTGATTTGACAGGGTTGCAAAAAGCTAGTCATCTTCTGACCTTGTCATGTGAGACCATGCTGACATCGTTTTAATGTTGTATGTCACTATTAATTCATTCGTGAGCAAGACCATTTTACTGGTCTGTCACAGCAATCATGCCAGTCAAGGATTCATTCACAGGAGTTTAAAAGGCATCCCTTTTCCACAAAATTTGTTCACATCACAGATGACCTTTTAAAGCTTTGAGCTTTGACGGGGGGGTGACCCTGACACTTTCAGTTTACTTTGCTCTCTCTCTCTCTCTCTCTCTCAACATTTCTTGTAATTGAAAGGTTTTCCTTTATTAGGAGTGAAGGTGAGTATCTCTTCATGGCTTTGCTATTCCTTTTACTAGATGCAAGACTTTTTTAAGGCAAAACAGAGCGGCCAGCAAAATACTCTATGTAACATTGCAATTAAAGCCAGAACAAAAAAGTATTGAAATTACAAAATTAAAACAATACTATAGACCATCTTTCTGTGCAGGACACGCTACAAACAATGATAATCAAAACTGAAAATACCCCTGAACAAAAATGTTGAAATAAAATGTTTTCATTCAGAAAAATCTGTGTGGTATTCTTAACTGGAAACTGTTCTGAGATGTTTTCAGCAACTTGTATCTCAAATTTTTA
The DNA here is from genome assembly GCA_013396655.1 of Campylorhamphus procurvoides. Taxonomy (NCBI): domain Eukaryota; kingdom Metazoa; phylum Chordata; class Aves; order Passeriformes; family Dendrocolaptidae; genus Campylorhamphus; species Campylorhamphus procurvoides. The sequence continues at coordinate 50,691 of WBMV01006687.1, read as the reverse complement.
AATAATTCTCTGAGAAAAAAAAAAATAAACCAAACCAAAATGTACAAAAATCCTTAAATCCCCAACACTCTGAAAAATGTAAATTGTCCTTATTGAAAAAGAAAACCTGATTTCCATACACCTAGGTCAAACCCTTCCATACTTTCTCTTACAAAGCAATAGTTTGCTGCACTGAAATCTTTAATACATAAAAAAAAAAAAGAGCAACATTTGCAGAATAATTTTCTACTCTATGTGGAAAAGGAAGACAAAGGATGGTTCTGTGAGAGTAGTAAATTCAGTGAAGAAGAGAAAATAAAAAGCTTTGCATTTACTTCATAAAAATACAGGCTAACATGCTGTTAAGACAGCAAATACAAATGGAGCAGATTTAGTAATATGACATTCTGTTTTAAGAAGTAAATAAGAAAAACCAATAGAGAAGAACAATACACCCATTACTTGTAGCTAAGTTATAAATGAACCACTCTCACGTGTTTTCACTGCCATGAATTTACAGTTTAATTACTTCATTCTAAAATGCTTTGCCTTGAGAAAAGACCACAGTGACTGAAGATATTTTATTGAATACATGTAAAACATTAACATGCTGAGACACAATTTTGGGTCTGGCCACACAAAACTCTTTATAGAACTGATGAATTTTCAGCATTCTGCGATCTAAGTCTACAAACAAGTTAAAATAGAAGTGAGATGCAGAAATATAAGGGCTGATTGCCATCCAATGTTTTATCTAATAGAAGAAATATTTTGTGTGGAGATGTCTCTACTACGAACTTTAAGCCAGTTCAGTTTCATCTACTGAAATAACAAAGCAGTATTACTCTGCATTGTTTTTCAGGGTGAGAGGGATAGGAGTTCAATGACTGTGCATTTGAGGAGAAGCTCTGCAAGAGAATCACAAGAATGTCTCACACAACATGGAGAAGCATGTGGCAGAGACTTGAGCTGGTTCATCCAAGTCTAGCTCAAACGGCAGCTTAATCCCAGAAATTATGAAGTAATTTTCATGAATTTACTAGTAGGATTTAGAGAGGTGCAAATTTTAAAGTATTTTTTAGAATAGAACAGAATGGAAAAGAACTACAATATATCACTTGGAAGGGATCTGCAACTATCATGTAGTCCAACTGCTTAATGAATTCAGGTTTGAGCAAATAGAGGCATGTTGTTAAGGGCATTGTCCAAATGCCTCCTAAACAGGCTCAGGGCATTGACCACCTCTTTAGGATGATTGTTCCAGGCATTGATTACCTGCTCAATAAAGAAATGCTTCCTAGTGTCTAGTCTAAATCTTGTCTTGTGCAGCTTTGAATCATTCCCACACATCCCATCACTGAATACCAAAGAGAATAGGACAGTACCTCCCTGTCTACATTCTCTCTATAGAGAGAAATGAGATCACGCCTCTGCCATCTTTTCTCCAAACCAGACAAATCCAAAGTCTTCAGCTGCTCCTCACAGGACATTCCTGTCAGCTCTTTCACCAGCTTTGATGCCTTCTTCTGGACACATTTCAAGGATCTTCACATCCTTCCTAAATCATGAAGCCCAGAACTGCACATGGTCCTCCAGGTGAGGCCACACCAGTATAGCAAGACAGTCAACCCTGGAGAGAGTCAACGGCACATACCAAACTTACCAATACCTTCCACTCCAACATGCAGATCTTTGATATATACATTGAATTGAACTGGCTCTGGAATTGAACCCTGAGGAACAGCACTGGTGACTGGTTAGTCACCAGCCAGATGCAGCCCATTCTCTACAAACCTTTGAGCTCTGCCCTTCAGACAGTTCTTCACCCAGTGCATGGTGAATCCACTCATGCCATGATTGGACAACTTGTTCAGAAAAATATTTAGAGGAACATTACCTGCACCTGTGCTTCTAAAAGGGGGTTCTTAAATCTGACCAGCACTCACAGAGTCGTAAGCCCTCAAAAGGAGATTCCCAGGGTGCTCTATTAAATAGCTCACTCTTTAGCTTGAACTTTGCTTTTCTGAAGTCCAGGGTAGCAACTCTCTTGTCCTTTCTTCTCATTACACTGAAAAATTTAAACTCAACGATTTCATGATCACTGTGACCAAGATAGTCAACAGCCATATTTTCCAGGAGTTCTTTTCTACTTAAAAACAACAAACCTAGGAGACCATTTTTTCTACTTAGCTCACTGAGTACCTCTGACAAGAAGGTATCTCCTACAAACTTCAGAAATTTGTAAGACTTGCTTATCAGAGCAGTATGATATTCACAGTTGATGCTCGAGAAGTTGAAATCTCCATAAGAACCACGACTACCAATCCAGAATTTTCTCCTAATTGCCTACAGAATGATTCATCAGGGCTTACTTCTTGGCTGGCTGATTGAGTAGTAGACGCCCACTACAATAACCTTTTTGTTTTCTATCTCCCTTATCCTTACCTAGATGTTCTCAACCACATCATCACTATCAGTAAGCGCCATACAATCAAACCTCTCCCTTGCATATAGTTCAACACCTCCACCTCACCTACTCTGCTTACCCTTCACAGACTGCAGGGCCTGTAGCCCTCCATCCCAGCCTTCCAGTCATGGGACTCATTTCACCAAGTCTGACTGGTTTCATAGAATTAGAATCATTAGGGTCAGAAAAGACACCCAATATCACTAAGTCCAACCATCATTCACCACTAAATATCAATGATATTATAGCTCTGGGAGCTGACCAATGCTTTCAGTTCATCCTGGGTTCTTTTTGTCACACTTGTGTGTTGGTGTATAAGTATTTCAGACATGCTGCTGAGTCCTCTCTGCTGCCAGGAGCAGTGTAAATATTCCCAACTAGTCTTGCCACCCTCAGGCAATGCCATACCAATCCTTGGCTTACCTACTGCAATCTTGTTGCTATCACCATCCCTAATCAATTCTAGTATCTCAATCAGTCACACCAGTTTATTCTCAAAGGTCCACATGGGTACAGATGAATACTGTCAGGCCCCAAGACCTTTTCTCTCTTCCGCGGTTTAAAAATCATTTGTCCGAAGTGCTTCAAGACTTTGTTTGGATTGCCTTTAGGGATTTCCGATATTCTTACTACGTGCTGCCCAGTATTTTCATTTATAGATTTATCATGCTCCAGGCATTGAGAGGTATATTTTAGGGGGTTAAATCTGAGGGGAGTCTCATATCCCTGAGACAGTCTTTGTGTCTAGGTATTTTGCAAAGGACTCCTTCAAACTTCTCTGCATTTACAAACCTCCTCTGTCACTCTTTCTAGTTTATGTTCTATTGACAGAATGAACTTCTCATATCCATTCTGCACTTACAGAGAAGCTGAAGTCTGAAATAGCATATTTTGCAGTCAACAAAATAGATTTATTCTAATTTCTCCAGAAGACAAATCAAACATGCAATTCAATGGATGTTAAATATATTGTTCTTAATATCTACACAGTTTTATCAAACCTTACAAAACAAGATTTCAAATATCACTGTGATTAACATAGATTAAAATGCTTGGTTTTGAAAATCCTTTGCAGAGGTTTGGTTTTTGGTTTTTTGTTTTTTTTTTTTGAAAGGATCTTATTTTTTTCTTGTGTTCTCAAATGTTAACAGGTTTACTAGTTCCCAGCATGACTTGTTAGCTTGATTTAAATGTTTTGTTAATTCCCATTATCTGTTTTTCTTTAAAAGAGCCCAGAATGCATCATGAGTGCATGAATACATCATTTGATATGAGCTAAATATAGTGGCATTTAAGAATATTTTTAGTACCTCCTGACATGCTAGCACAAACAATTTTAAAGGTAAAAAGTGAATTGGGTTGCAGCAATATCAAAAATACTAGAGAAGCTATGATATGATGTAGTAAACATTAAGAGTATTAAGCTTCTTGATGATACTGTTCTCTCATGATGAAATGTGAATAAAATTCCTCTAACACTCAAATCCACAGATATTTAAATGCCAAATAACCATGCAATATATAAAACAGGCAAAAATTCCAATGGTATAGAACCCTGTGTAGGTAACATATGAACCTAATTTCTTCATATTAAAGGTCTTCAAAAATGGGTGTTACCTATTTTTCTCTATTTTTTTTTCCCCTGGAGTTAACACTAAAGAACTAATGAAAATTAACAAGCTTTTAAGGTAGCTACCGTCCTGTGATCAGCACAAGCTCTTTTCTTGACAGCCTGAGCCAAGAAATCAGGACAAATGCCAATTCTGTGATTTTCATATTTTAGTGATCTTATTGGTTTCCATTATGCAGACTTTCTCATGAAAATGGACAGAAAATGACAGATTAGAGCTAGAGCTGCTTTAATGTCTCAACTGCCTTCTTAGAGTCATGAATAAGTTTTCTCTGCTATTAAAAAGTTATTTTGACTGTACCATCAATGAATTGGATGACATTGGAACTATAAGGAGAGTTACCAATTGTCCTTCTATTCTGTCAGTCCAATCTCCTTTGGTCTGACACTAGAAGCTCTTTTCATCCTCAGCTCTGTCAAGGTAGTTGGTATAGAAACTATATTTTATGGTATAGAAACTATGTTTTTTCCACACCTCACCCTCTTTTTAATTTCCTTGTTATTTTTTTCTTCTCTTTCTATCCTTTAGAACATGAGCATCAAGGGAAGCCTTATGAAATAATGATGAAAGGGCTTTGGATTGGAAAGATTTTAAAGATCATCTAGTTTTGACTCCCTGCCATGGACAGGGACACCTTCCACTAGATCAGGTCTTTCAAAGCCTATCCAACCTGTCCTTAATTCCACATGGTCATGAAGATTGTGCTAGCTTCAAGTTTTAGCAAATTGTTGAATAAATTGAGCTCTGTTTGGTTACAGGTTGATTGTATTTGTCTGGTCTCTCTTCGTGCTCTCTGTCCAGCTACTCTGCTTCTTTTTTTCATTTTGACCTCCCACTAAGCCAACTCACTGTGCAAATTTTCAGTGTACAAAAGGGGAAGTCTTATACGCAGCAGAGTCCTTCTGCAGTATAAACAAGTGTTTCACCTACATTTTATTCTAATGTCTTAATTTCCATCACTACAGTAAGGGTATTTTCTTATGAGAAATCACTGTACCAAGAAGCTAATGGTGTATGACTTGTTTCTAAAGTTATCTTTCTCTGAGAGGTTTATTAAAAATAGGAGATTCAGAACAAAAAGAACAGTTTCCTCATTATAGAGTTAATTTTGTAATAACTATTGAATGCTCTCCCCTTTCCCTGTCCCTCTCCACGTGGCCAGGTGGTTGGCCACAGCGTCCTCCACAGGTCTCAGTAAGGAGAACACATACACACCGGGAACAGGAAGCAGAAAGAGAGATTTATTCACCTGGCTAGGTCATTTATAGACCTCACGGCCAGGGTCAGAGGGGAGGGATACAGAGGAACCAATCGGAACACAACTTGATGGGGGCTTGCATACTAATTAGGAAGGTAAGAGGTGGCTTTTCCAGGGGCCTGGGGAAAAGGGGAGATGGCTTTCTAGGGACCTGGGAGAAGGGGAAGGTGGCTTTTCAAGGGCCTGGGAAAAAGGTTAACACAGCAATAAACCTCATGTTATAATACAGTTTTACAAAATGCTTTCATTGGTTTCTTTATCTTTAGTGGCCCATCTCCTGCAGGATCTGTTCCACTCTTTATATTGTGAATCCATTCCCACAACTATTAATAAATATTAACATCGGTTTAAGAATAGACGGTCCATTTTCAGTGTACATGGAACAAGCCTAAACCACACAGAAGTTATAGAAAAAGCAGGCTTCTCATTGTTACATATTTATATTTTATTTTAACCTTCACCAAAGCTGACAGTAGCTCCGAGAATTTCATAGGCAGACCTCTGCAAGCTATTCAGAATTGCAAATATATACAGTGAGCTTTCCAAAGCAATAACATACTAATCCAGTGACTAGTCCTGCTGTTATCAGGGTGTAGGGTGCAAAAAAGAGTAAGTCTTTTTTTTTTTTTCAATAAATAATTAAAGCCCAGAACCCCCAAACTTTTCATCTTCTTAATTGTTTAGCTATCATGCAGAGCCTAATACCACCAGTTGTTTTGGGTAAACTATCAATATTTCTTTTAGAGGTTATGAATGCTTTTCTTGCTTGCCTGATGTCATCATTGGCTTAGTACACAGTGCAAGATAATAACCAAATCTCAGTCTCTTGAGTCTATGGAATCATGGTGATCACCACTGACCAACCTGTTAGACCCCTGGATCCCAGAAAACTGTCTGATGGCTGAGTAATACATACTACAGTTATTTAGCATATGGCCAAATGTAAGCCAGATGTGAGCTGAAAGCTGCATATTTACATTAGTGCACCTATGCAGCTTTTTTCTTTTAAAGGCTTCAGAGGCACAGAACCCTGCTTCAGTGATGTGTTATTTCCAGACCAGCCAGCACATGTCTGTGACCATCAGGGACTGGTATCAAGCCTGCAACTGTCTGGTGCAGTTCCAGAAGACAAGCCAAAACATGCTCAACTATGATTATCAAAATGAGCTGGACTGAAATTTAATAGGATTTTTCTGTAAAAAAAAAAATTAGCGAGCTTCTCACCCCATATGTATTTGTGCCTGCTGTTGGTGAGCTGCCAAGGATACCTGAAAGGTAATAGGTACAGTATTTTCAGAAATACAAATCCAGAGTATAACATACTAATGGGAAAGCCTTGATTATGTGTTTCAGGGTTAATTATCCCAAGGACTGAGTATAAAGATAACACCCTCCAATCAATCACAGCTTTCCTGGGTATGAACAAACCAGGGAACATATCTGTAATGAAAGAGCAGCAGCTTGAAGTGATTTAAGTGAAAAGAGTATTTTTTTTCTCTTCTTAAAAATAGTTCAATATCTAAAAAAAGGGGGCAAAAATATAATAATTTTTTAAAAAAAAATCTTATGCAAATAGAATGCCAGAGTTTTCAGTAGGGTGATAAATAACAAAATATATTTGTTATTTACAAAATGTTCTGCAAGTTATTCTGTTTTTACATTTTAAAATAAGTGCCTGAGGCTTGGTGCAATTAGGCAAGGAAAATACAGTGAAACAATATTGCCCTTATTTATGGGATTCATTATGCCAAAATGCTTATCTACAAATGCTGAGAGTGAATTCGTGCTATTTGTGCCCACAAGTGTGATAATATTTGGAATCTGAGAAGCCAATATGCAAGTTTTTGTGGAATGATAATAAATAATGATGGAAAATATGTGTATACTGTAAATCAGACCTAAATAAACCTCCAGTTAAGGTTATCCATCTGATATACCACAGAGCAGGCTGCATCCTCCCTATTGTGATTTGAACCTCTTGCATCTGAGCTACATGTTTTCAAGGGTTCTGAGTATATATTCACAGACCTTCATTAATGTGATCAGGCTCACCTGGGACCACCACCCAGGTACCAATTGCTCAGGAGTCCCAATTCAGCTCATCCCTGGGATCTGACCTCTGTCATAGATGTACCTGTGTTCAGCCCTGGCCTTTGTCATTCTTGGCTTGCTGACCTGACTTCAGGCATGACTTCTCACTTCCCATCTGTGTGTCGATGGTTGTGCTGTTGGTGGAAACTGTCCCTAGGCAGCTCTGCAGAGCCAGATCATCTTGCACAGCTGTGCTAGGAAGGCATCCTTGGTGGTCAAGTTGTCACCCCTTCCTACGCTGTTGTCAATGACTGGTTATACCTTGTTCTTCCTTGTTGAGGAATCCCAGTCTTGAAGTTTTGGACTGTATTAACAACTTTCCTATTAAAATTAAGATTATCACATACATAGAAATAACAGATGAAGGAGAAGTTTACCAGCTTTTCAGAATCTTACTGAATTCTATCAGAGTCAACTTGTATTAGTATAATATTGCTTCAGCATGAGCAATGGCATTATGATGCACAATCATTTATTAGGAAATAATCACAGAATCGATATATAGGGCTTGCTTCTTAGAGCTCTAAAGTGCTAAACATATAGCAGTGAACACAAAGAAGCAAAGGCAGTTGTTATTAAACACTTAAATGTGCCTGGAAACAGACCTGAAAGAACTCTTCCCCTGCTTATATACTTGAATTCAGGAAGGTATAATAAAGTATAAACCTGTTTACAGTACTTATTAACTTGGCTTACACAGTTCTTTTTTTGGATTTGAGAATGCTTTGGCACATCAAAAATCAAGCTGTTATTCCTTCATAATATACCATTTCATGAATTTCAAATATTTGCCATTATATTTTTTTGGCTATGTGGTGAGTTTCATCCCCTTCCAGCTATTCATGATTGCAGTGGAATTTCAGGGTAGTTTCTTATAAAGGGAAGATGCAATGGGTGGCTATCTTCTTTTCATGAGGAAAAGTTTTATGAGGGTGCCCTATGAATTTTTTTCACTTCTGTTCAGCAACTTTAGAAACTGTCAGTCAGTTTCAGCTAAACTTTACAGTTTCTTCGGGGATGGAAGGACGTTGCAGTGAATAGTAGATGCAACAGAGGGATCAGAGTTTGTCTGCTTGCTTGATACTACCCGCAGTATTTGTTCTGGCTAGTAATTAAAGGGTTTGAATCCATCCTGGTGTTGTGGCTGCTGTGGTTATACACATACCATAACAAAGAGCCTTGGACCAAAAAGTCTTATAATTTTAGGGTGAGAGCTTCACCTAATTATATCATCTGCCTCCAAGGAGTTTGCTTGCCTTCTTTGTTTTGCTACACTGTGGAATGACAAGATCATTTCATGCCATCCCATATATACGAGGGAGCATAAGATCACAAAATAGTGTGGTTGGAAAAGACAATCAGGGGTCTTCTGGTCCAACCTCATTTTTCACTACTTTCATTAGATTAGGTTCCTCAAAGCCTCTTTGAACATTTCCAAGGAGATGAGAGCCACAGATTCTCTAGAGAACATGTCAATGTCTTGTCAACTTCATAATAATAAAAAAGCCTTCCTTCATTATGTCCAATTTATACCTACTCACGGTTTAAAACTATTGCCCCTTTTTCTATCATTATACGTTTTGGTAAAAGGTTTGTCCCCACCTCTTTTGTAGCCCCCTTTAGTTACAGGAAAGTTCTCTAGGGTCTCCCCGGAGCCATTTCTTCTCCACGCCAAACAACTCCAACTCTCTCAGGCTGTCTTAATAGGTGAGATATTCCACCTCTCTCCTATGAAAAGGACAAAAGAAGAGACAAATGAGACACAACTGGGGTTTGTGGCAAGGTATCTTAAGTGGTTTGTCCAAAATTAAACACCAATGAAAATCCAAGTGTTCTCATTTCCCACTTTGAGAAGTAAAGGCCAATATCACTTTGTCTGTTTGGTTTTGTTTTACATCACACTATCCTGAATTTCCTTGCATTAAACCATTCTGAGAAATTAATTTACATTTTTATTAGATAAGTTGATTGCTTTTTGGTGTGGGGTTTGTTTGTTTGTTTTATTTATTTTGTTTTGTTCATAATATCTCCTTAAACTTCTTATTCTCCAGTCCAGGAGATATTTAATAGCATACATAGATCAATTTTGTGGCACTTATATATAGAGAAGATCCTCTTAAATTATGGATCATAAAATGCTTTCCATGTGAAGGCATGAATTCTCTATAAATGAACAATTTATTGTACTGTTGCTCAAAAGTAGAGACTTCTGGAATGCCTTGAATGTAGTATTCAGAAAGGATCCTCCTCTCTCCACAAATTAGCAGTTCTCACAATTTTGTTTAAAAAAAATTATCTTAGAAATGAAAGAAAGCTTCTAAATTTGTTGGTTAGGGTTTTTTTTATATAGTTCAAATATATTTACTCTTGAGGAGTAAATAAACTGTTTTTTTGAAAACAAAAAGAAATAAAAAACAAAAAAAAAGCTAACCCAAACCCAAATATTCATTATTGCAATTATTTCCTGTACTCTGTGATCAACCATAATTATTTAATGAAAAAAAAGATTATATTTTGTGATATTGATTCTCTTTTTGACCTCCAACGTTCTAAGCAAGAAATTGTCATTTTGACGTACTGGTCAATAAGATGTTGTGTGATAATTCAAGAGATCCAGAAGGGGAATTTCCACATCTGACTACTGCTGAATGCTGAATTTCCCCGCTTCTAAAGTCAGAGTGCTTGATTTTAAACAAGACTTGAAGTTTCAGTAACAAACTGGTTTACCCAGTCTTACAGCAGCAGAATTAAATGTTGAAATTTAAGACAAGGAAGGAACACCAGATTTTTGAAATGGGATGCTTTCTAATTTTTGGGTCTAGATCTCCTGTGGTCAAGGTGTGAGGAAAAATGAACGCCCTGAAATGTTCTGACAGTTCCTCCAGTGGTGCTGACTGAATGTGGGACACTGGGCAGACCACTGAATTTACCAGCCATGCTCTCTAAATGTAGCCTAAGGATGCTTATATTCCTTATATATACAGCTGTTTCATGAGCTGTAACTGATACAGTGCTTTTCCACAGCATCTGTGTACTACGTACCATAATCTCCAGCTAAAATGATTTTTTTTTTCCATTGGAAAATCATTTTTGAAACAAGCATACTTTTTAAAATTATTAGGTATTTTTCTGCAGAATAGTGTTTGTTTTGATTTATTCTGTGTACTACCTGGGCGTTCATAAGCCTCAATTCTAAGTGAAGCTCAAATGTACCAGGGAATTCATAGGCTGGCCATTTGCCTTCAGAGATACACAGTTCTCAGAGTTGGTACTTCTCTCCTCAATGCTTTTCACTAAATAATGTCAGGTAGCAGAAGCTGCAGACAGGTCTGGCCAGAAGACCTTGTAGTGGAGAGGGAAACTCGTACCAGACTGAGATATATGTACTTTTTACACAGTTTCAACAGGATTTTCTGTGCTTACTTTGAATGTAGCAGTCTTTTGCTGCAATCCTTTGAAGAGAGGTTGTACCAACATAAGACATTAAAATTAATGCTGACATGATGTTATTTTGAGTTAAGTAAGTCTCTTATTCCCAAGAGTATGTGAGTATAAGAATATGTTAGGATGGTTTGGTGTGCACATGACAATATGAGAAGAAGCTTAGACAATGAAAAGCAAAAGCCCTCTTAAAAGGTGGTTACATTTCTTTTCCCTAGTATTGCTGCCTGCCAGAAAGAAAAAGTCCCACGCTCCTTTATTCCCAACTGTTTGTGCTTTATCTAAAACTGACAGGGAAACTATAAATGCAAGCATCTCCTTTACCTCATTAGAGAGTAAACAGCATATTCCCCTAGATGGTTCAATATTTCTTGTGTCTTTGGTAACTGCCACAGCATTTGTGATTTAGGATACAATTTTCCACAATATGTGACTAACTGCAAATCATTTAAAGCATGCAAATTATCAATTTTCATTTTGCTGGCAATTTGCTTGGTTAGGGGTTTACATTAAGTGCTTCAAGAATTGTCAATTTGTGTGGGGTTCTTTCTGAGTTTAATTTTCTTGGTATTGAATAATTTACTTTCTCACACTTGTCTATGTACTACTTCAATATGTTTAAAAGCTGCAGCTTTTAGTCCTTGTTCACATTAAGACAATTTAATTACCTGACCTTTCTATTTTGCTTTAAGACAACAGCGTTACGGGCTGCAATTATTTAGGTTTTTCAAACATTTTCACAACCACATATTGATTCCAATTAATGTTTCTTTCTAACGAAGAAACAATTCTATCAAATTTACCTCTATGCTTAAGCTCTTTTGTTCATTTATCTGCAAAGGTTATTCAATGATTCTATAACTTATTTTGGTTTATTATTACTTTCCCTCCTGTGTGAATCACCTTCTTTTGGGTAAATTGTCAGTAGGAAACTTTCTTGCTGATTTCAGTGTGTTGGAACTATTCTTTGGGGAAAAAAGAAGGATTACTTTATTCTTAAACTGAAGATTTCTGGGAAATCTCAGATCCATGAATTGCTTATTGGCTAGTTTTATTAGTTTCTTGATCTCCATTCTTCTTTTCTTTATTAATTTGCTTTGCGCCAGCAATTGGAGGCTTCGTTGATTTAAAGGACTCATTGTGTTAAGAATTTTGGAAATGCAGTGCAAACTATGTCCTTGTCCAATATCTATGATGTTAAAGGACACATCCATAAAATGATTAACATACCTAATGTTGATAGTCATTAAGGTGGACTGCTCCTCTCTAAGATACTCACATGCCTATCACTACTGCTTTGGGTACACCATAATATTATCTGCAACTTAACGAATAACTTCAATAATGTGGATATTGAGGACTTTCAACTACAAACTTTAAAAGTTTAGTTGCCTAAAATACTTTATTCTGGACAAACCAGCATAAAATCATTAAGGCAATCTGCAGCAAAAGGGAATTGAATCTCATCAGAACTTCAAACTATTGAAATTATCTGTAAAATTTCCTGTGTGCTACTGAAATAGTTTTCAAAAATTTTGTTAGATAAAATTCAGTAGATAGAACTATTTTTTCCTCCAAAATTGCAATTTTTAATCTGAAAATAAACAGAAAAAAAAGCTTACCATGTTTTTGCCTTTTTCCAATGGAAAAGTCATTTGGGAGCCTTTTCTCCAATGAACAAACTGCAATGAATTTTGTTTAAAAAGAACATTTTTTAGGAAATATTTTGTTAAATTCTAAATACATATAAATCTAAAAAAAGTACCTAATCAATCTAGTGTTTTCTGGAACTTAGAAGGAGGAATGTTGCATCCTTACTTTTATTTCTGAGATCTAAGTAAATACTCAGCCTTCATAGAAAAGGCGGCCACTTCATCTATCATTTAATCATAATGATAAAAATGTTATCTATTCCACAATAAATTATAACAGTGTCATGGTGAGTGTTAAGGACCATGCTAAATCAGGAGATTTATGTACAAGCTGGTGGAGGAGAACTTGTGTTTGGATGAGAAGCGCTGAAAAAGTATAATTGATAATAAACTGCTGCACCAGCTTCTTAATTGCAATCAAGTACAGCAAGTCCAACTGAAGATGAAAAAAGGCTCATCAGTTAGAATGAAAAATTTTAAGAGATGAAGTATTTTCTTATCCTTGCTGAATCTGACTGGCCCAGATTCCCAGGTTACTAAACATCCCATCAGGGCATGTTGAAGTACAGGGTAATGACTGCGGCATAACAGTAACATTTTAAAGACACAGAATCCTGCTGTTTCTGACAGGGATGCTCAGCATCCTGCAATGATTGCACTTGGTCATGCTTGAGAGAGTAAAGTGAAAGCTGAATACCTTCTGGTTCAGACTTTGAAAGGCTCTGAGGATCATATGACTCAGGATAAAATGATGCTTTAGCATTGGGGTGATCCTTGGGCAACTTTCAAGGAGTGTTTAGCAGATGCCTCTGAGGGACAGGGAATGAAAGAATAGATTGAAGGAAAATCAATTGCACAAAGACCTCTAAAGTGGGAATGGTTTTTGAATATAGAGTGTGGGAGATGTAGAATTATTACTGGTGTCAATATTTTCTTTGCTTGCCTGTGACATTAGTTGCAATAGAAAAAAAAATAATAGGATTGTTTTCATCCAGAAAATTATGTAGGTTGTGTATCAGAGATGACTTCCCTTGGAGACTCTGGAAAGCAAAGGAACTAACCTATAAGGACAGGCAAAAATTGTCTTCTGTGTTAAACCATGTGTACAGTAAAGTGCAAGGATTGGAGAAAGTACTCTGCAGGGATCTGTATGTGATAATGGATGGTTTAACACTGTGCTGTTGCATGGTAACACAGGAAGAAATTTTGACTGAGAAGTTGTGTATTTTAATGTTGATTTTGATACTATAACTGCTGATATAGATACAGAAGTGCTCATTGTTATGGAAATGTAGAGCTAGTCCACACTTTCGTTATGTCATGGCATTTAAGACACACAGATAAAATTAAGATGCTTTAGTTCTTTTATATGCTCTAATACTTATATACAATTCTTGCCTGGTGACAATTATACTCGCTCTGAAAGGGAGCAGGACAACAGGCTGCCTGTATGCAGTTTACAGATAAAATGCATATCGCATGGTATTATCTTAATATTGCAGAAAGAGAATCTTGGAAAATGGGAGACAAAGACTCTTGACACTCAGATTTGAGAGATACTGTTTTCACTTCCCTTTTGAACAGTTGTTTTAGATGAGGCAACAGCAGGACTGATGTGAGTGCAAAGGTGTTTTCCATACAGGTGCATGCATCTTCCACATTATGACTGAAATAAGATTGGCTAAGCCCTTCCTTAAATTGGCATGTTTGGTCATGTTATATCAAAAAAGATGTTGCTACTAATCCTCTTCTGAAGTGCCTTTGAGTGTATGTGGCTTTTTTATGTTTACCTGTGAAAGTAGCAATTCTGATCCACCCGTATGAAGCTGAGACACAGAAACACTGTATGACTTTCCCAATATAATACCACAAAGAAATATGAAGGATAGGAAAATAGTTCAACCAGCATGACTTTCTAAGTTCCTCTCAAAATACCAAATCCTTTTGCAAATACTGTGAAGGTTTTTAAGGGCTGTTGTAAAAGTAATACAGTCTTAACAGTCTTAACCATGTGACAAAATCTCCTTTGCATGCTTTCTGTTTTATCCTGTTGAGATTGTTATTATAGGTTTCCTTTATATTTATATTCCTTTAAATATTCCTTTGTATTGGGGGAAAAAAAAAAAAACAAAAAACCCCCAAATCAAACTAAAATGTACTGCTTCCGAAAACAGCAGGGGTGGCCTTTTTGACAAATGAATCTTGTCCACATGGTGGTCAGAGAAATTATCTTAAATGCAGAGACAAAAATGAACTCATCAAACAAGACATTTATACAAAAACATCTGAATCAGTCAGCTGTGTAATGATGGTAAGGGAAAGTAGTTTAACATTCTGTTAGACAAATGTCTTATTGACCACAGCCACAGCTGCTGTTGTTATTGCTGATTTCAAGAACGCTGGAGTCTTTGGAGCTTTTCTCAATGTTTGAAGAATCCTGATGCTCTGATTCTTCCAACTCATACATATATATATTGAAGGAGTTTGTCCTTGCTAACATAAGGTGAACTAGTTTTATAAGAGATCTCTTTCTGGCAAACCTCCAGTTTAAACCACCTGCAGCAAATAAAGCAGATGTCCCAAATAGTTACCAGTGCATTGAATTATTTTAATGCCCCTGAATACCTTTTTGGCTAAAGTTTGATTGATTTTAAGATAGTCCTCAAGTTAACTCCTAAGGTTCAGTGTACAAGGCAATTCCTACATTGGTAGGCAATTCTGAAAACAGATCAGAAGACTGAGTTATAAGTGAGTGATTTGAATGTTCTGCCTTATCTAATAGAGCCCTGATTCCCTTCAAAGGAAGAAAATATCAGTTAAGGTAATCTAAATCATTAGTGCTTGGATGATTCCTAAGCTGGGCAAATGGAGAATCATGAACAAAGAAAAAGGGATATGAAACAGAATAAAATAGCAAAGATATTTGTGTGTTCATTAAAATATCCTCTTAAAGGATGTAAACTCCTCACAAAGTGAATGAACCGTACTTTCAATGTAGTGGAAAATAGTACCAATACTGTTAGCTATGGAGGTATAAAACAATTGCAATTCCTAAACTAGATATAGAGGCAAATTGTCACCATTATTGTCCTCTTCTAATGTGAGTTTACCAGCTCTTTGGAACAAGCATAAACTCCTCAGGTTGCTGTTGTTTCACAAGGCATTTGCAACTGAGAGTATGCTGTTGCAATGAATGGCAGTGCTTAATGCAATAAGTTGTGCTCAAAACGTCAATGTATTAATCCTTGGCATAGGGGCATACTAGCAGCTTTGCTAAAAACGAGGATGTGACCATCAGGCCTTGACTCAGTGAAGTCTCAGATTTCTGAAAGCAATATGACATCACAAAATTAAAGAAAATGGAAATACTCTTCCATCCAAGAATGCTAGAACAAGGTTTCCAGCCATGGGAATCAGAAGGATACACCACTGCTGCCTCAAGCTGCTGTTTAGAGTAGTTTGTTATTTTTCTACAAATTGTATTAGGAGACAACAGAAGTTGTTTAGGAAGGTTCCATTTATCATTGTTATTTCAAATGCAGATACAGCAGTAAGTGTATATACATTCATTAAATCATGCTACCACTGTGTATGAACTTCCATCATGTCCATTTTCACTGACCAAGGATGGCTAACTTCTCCAGGACAGAAAGGGAAAAATGTGCCACTACCTAATAAAAAGAAGAAAGGTTGAAAGCAACTTATGCTGTGGATTGGTATGGGCCATAATTTGGTTTTTTGTCAAAGAGTCAGCATGTCAGACTTTGGAAATGATGAGCAATCTTAAAACTGCTGTAAATTGCATCTGACTGATTGGCAATGTAATCAGCTGAAGCAGGGGAAATCAACACTGGGCATACAGAGCACTTTCTCCTGCCAGCAGGTCATGCAGCTGCAGCAAGTTCAACAAAATGGCAGATCTTTCAGTGCACAAAAGAGCACAAACTTGACAGTACAACCCAATGCAAACACTTCACTTAAGTATCATTGGGTGTTTTGTTTCCCCTGTGACTTGCTCTTGGTTAGTATCCATCCACTCAGAGCCTCTTCAAATGCCTGCTTGTGCACTTTATATAGCAATTTGGTTTTATTGGACATTCATTACAGTGGCCAGCTTCTGTGTAAAACTGTTATGCACTTATTAGGAGAGATGTTGGCACTTGAATTTTTTCTCAAGGCATTTCCTTTCTTTTTCTGTTGCTCACTGAGTGACCATTAATGTGGATGAAAAGTGTGGGCTCCCAGGAAATTATCAGAAAAGAGTTCTCTGCCAGACTATTGATTTCACTATGTTGTTTTGATTTCTTGCACATAGTTGATTAAACATGAGAAGACTCAACAAGAGAATATTACTGGTAAGTTAAGTTCTGTGTGGTCAGTTGTGGAGGTTTGGGTTGGCTCCCTGCCAAGCCCAAGTGCCAGCGACACGGAATCCCCCCTCCCAAGAGAGAAAGGAAAAAAAAAGTACCCAAAAAGACAATTTTAGTAAAAGTATATAGATATATATTCACATATATTACAATTATATGCAATCAAACACTATGAATCTACAGAACAAATCCCAGAACAACCCCAAAAGGGAAAAAGGGGGGAAAGGGATATGGGACAAAAATGGGTAAAACCAAACAAAACAAATACACACACATGTAAACTCAGGAAAAAGCTCAATAAGAACTAATACAATCAACTCTCACCAAACTCCCCTTAAGAGAAAGCAGGTCCTTCCCCTCCGCACGGCTGGGACAGCAGCTTCTCCGAGAGGCCTCAACTCACAGAGATAAGGGCTAGGCTGGCACAGAGAGCTGATGTCCTCCACCACGCGAACAGGAGAAAAGAGACCAAAAAAGAGAGAGGAAAGCTTTCCTCCTGTCTTTATATACACTTGATTACGTGAAGGAACGGTGTGGAATACTTCCTTAGTTATGACCCTGCTACCAAGGAAGGCCCAGACCAAAACTAAGAAAACTAAACTACCACATCAGTATACATGAATAAAAATTTGTAATGTCTACATTATATAAAACACATATTTACAATACACACTTAACCTTTTGCGAAAGGCCTTCCTAGACAGCATCAATCTATTATAATAGTCATTAATTTAAAATTTGTTGAAGCTTAGTGAACAGAGCTGCTGAAATATTAGTTGTGTCAGCTAACAGGAAAATATTCCCCCCTCCCCAGACTGGAAAATCAGGGAAATTATCAATCCCTTAGAATCAGATCACTGAAGCCATTTTCTGAAACTCAGATATTTAGAATTTTTTTCTTTGTGAATGTGCAGGCTTTGTTTGATGCTGCTGCAGTTATTAAAGTAGAAAGATGCAAACAATAAGTTCGAGAAGATTGAAAACATTGACAGTAATAAAGGGATCTGCAACTGAACTATTCAGACCATGGGGTGGAACTGCAAACTCTATCCATGCTGCATCTTTTGGAGTACAAACTGTGTATTCACACAGTAGACCACATGGCCTGGATCCCCTTCAGGTCCAAATAAGTGCACTTGGAGGGCATATTTTTGTACTTTTTCAGCTCAAAGCACTCTCCAGGAAGATGAAGTCCTCTACTATAACTTGCTAGAAGTGCCAGACTTGGCAAAAGCCAAATGTACATATTATATGCTTTGGATTGACAACAAATGAGTCTGTTGAGAGGAAAAAGAACTATGGAATACTCCTTAGGAGTGTGAGAGGAGAAAAGGACCATCTGAAACACTTCTCCTGACTTTACCTTCAGGGGGAACTAACTTGTTCCTTCAAAAGCTTCCTGCTTCATGAGCAGTACCATGGCACTGTTACCCATTTGCACTCTCATTCCAAGCTCCTGGTTGGGTCACTGGATACAGGCATGTCCAGCAGGGAGGGGTAAATTGTACGTCTACAGAATATACTTTGGAGGAAACTCTTGATGACCTGTTACCAATGTTTTTAGACTTACAGCTTATATTCTTGCACCTGTTCAATAGCACTTCTCTGTCCCAGTCTGAGGAAGTTTGTGAATGCAGGAGGTGAACTTAGGCTAGTGGAAATCCTCACAGTTTCCTCCTCGCAGAACTGAAAGGTGGACAGAGGCAGAGTTGAGGTCTCCTGCTGTAAGCTGTACCTGCACTTTGCAATAGCGGAACAAATTTTTGGAAGCCCATACCTAATCTGAAGAACATGATTTACAGAGATTCTCAAGATGCAGTTTTTGACACCTACTGGTCAGTTATTAACTAGTTTCAGCTATGGGACAGGTTTTCTGTGGTCAGGATGGTTTTGAGGTTTCTTTAGACATCATCCAAACACCGTCCCTTTCATTGTTAACACCTCCTCTTATACAAAGCTACCTTTTCTTTGTGTCTAGAAGCATATGAGCACTGCTTGGAATGATCTTCAGTACAATCTCGTGTAGCTGTGACTTTATTTCAGTACAAGCTTTGTGTCCTGGTTTAACCCCCGCCAGCAACCAAGCCCCATGCAGCCACTCACTCACTCTCTCCTCCAGTGGGATCAGGAAGAGAATCAGAAGGGTAAAAGCCAGAAAACTTGTGGGTTGATTTAAGGACAGTTTAATAGGGGAAGCAAATGCCACACACATACAAGCAAAGTTAAACAAGGAATTCATTCACTGCTTTCCATGGGCAAGACAGGAGTTCAGCCATCTCTAGGAAAGCAGGGTCCCATCATGCGTAATGGTTACTTGGGAAGACAAACACCATCACTCCAAAAGTCTCAGTCTCCTTCTTCCCCCTCCTTTTCATACTGAGCATGATGTCATATAGTATGGAATATCCCTTTTATCATTTGTGGTATCCTGTCTCAGCCTCTGTCCTCCCATACATCCCCAGCCTCTTAGCCATTGTGGCAGTACGAAAAACAGAAAAGGCCTTGGCTCTGTGTAAGCACTGCTTAGCAAAACCTCTCTATATTATCAACCCTGTGCTCAGCACAAATCCAAAACATAGCCCCATACTAGCCACTGTGAAGAAAATTAACTCTCCCACAGCCAAAACCAGCACACCTTGAAGAAACAGTTAGGCAGGCTTAGAGATATCTAGGGAGGTTTTGCAGGAGAACATTAAGTGCCTGATTCCTCTCATTTCCAGCCTGAAGTGACTGCTTGTTTCCATGCCAGGACAAAGCCTTTTATGGGGTTTGTGTACCTGTTTGTATTGCCAGAAAAGTTGCTTATCTTTATGCTGCTGGGTAATGCCATCATATCTGATCAACACAGGAGTGCATACACATTTTTTGGATGCCATGTGGAAATATGTGGCTGATAAGCTTACTCCAATGGGTGGTTAGTCACTGCTGTCACAAATGCCTTCTGTGTAGAGGATGCACGGTGGCTGTGCCCTGCTAAATGTCTATGAAATTTCAGGGGAATTTTGTCATCTCAGTTGGAACAGTGAGAACCAGCATCTTCAGCAACTGCACAAACAGTCCTCATAACAGTTTCCAAATATTGCCAGATAGTACCCATGTCACCTTTGCCTTCAATGCAGATGGAAATAATCAGCAGGCTTGCCACTGATTAGGAAGAAATAGTCTTGGTAGGATGGAAGATTACAATGAAGGAATAAAAAGCAATAGGATGTATGTTTATCTCTTTAACTTTCCCTTACCTTTTATAAGGGCTCAATCCATAAAATCTTTTGGGCAAGTGTGGTTATGCAGAACATATCTTCCCCTGCTGTTTGTGCCTTTTTTGATTCTGTTACACGCTCCTGGGCTACATTTCCTGCTTTAGTGCTTCTCAGAATATCTCACTAAGTTGAACAATGTATTAGAGAGAAATGCAGCTCATAGGCTGCAACCAAGAGTTTGTGGGTTAGAGGGGGGACAGAAGGGAAAATGTGCTAACTCATCACTCCTTCAGATGACAGTGTGGTTAGCAGGGGCTATGGGTGAGTGGAAGATTGATAAGTCCTGTCTTAGTTGCTGACAGAGCTCACTGTGAGGCTGAATAAAGGCTAGGGAGGTAGTGATGGTTAATTAGATCCCACAGGAAAAATCTAGCTTCCTCCACTTGGTCCAAGGAAACTTTTTATTTCCACTTCTGCAGTCAAAGAAGAGCTTGGGTTCCATAGTTCCCCACCACAACCACTTTGTCTCTTCAGCCCTGACAATAAAATCTGCCCTAACCTAATGCCTAGGTTTTGACTGAAACACACAATCCAAGTCCTATTGCTTCATGGCCCCATTTCCCTGCCACAGAGGGACTTTGTAGGCCACCGATTTTAAATGTGTGCATACACACGTATGTGTGCATATGTCTGTTTTGACATATACTTTTCTGAAAGGGGTGTATTTCTGGAAAAGAATGAACAGTATGAAAAAGTGTATTGAGAAAAAATTGTATTCAGAACTAAGGATGAAAAGAGCTTGATCAAACTTGATATGTTCACAGATAATTGTGCTTTTACAACACATTTCACCATGTCAGTCTAGTTAAATGTTTTGGGGTTTTTTCAGGCATGAGAGGCTTTTGCGTTATTAAGATACCTCTACAATGTGTGGGTCTGGTGAGAGCTTGTTCCAGATTATAAACTTGATGGTGTTTCTTCATTACTACTTAGTTTTTATCTTCACTTCCTTTAATATTTGGAGAGGAAAAGGCAGACTTTTCACAATCTTCAATTTTTATGCTGCAGCACATTTTTCTTTGGGACGTGGGAAACACTTTTCACCATGATGAGAGAATTGGGGTTATTAAGCTCGGAGAGAAGAGAAGGCTTCAGAAACACCTTAGAGCACTTTCCAGCACCTAAAGGGACTACAAGAGAATTCAAGGGCATGAAGAGAGAGGACAGTGTGGAATGGCTTCAAACTGATAGATGGCATGTTTACTTCCGATATTAGGAGGAAATTATTTAACTGTGAGGGTGATGAGACACTGGCATAGGTTGCCCAGAGGAGCTGTGGATACCCCAATCCCTGGAAGCGTCCAAGGCCAGGTTGTATGGGGGTTTGAGCTACCTGCTCTAGTGAAAGTTGTTCCTGCCTGTGGCAGTGGGGTTGGAACTAGATGGTCCCTAAAGCCCCTTCCAAGCTAAACCATTCTATGATTCCATGATCCTTGAAATCCCATCTTTGCTGACTACCTGGACATGCCATGAAAAAAAACAAAACAACTATTGTTTTTCTTTTAGTTACTGATCTTTCTGATGCAGGTGTGCTTTAAGTTAGCCTAGGGTACTACTTGTTAATACCTGCCATAAGCACTTTTATTCTTGAGTACAGAGATACTTTTGTCGCCTAAACACTGTTTAATGTCATAAACATTTTAAAAAATAATCAGTACAAAATTAATATATTTATAATACATATCTACTAAATAATTTTGCATAGAGGAGATAAAGAACCATTGTTGAAACATTTACTTGTAGGGACCATGTTGATTTCCAGGCAGTGGCTAAAACTGCTCTGGTAGCTAATTATTAATGGTTTGAAAATCAGTGAAGTAAATATTAGGGCCACATTTATAACATAAAAATTCTAAACCTGAACCATAACTTGAGATTGTATATCTAATGGTATTGCTGCTTGCATTACAATAACACCCAGAAATGTCCACCGAAATCAAGTTTTCATTTATAGTCCATTATAAAATTTTATAAGACTTCCTTTCCCTTCCTTCCACACCAGCTTCCCCGTGAAAATACACTACTCCCACCCACACACATTTAGACTATCCTTATACCTCTTTAGGTGTGTATTTTTTTTGATTCATGATTGATGATTAATAGTGGGCTTTAGGGCTTTTCCATGAAGACTGTTTACTTGGTAAAAGACAAAGAATTTACAGCCTAGAAACATTGGTGTATAATATCTATACTTGTGTTTTAACACCAGCTGGCAATTCACAACCACTCACCTACTCAGTTGTAGCAAGAAAAAGGAGAGAAATGGAAGAGTGAAAGTGATAAAACTCACAGATTGATATAAAGACAGTATAATTGGTAAAGCAAAAGCTGTACTTGCAAACAAAGCAAGCCAAGGAATTAATTCACCCACAGTACAGCATGTAGGATAGATGAGAAATTGAACAAGAAAACAATGACATGGAAGAAAGTCTAGAAGCAGAGACATGGGGAATTCAAACATCTAAGTTATGATCATATAGTAGATCAAAAGACATAGAAAAAGCGATTCGAAGATGCATCATCCCCAGCCCTGAACACCACATTTCAATATCTAGTATGGCTTTGCATCATTGCATAACAACGCAACAAAGCAGTGATAAGATATTCCAATCCTGTGTCAAATTACCTTCACATTTTATCCTTTAAAAAAAAAAAAAACAGCCCAGATGATTGCATTTAAATGAGAACTTTGCTGCAAATACTTTTTACTAAAAAAATACTGATTTTGCATAATAGACAGGATATGTTTCTAAGAGATCTCAGTCATTTGTTTGTATATATATAGATGCATGAAAATGTGTGTTTGATTAGAGCAATTGAAAGTGTTGCATCTTCTGTGCATAATTTCTCATTTTGAAATATTAATAACTGGTTCAAAAGCGTGATTTGGAAGTTGCCTTTGGAAAACAGTATTGTCTCCAGTGCCAAGTGCTAAGTAACTATGTAGGGTGGTAGTTTCCTAGGAACTGAAGCTAAGCAAACACCCTTTTCATTCAACATTACTCTCTTGTGACTGGGGGTAGTTTTTGTGCCATTGCATCAGATTTGCTTACCTTTAGAGATGAGTTTTTCAGGGCTGCATACTTAGTTTCCTAGATTTTGCCTGAGGAAGTTGAATTGGAACTCATGTTTCTGAGAATGGCACCTTCCTACATCTCTTTTTCACCTAGGAAGAAGTTACCAGTGAAAATAGCATGTTCCCAGAAACTGAGACTTTTTTCCCTGCCTCATGGTAAGGAAGATGTTGGCTTTGAGTAAGAGCTGGATGGTAATGCATGTGAAATTAGCTGATGTGGAAGCGGCTGTAGGACAAGGTTCTCCCCTGCAGATATAATCACCAATGTGTCAGACGCACTGTCAGCCTCACTAGTCTGGCCTTAGTGTTACAAGACTGAGCGATCTTGACATTCTCTCCAACATTGGGCTCTAAAATTTGGGATATAATATAGATAGTAAATGGTGATGACAAAAAGCTGTAGTATTTTTCCACAGAAAATGTCAATGTTCTAAGTAAACAATTATAATTTATATTATTTATATTATAATATATAAATCCTTGCCATTGCTTTAATATCACAGAATTGTTGAAATTGGGAGAGACCTCTGCAAGTTGTTTTGTCCAGCCCACCCTGTCCCTCCATACACAGAGAGGGCTACTGAAAGCTGGTTGCCCAAACCCTGTCCAGACAACTTTTGAATACCTCCAATGACCTATATATTCCAACACTACACAACCTCCCTGAGCAACTTATCTATAGGGTTAACATAAGCATGTTATATAGAGGATGTAATAGATGTTAACATGTTTGAGCTTTCTATGACATTTCAGTGAGCTCTCCTTGGACCAGGAAGGATTAAAAGTATGACCTGTAATAAAAACCTAATAAAGTGCTTTTGCCAGTGTGCTATATCCCTTGAGGTGACAATAGTCTTCCAGCTGGATCCACTCCCACATCCTGAAGCAGAGAGCTAATTCTTTCTGCATTTATGAAGAATGGGGTTCAAATTACAGCAATTAGGCAACTTTCATCAGCATCATTTGCTGACATTCCTCCATTGCACACCCCTGTTCTCTGCTTGCCAACACCAATGCATCCTCAACAGAGCCGAAACTTCTCTATGTCAGGAATAAAATGTATTCTCATACCCCTCTAGCATTTTTTCTGACATTTTTGTAGCCTATCCTTAAAAATTAGAAGGCTGGAAAATCACCAACCGTATTTAACAAAGTTTAACAAAGACAAGTGCTAGATTTTGCATCTGGAACAGGGCAACCATAGATATATGTGAATAGTGGGGAATGAGATATTGCAGAGCAGCATCACAAAAAGGAACATGGGGGTCCTGGTTGATGGCGAATTGAATGTGAGTCAGCAGTGCCCTGGCAGCCAGGAGGGCCAGTGGTGTCTGGGGGAGTATCAGGTAGAGCATCGCCAGCCAGGCAAGGGTGGGGATTGTCCTGCTCTGCTCTACACTTGGGCAGCCTCACCTGGAATATTGTGTGCAGTTTAGGGTGCCACAGGATAAGCAGGATATAAAGCCATTAGACAGTGTCCATAGGAGAGCTGTGAAGATGGTGAAGGGTCTAGAGGGGTAACCATATGAGGAGCAGCTAAGGCCACTTAATTTGTTCAGCCTGGAGAAGAGGAGATAGGAGAGACCTCATAGCAGTCGGCAACTTCCTTACAAGTAGAAGTGGAAGGGTAGACACTGATCTCCTGTCTGTGTTAACAAGTTATAGAACTGAAGGGAATGGCAAGAAGCTGTGTCAGGGGAGGTTTAGGCTGGATATCAAAAGTTTCGTTACCCAGAGGGTAGCTAGGTGCTGGAACAGATTCCCCAGGGAAGTGGTCACAGCACCAAGCCTGATGGAATTCAATTCATGTGGACAATGTGCATATGGTGTGATTCTTGAAGTTGTCCTGTGCAGAGCCAGGAGTTAGACTCAATGATCTTTGTGGGTCCTTTCATATCTCTGATTCTAAGACTTTCTCCATGACAAGGCTGCTTTAAGGAATAGAGCCAAAGTCCAGCATTCCAGGTTACTCAAGGACAAGATTACTGTGAAAGCTTGCCAGCTGATTCCCTCTACAGGAGTGATGATCAATGAACGCCTACAGAGTTAAAGGCAGCATGATGTACAGGTCTGCCAATTTAGGAAGTGCTTCACTCTCCAAAGGTCCTACAAGTCCTCAGGGATCTAGATGTCTTTATTGATTTTGGCCAAGCAGTTGCAGAATGGTAATTGTCTGACAAGTGTGTGGCTCGTGAATTGTAATGTTTATCCCTAAAATGGCAAAACTTCAGCTCTGCATCTCCTAGATGCTTTCTGACTTATGAATTTCTACTGAACACAAAGAGTTCCAGAAAGAGAAATATTTGGGAAAGACTACACTAGGAAATTAATTTGCATGTGAAACATAGTTCCTGGAACTTCCGAGCTGTGGAAATATCAGCAACAACAAGAAAAATAGCAGAGTTTATTAAGACTGCTCAGCTTGCCCAAATTAACTCTCCATGCAGTCTGTCTCAGATGTACTTGCAGTACAGAAAGTTGTCTTTTTCTGAACATAAGGCAGCAAATAAGAAGCTGACTGCATGGCCTGGAGGTCAGATCAGGACAGATTTACTGTCAGCCAGCTGAGCAATGTACGAGTGTCAGCCCATTAACTGAAAGAGGATGACTGTGGAAATTTTTAAAGCTTGGTTTCTGTATCTCTAGCACCTGCACTACCCATTAGTTATAAAATTTATGACAGAAAGTGCTTCTTCTGAAGATATTCATGTCTCTGATGCTAGATGAGCAGTTTAAAGTTTGAGTGTGAGACTTAGTAGGAGATTATTAGGTACTGCATAATTCTACAAGAACTGGATCATTTTACACCTTGTTCCCAGGGCAATATATTTTCAAAGAACAGTACCCAAAATTAGAAGTCTATCACATCCTGTGGTAAAATATGCCATAACATTTCATGAGAGTGTAGTTCAAGGCATAAGATATCAAACTCATGGCTCATCTCATCTTCTATTGTCTTCAATAGTAGCTGCAGAGAAGTAGAAAAAGAAATGCAGAAAAGGATAAAAACCCCTGCTTAATTACAAAAGACTTGTTATTAATAACTGGTTTAAATTATGGGGGTTTATGTCTCCACCCAAAACTTGGATCATTAAGTCAGTAGCGCTGCTAGTCATATAACTGTCCAGTATCCCTTTGTATCATGCAGCTGTGTATTGCACAGCCTAATTATTCATTGTCTAGAAATAATCAGCAATTGTCCCTTCTTGTTTGATTGAAGGCCTCCTTTATGCCAGGGGGAAATAGTAGTTCCCAGTCCTCCTGCCACACAACATTTGGTTTTTAACACTTTATTATGTCCCCTCTTCCTTGTTTAATTTCTACAGGAAATCTTTGCAATCACTATTCATGGAGGAGGATTTAATTTCATCTCCTAATCATTATCATTCTTGTAGAAACCCCACCTCTGTTTCTCCACGTCCTTCAATTATACTGACTTCTCTTTCAGTTATTCTGCATAAACACATTATTTTTGACATCAGATGTTCAGTCTCAATGCCCAGCAACATCCACTTCATTCACTCAAAACATTTATCAGATATTATGACCATCTGGCTCACTGGCCAGGCCATGCACAAGAGAAAAAATGACTCTAAGAAACAGCAAAAAGTTGCAAAGATAGGAACACCAACACCATCCAGACTCTTTAGACATGGTCTCCCATTAAGACTGAAGTGACTGGCTGGAGGCTGCGAGCCATGTCTGACACAATATTTCAAGTGCAGCTCCCTTGTTTGTGCTGGTTGGTATTGGCTGTAGGAAGACTGTGGGAGCACTGGGGGCTTTCAAATAACCCAAATATTGTGTGTAGAAGAACTGAGGCACCCAGGGCAATCAAACCTGACAGCTGCTGGACAATTCCTTACACCTGGAGACACTCACTCCTCTTGCTCACTAAATCCAGGAAGATATATTGTTGTTTACCTGTGTGGATATTTTGATGGGCAGAATTTTGGCCGCTCTCAAAAAACAGGCACAGAAAAAAAAAAAAAAAGCACAGGCATATTTTGTCATTTCCCAGGATTCCACACCACCATGTGGTTCCATATGATTTTCCACACTAATTCTATAACCTTGTTGAGTCCAGCTAGTAGTCATAATAAGAAAAGTTGAAATAAGAAAAGCACTTTTTCTCCATGAAGACGACTGCATTGAGGGTCATTTCCTATAATTTCTTACAGAAGTTTGAATAACAGAATATGTAGGGAAAAAAAAGGTGATAAAGTAAGTTACAAAAAATGATTCTTTTTCCCCAGCTTCCTGAGAAAAAATAGTATGAATGAAAAAGAGTATGAAAATAATTTAAAAAATCTTGTTTTATCAGTTCTCTGATATTTTCTATTAGGCAATATATTAAAAAAGTTAAAAACATTTTCAATTTTTTTCTGTGTCTCCAGTAATATGTCAAAACAATTTTTTAAGTACAAATGTATTAAATAATGTAAAAAAGACTATGAAAAAATGAGGGGGTTTTGCAGAATGTTTTTTTTTTCTTTTTTACATATTCCTTATTTATATATATATAATGTTTTCATGGTTAACAAAATCAGTGGGAACCACGTGGAGGAATTTGTTGATTTTCCATGCATTTCCACAAAATGTAGATTTTGATGGAACTCCATTCATTACCACTCTCTCGGTCCAGAGAGGTTTTTACCCAGCAAAGAGTGCATCTGTGCAGTTTCTCCATCAGCAAAGACAGTTTCTCCAGGAGAACTCTCTATGAAATGGTGTCAAAGGCTTTACTAAATTCCAGACACAGAACATCCACATCCTTTTCCTCAGTTACCTAGTTCAATTTAAGTTCGATTCTTGACTTTTTGTACAGTTTAGGTTCCAGTTTAAACCCATTTTGATGGTACTAGGTCAGAGTAAGGATGATCAGTAGACCATTAACACTGACAAAGGATATTGTCCTGTCATGGTAAAGGTATATATTTTTTTTTATTTTTGAAGTCACATAATGCAGATGAGCCATATTTCTGAGCTCTTTGAACCATATTTCTGAACTCCACATCATGGTTTCTCCTTCCTCACTATTATAAAGTGAATGGAAAAAGCTCATCTTGCTCAGAAGTTTAAGCTGAAAGGGGTTTGGAATTGTGAGTGACACCCTCACAGGGGCTCTCAAATCTGGTATAAGGGAAGAAACAGTCAGTGATTAAATCTTTCCAACTCTGATTTAGTTGTGCTGGTTGTTGGGATTAAATTTTTTTGGCCTTTAACTTTCTCCATGTGCAGTTGCAGGGGCTATTGTTGACAAACTAAGGGCTAAGAATTTAATGTTTGAGCCAGAGTTTAAAACACAGTATGATGGTCATCAGTGACACTACATAAATTTTGTGGACCAAATCCCATGTGCAGCAGAAATCCAGTTTCACAAAATCAGTTTCAAAAAGAAATTAAGAAACAACTAACAACCTCTACTGTCTTGCCTTCTTTCATATTCCCAGCCAGATTTTTTGTTTTGATTTGTTTTTTTGGTTGGTTGGTTGGTTGGTTTGGTTTGGGTTGTTTGGTTTTTTTGTTGTTGCTTTTTTTCCCTTCCTTGCTTGTATGTCTAAATCACTCTTTTTCTACCTTCAGTCCCACTGGTAGCTGTTACTATGGGACCCCCAGACCATGTTCCATTCTCTTTAATTGAGACATTTGAAATAATGAGGGTTTCAGAGAAGGAGAAGGCTGTGTTTTGCATCAGACATTTTGCTGAAAGGAAGTGTCTTTCTCATACAAGATTCACTAATCATAAGAAACCATGTTTTGTCACATGTATCCATAAATATAATCATATGGTATATAAATAGAATTGGTTTTAAATAGAATAGCTGTCAAGGTCTTCAGTCAGGCTTCATCAGCAGCTCTTTAAGAGAAAAGGCTGATTGAAAAGGAAAGTCAGTCAACAGCAATTTACTATGAGGGCTAATAATCAACACTTCAGTTTCATTCCTGTTAAGTAAAAGGAAGTCATTTGACATAGATGTCGCTAGGAAGGGTACAACATAAATACTGATGTTTTGCAGATCTCACAGGAACAGACAAAAACGCAAAACAACAATATGTATATTATAATGTTGGTGCACAATATATCATCCATGTGGTTATCAAGGGGTATTTATATTTTAAAGAAAAGAAAATTTGTTCTCTTTCAACCCTCTCCCTAAATAAATTGAAATAAAAGAAGTAAGAAAACCATACAAAAACTTATATTTTCAAAATATGAAAACATAGAAAATTATTTTTATGGTGCAGTTGTATAGCAGTATGTGCATATTCAATATATTGATATTAAATCTTTGTGTAATGCAGATTCTAGTGAAGACCCATTGATGTGTATAAGGGAATCATCAGCTCCTAGCAGCAGTTTCAAAGGTTAATCTGCCTTCATTTATACCTCTTGGATGACTTATCATTTGCAGAGTTAAATTAGAAGCAATATAAAAACAGGAATGCTGTGTTAAGTGTCAGATGCTGCAGACTTCTGCTTGCAGAAGCACTGATTGAGGCCTGTTCAAAGAACAGATTGGAAGGACCTGGGCAACACTGGTGACACAAAGGATGCTGGAGGGCCTTTTCAGCATTTATACTCTATAGATGTTGAGAAACTACAGATCTTCTGGTACAACTCAGAAATAAAAGCAGCTCTGATGTTACGTCCTAGGGTGAGGTACTAGTGGGGGTTGACTCCTGAATTTCTTAGTGTTAGGACTTTGAGGGGTGA
This sequence comes from Campylorhamphus procurvoides, assembly GCA_013396655.1. Lineage (NCBI taxonomy): Eukaryota > Metazoa > Chordata > Aves > Passeriformes > Dendrocolaptidae > Campylorhamphus > Campylorhamphus procurvoides. The sequence continues at coordinate 20,748 of WBMV01006687.1, read as the reverse complement.
TTTCCATCACCAAATGATTGGTTCTTCCATCCCAGTGTTCTGAAAATTACCAGAAGATTTTCTTCTGCCTACCAGAGGGGAAGAAATTATCACTCAGCCTTCGAAAAGAAGACGTTTGTGTTCTAAAGATTAATCTAACACTCAAATTTGGAAGAAAAGACATCTAAAGGTGTGGGGTTTAAAAGAAAATAAACAAAACTTTTTTATATTTCATAGCAAAAAGGCTACCAATATTTCATGAGTTGTTCTTTTTCCTTCCATATGATAGCATCTATTGTGAAAAAAGATCATGCTGTGCTTGGATAAAGAGCCTTTGCCATTGACTTTGAAGTAAAGAAATTGGAAAAGCTTCCTTGTTCTTAGCATTTTATATGTTGATTGGCATAACATTTTACTCCACTACAATAATAAAAGACCTTCAATTTTTGCTTTCTTATTAGAAAATACATTATTTTACTTGTATCATATGGGTGAAAATATTAAAGTGATGGCAATAGGAGGCTTGTATAGCTAGCAAGGTAGTTATTTAATCTAGTTCACCACTGTGTCTGCCTAACAATAGAATTTCAGCAGGCACCAGAAAATTTATAAAACAAAAAGTGTAGACTTATATTATCAATATAATGATGTAAATATCTGACACTTTAGGAACAGGAACTCTGAAAACATTTAATGTAAATATCTATAACAAGACAGAAGGCTTTTGCTTAGTAATTATCAATTTCTACTATTTTAAGATTAGCAGAATAACACTAGGAGATTGCAAGATTCTTTTAAAAGATGATACCTGACCAGAGGGCCAGTAATTCCTGATGTGCTTGAGCATTTCATTTGATGTTCATAGATGTATATTTTCATATACATTTATATTTTATTTATATCTATAGAATCATATATTTTATATTAACCTATTATTTTAGTATAACAATATTCCATTTTTTTTCTCTCTTAGGTATTTTTTTTAGGTAGAGAAACAGGTGCTCAATACCCACATTCAGATCCATAGGGACATAAAGGCAGTATTTTCTTCCTATGCAATTGGGAGAGTTAAATCTCAGGTGACTCAGATTCAGAAGTTATTTGTCAGATAAACTGGTTGAGTAATCTTAAATGAGCTGCTGGGATCAAGTGAAAAAAAAACATCCAAGTACCATACATGCTTGGATTCAAAGTGTTCTATGTCCACATGCCCATACATTTGAAGTAAATAGAACTATATTTGTAAACCTGAATAGGTTGATAGCAAAGAGCAAACCAAAATTATTCTGCTGTTCATGGATAACTCTGATAAAGAGTCTGACTCATAGCAAAAGTTGTAGGAAATAAGCCTCTATGGTATGATTATTTTCTCTGCTTTTATGAATATTTTTTTCTGCTTTTACAAATGCTGGATATGTATTGTACCTAATTTTGCCATTACTTTATAAGAAATATATGATTTGATACAGGTTTTTCTTAATTTTAATTATTGCATAATTAAAAACAACACAGTTTTTTTTAAAATCCCCAATTATATCTTAAAAAAGACAAGTTTGACCAAAACCCATCAATTTCATCAGCTCTAAAAGTTCCTGCTAAACATCTTGGGCATGAAAAAATCTTGTCTGAATTACAGGCTGAGTTCCACTGAAAGGTTGTCCACTTTCCTGTGAGGATACTGAAGTGGTTTGGTTTTAAATAGTCTCTCTAAACTTAGATCTAGGAACCCAGACCTTCCAGTCTACATATTTAGGCCTCTTTTTATGTCTTTGCTAGAACACTACGTGATGTGCCTGGCAACTCTGGGAACTTTAGAGATATGCCACCTGCCAGAGTCCTCTATTTTCACACTTTTTGAGTTCAATAACACTTGTTGTCCTGGTATACACAAATGGCCACAGAAAAAGAGTCTGTAACTTCTGAAAGCAAACTAATATGCCATCCTGATAACTATAAAAACTTGAACATTCCTGAGGTGATGAAAGCAATTGCTAGTCTTGAGAATTTCTATAGTAAGCATAACAATAACTGAAATTAATTTAATTCATTTAGAAGAGACTGTGCAGATGAGAAAACACATCTCCAGAATTTCCACAGTTTCTCAAACATTTTATGTTGATTGTTGCAGAATTTTACATGTTTTGTAATTAGAATAACGGGAAAAAAATCTCCCACCAAAACAGTAAAGTGAAAATAATTAATTACAGTGCCTGAGGGAATTTCCATCTGGCCTGCAACGACCTGTTTGCTTATTTGTTTTCTTTATTTCTTTTTCCTGTAAGAATAGAGTAGGAATTATTAATTTTCTTTACTGTCCCTTCGAAACTATCTTTTCTTTCTTGATCTTAGTTTTACACTATATAGTTTTGTAAATGTTTGGGAGACAAAGAAAAACTGTTTTCTTTCTTCCTCATTAATGTCTTCATTTTTATACTGCTTTCACTGCTTCCCAAAGAAAAAGGGAAAGAGTAAACTTCGTTGTAAATGTACTCTGCATCATTGTTGGACTACTAATAATTGGAAAGAGTTAATCAAACTAGGATGATGTTTATCAAGTCAGTACCCTAGAAGAAAATGGTTGTAGTGAGAGAATAATTCTGGACCATTATTGACTTATAACAGGTTTGAATTATTATACTCTTTATTAGTAGACAGTGTGTGCTGATCATGTGTTAGATGCTGGGTATATCCCTGTGTGCATTAGCTTTTATGGATTCTTATTACATGGCAGATACTGACCTCTGAATGCTAGCTGTTCCATCAGGGTTTATTTGCTTTTGGGTTTTAGGGGTTTCTACTGTTTGGGGATTTTTTGTTTGTTTTAGTTGGTTGGTTGGTTGGTTTTTTCCAGACGCCATTCAAACACCAGAACCAACATCCCCTGCAAATGAAACTACAAGCTGATACTTTTATTTAGTTTGACAGAGTTGCGCAGCATGCACCATTTTGAACAGGCGCTTAAACCATACACAGGCTTATTTTCCAAATAGGACCACCTATAGCTTTTCCTTTCAGTGATTTTGATATTTTTCATAAATTGGGTATTATATATGTAATGTGGTGACTGTCTTCGTGGTTATTTAAGGTGTTATTCATGTGATGAAATTCAGACAGCTACTAGGTATGGTAATCTATCTCTATTCCCTTTAAAGTGAAAAAAGCAACTCATGTGAATGACTACAGCAAGTCAGTCACACTCAGTGTATGATTGTCCCACATGTAGGTGCCTGTAATGTTGATGCTTAACACTAGACAAGATAAATCCCACCTATATTTCTGTGGTAGGAAAAAGATTTACAAAATGAAGTGGAAACAGCATCCACCAGAACACAGACACAAGAATCTTCCCAAACAAAGATTTATATAGGTATTTACATATACTCATTTTGAGCTTCCTACCCCTGGCTTTCCTGTTAATACATATCCCAAGCAATCTGAAATTATAATTATGAAAATTCTTCTTCCTGTGTGTCTCCAATATAATTTTAATCTTTAACAGAATTCAAGTCTGTTCACATCCTCCTTCCAAGACAAAATCCAGATTTTGTTTACTTTTATATTCAAAGGAATTTCTACTTACCAATGAAATACAAAAAGAAAATGCTAGGGATGCTGACATAATCTTTAAAATATTATCAGATAATCGTAGAATTGTTTAGGTTGAGAAAGCCCTCTAGTATCATTGAGTCCAACTGTTAACCCAGTGCTGCCAAGTCCACCACTAAACCATGGTCTGAGAACTGCGTATATATGTTTTTCAAATGCCTTCAGGGACAGTGACTCCACCACTACCTGGGCGGCCTGTTCCTGTGCTTGACAGCCCTCTCAGTGAAGATTTTTTTCCTACTATCCAATCTAAACCTCTCTTGGCAGTCTCAGCTGCTCCTCAACAGAATTTGTGCTCCAGACCCTTCATCAGTTCCATTACCATTCTCTGGACTTGCTCCAGCGCCTGCGTCTTTCTTGTAGTGAGGGGTCCAAAACTGAACATACAACTCAAGGTGTGCCCTCATCAGTGTTGAGTACAGAGCGACAATCCCTGCCCTGGTCCTGCTGGACACACTACTGCTGATACAGGCCAGGATGCCATTGGCCTTCTTGGCCACCTGGGCACACTGCTGGATCATGTTCAGCTGGTGTAGACTAGTACCCCCAAGTCCTTTTCCCTGGGCGACTTTCCAGCCACTCTGTCCCTGGCCTGCAGCACTGCCTGGGGTTGTTGGGACCCAAGTGCAGTACGCAGCACTTCACCTTATTGACCCTCATACCACTGGCCTCTGCCTGTCAATCATAACTACGCCGCAGTCATAACAACAAAAGGTTTACCTCTCTACCTGTTTTCAGAGCAATTTTCCTTTTTGTGGTTCAGGTAACACTTTTTCTTTCAATACTGAACTACTTTTGTTCTGCACTTTAATTGACGTACATTAGGGTACAAATAGAAATATATTGGTTTACTCACTTTTTTTTTTTCCCTGCTTATCATGCAAAAGCAGATTGTGTTTAAATATTCAGAGAAGCTAACTACAAAGGTTGCACCATTCCACTGGCCACTGATTGGCCATTCTGTAAGAATTAAGGCCTGTTTTGTTAGGTAGAAGACCCTGTAGAGATTGACAAAGTATTTACTGAGGTAAAGATTGCAGGGAAACATATTTAACTACATTGTACCTGTGAAAAAATGACATGAGCTTTCACCTAGAGAAGCCCCCTTTTAGGTTTGAAATACACCTAGCAAATTCTGAAGCTGTATATAGAATTATTTACCTCTATTCGAATTTGCTGTGTTACTCTATAGTCTGTTCTTATTTCCTTGACCATTCCGCAGTCACGCATACTTATGTGTTCAGTTTCCTTTAATTTGCTTTTAGTATGACCTTTACAGGTTCTCTTTGATTCTGTTATCTTCTTTGGCTTAGTTTATGGTTTGCAGTAGGCACTTCTTCAGTTCAAACACCAGATCATACTGACAGTATGTTTGGCTTTCAGGGAGAATTGTCAATTTTAGTCAAGTGGTACAGAATGTATATTACTTGATTTTAGATACTTATGATTCTTCTTGTCTTATGATAGTTGCCCAAGCTGGACAGATGTTTCATATCCTAAAAGTGATTGTTCCTATCCATTAACTGCAAAGTGATCTGAAATTTGGTGCCTCAAATACAAACATCTAGTGTGGAATTAAACTCCAGTCACTAAATGAGGACACTTCATGTAAGTGTCAACTCCAAAATGTAAAGTGACCAAATGAATTGCTGTAGGGTGTCCAGGAAAATTGTATGGAGCTTTGAGAAACAACAGATTTAGACTTCACATACTGGCAGCTACATGCTGGATGGAAGCCTCTAAGACAACCTAGAGGTCACCAGACATTCATTTGGTCAGCCACATGAAACATAGTCAGTGACACCAAGAGGATAATTCAGCTCACTTTATAGAAGATATCTGTGGTGAAAATCACATCCTAAACATAGGTGTCTAATACCTTTGAGATTCATAATGATTAGGTCTTGTCATTCCTGTGCTGGCTCTTTGTGGATGTCTGATACCCTAGGGTGAAGGGTGAACTAGTCCTTCTTTATAATCTCTTTCTCCCTCGTTCCACTCTTCTGTAAAATAAACAAAATTATAGCATGCACAGTGACATCAGGATAACTTCTTAAATATGTTAAAATGCTGTTATAATTTCATTAAAATAATCTCATGAAATCTGTGTATAAAAGCAGTTTGTGCTAGCTGAGGAACCAATCCACTAGCTGTAAAGTGCTTTGAAACCCTTCAGTAATGAGCACTATGAAACTGCACAGTATTATCTTCTAACAGATTTTTCTTAATTAGCTGCTGAAACTGTAAAGTTAGATCTTCCCTCTCCCCACCTCCCAAAAAAAAAAAAATCATGCAAAGTTAAACATTTTAACTGGCTTTGCCATTTAAACATAATAATATGCTTTGTTCTCTTAGTCAAGAAAAAATTCCTAGTCCATTGAATTTGCTTCGTCTCTGCATTCCAACGATAATCAGTACAACAGTTATTGTGCAATTGAGTCTGAAGACATTTCTGAGACAATAAATCAGAGACAAAAACAGAGCAGAGTGTTCAACTTCCACTTAATGAACATGATGACACTTATCTAGATTCAGGGAGTGATACATTATGGGTAAGCTGCATGAGAAGTTTAAAACCTTCAGCAGGGCTATATTACACGTGCAAGGGAAAAAACAATACTAGAAATTCCAGAGCACTAAAAAGAAAGTCATATTTAGATTTGTCCTTTAGTTGTCAAAATTCATCCTACTGATTGTGATACCAGTCAACACAATGCATATTTCATACATACCATGCATGAAAAGCAAAATACTTTGAAATATGTCACAGAGCAATAGTATAGGAGCATTTCCTCTAGAAGCAGATGAGTACCCTTTAAACATAGCTCAGTTAATGATTTCTGTCATTGTGCAAATGAATGAGGGCTCGACAATGGTTCATTTTATTTATTTTCCTTTTTGAACATGAACAAGTATAACTGTATTCTTTAATTAAACCAATGTTAATTATATTTTGCATGCTTAAATAGAATATTTTTGTACTATGATGTACAGCTCTAGACACACTAATAATAGTAGAACAAACATCATGTTCATTCCTTGGCTCCTTTTAGTGGTCTTCCAGGGTAAGCTGTTTTATTTGCCCATGGTGTTGAAGACCTTCTCAACCTGGAAGTCGTTCCAGTCAGCAGTGAACTTTCATTTCAATAGAAAAGTAAGTGATGGTAATAATGACCCACATACAAATTGTTCTTTCCAAGAGATAATTTATTTCTCTGCAAGACAGTAAGGAATTATAGATATAATATTACCTATATAATGAATCCCAGGCACTCAGTCTAAAATTGTACAGAAGCTCAAGCAGCTGAAACAGCACAGCAAGATCTTAATTCTAAAGTACTTCTAAATAGCGTATCAGAACATATAGGACACTATGTGAGCATCTTCACAGAAAGACATGCAGCATCAGATATAATATATTGCTTCTTTATGTTCACTTACAACCATTTATTATATTTTTAAGCAAACTCTGCATTCCTTAATAGAAGCAACTTTTTTTTAACTGTAGTCTTTCAAAATCTTGCCCAGTCCTACTGATATTAACTCTTAGAGCAATATTATCACAACAAATGTACTTTTTTTAGTCTGTCATTTATTATCAGAATATGAGGGTCTGCATATTATTTTTCTCTTCACTTTCATTGAGTTTTTTATAAATAAATTTGTTGGAATGTTGGAAGGAGTGTTAGCCTTCATCTAATGAATATTTATTGTATTAACTTCCAGAGAAAATGTTAAATGATGACATGTGATATAATTAATTCAGACTAGTTCTTGTACTTCTTACTACCACCTTACACTCCTTACCTGTGAACAACAGCTGTCTTCAAGTTTTGTTTCAAAGCCATCTACCATTATTGACTTTGTTTTTCTTTTTCTAGACATATTCACTCTAACCCTCATAAATTTATTGTGAATATTGCAAGTGAGCTTGCTGTGTAAAATTAAAAAATTACTAAAAATCCCCACTCCCCCCCCCCCCAGAAAAAAACCCCGCAAACAAAGAAATAAACTCCCACTAGCTTATTTTGCCCACTCTCTTCTGCCTCTTGTTTATGTATTATGTTACCTATGTTACTGGATTTATCAGATTTTAAAATCTTAGATATATCTGATTTTCTCTAATCTGGAGAGATGCTAATCATCCTCTTATCATGTGCCACTGCTGCCTGCAAAACCCCAGAAGTCGAACCTACAAAGGGCGTGAAGTATTTCCAAACCTGAAAACTTTGTAAAAGTTTTGTAAAAGACCTTAGCAAGGCCACAAGGTACAGACCAGATGGCAGAATCATCAGAGGAAACATTAGGCTTCTACATATATTAATTACTTGAGTTCACCACTTTCAAGCATACTGGATATTTATGGGTTTTTCCTTTCTTTTCTGTGTTTTCCACCCAAATTCTTAGTGATTTGCAAATTAAACAGCTTGAGATACACTGCATGTTAACTGTTTAATGCATACAGAATGATTGTTAGTATAAAATGGTAATTAGATTGAAATAGAGAGAAAGGACTTCTGTATCAATTGTGTGTTCTACTCACTTGGTTTGAATTTTGTCTTTGGTTTTAGTATGTGAATTATAGAGAATTGATCATATATTCATGCTGAACATGACTTGACTTTTTCACTTACAACTACCATGATTCCACTGGCTTATAATTCATCTCCTCTGGTCTGACCTCTCCCTGCACTACAAATTATTTGAGATTGTAGAAGCATTCTAGGGAAAGATTGTTATATGTTTACTCTATTTTTCCAGTTCTTCACTACATCTTCAGTTTTCATTATAGTTTGAAACAGGATACCAGACTAGGCAGAATTTTGATCTTACCTATAAGGGCCATTTATTGGAAATCAAGACTATTCCACTTCCCTGAAGTGAAATTAATTCTCAAATTATTTTAAGGATATTATTAACTGTGAGCATTATGGTACTATCTGTCCTGCAGTTCTCTACATCTCACATTAACAAAATATGACTTCTTCTGACAGCACTGTGGAGTGTTCATCTATTCACTCTTGGAAAAGAATATTGCTACCTAGAGTTACATCCTCAATCTGTGCAAATTATTATAGCTCAGTTGGAAATTAGTGCAACTGTATCAATTTATACCTGCTGAGCCTCTGGTCCCTGGAGAATGGAGAATGCTGGGGAAAAGAAAATCTAAAAAAAAAAAAAAAGAAAAAGGTAAAAATCTTTACTGATGTCTCACATCTAATTTAGATTCTCATTTAAACCTTCTTGGCCAGCTTCTCTTCCAGTGCTAGTTCCCTGAAATTTATGGATTTAGGTCAGCAGGGAGGTTGACATGTTATTTTTGGATCAGAGGTTCTTATTTTCCAAGAGAACAAAACATATTCTTCACATGGAAGCCAACACTGGAAGATTTTTGAGTTTATGGTAATTTCCAGGCTGGACAAAATAACCTAGTGATCAAGCCATGACTGGTTATTGTTCAAACTTAATTACAATGCAGACCAGTTGCTCAGAATTCCTAATTCATGCTGGAAGCAACATGTTTCAGACATGGAGAACTTCCAAGTTCACTCCTTCACCAACCAGAAGATTTTACCAGAGGTTTTATTTTAATTCCAAGAATAAAATAAAATAAAGGGTGTCAGAAGCCAGCTGCCTCTAGCATTGTCCTACACATTACTGCTAATGTCTGGGCTTCCATTGAGATACAAGCATTTATTTAATTTTCTGAATAAAAGTTCTGTACAGATAGTGTTGACTGCATGAAACAAGCGTGCAAAAGCAACATCAACTCTGGTCATCAAAAGACAAGACATATTAGGAGCAAGTGAAACAAGCTATAGAAATGCTCTGAAGTTGCTTGGAAGTTCACAGTGAGATGTCAGAGAGACCATACACAAGGAAAGTGACGTTTACATGGAGTTTTAAGACTTTTGAATCAAGAGAGAAGGCATTTGTTCTCAACATTTTGACTGTAAGTTATTTGACATCCTGGATTCAAGTGCATTTCCTTAATCATAACTTATGTTGATATCCAGGTGTTTCCTGATGACTTCTTAATACAGTTATTGCTTTCTGCTGGACCCTAATATCCAGTTGAACTCTTGTGAATGTATGCTAGATCCACATTACTCCTTGATAGCTGTGATAGAGGGATTTTAGTGTTTTATTTAGGCAGTCCACAACAGGGTCTGGATTGTTGTGATAAGCTGATTCCTTTTACCCTTTTAATGAAAAGTTAATTTTAGACAATAACTAATGCGCACATGGAAGGTATTTCTACCTTTCATGGAAGTAATTTAAAAACAACTTTCCTTTCAAATTTTTTTAAGGATGAGAGGAATGTCTCCCTTCCTTATCTGTTCCTCACTTTCTATTGGGGAAAAGTTCCATTGAACAAGAGTAGAAGGCAAAACTACTGTGATCAAATGAAAAATGCCTACAAGGCTGAAACTTCTTTATTTTGCAAAAATATCCTTCTGTAGCTTTCTTTCTACAAGTCTAAATGAAATTATTAATTCAGAGGTGCAGCTTGTCATGACTAAGCACAATAGTCAGCTGATATGTTCTGATACTTTTCTTTGAGAATCTTTGTTCAGCTGTTGATAAATAGCATTAATCACTTTTGATTTGTCAAATAATTTCAAGATTGAGGAAATCTGGAAACATTACTTATTTCAGACCAGCTATTTGTCTCCATGTAATTTTCCAATACATCCATGTTTCATGAGCTTTTTATACTATTCACACCAATTTTTGCATCATATCTCAAATCTAAGAGCTACCAGATCCTCCTGAGCAGTGCCTGAAAGGTTCAGGTAATGGATGAAGGTTCTCTGAGTTTCTATCTGTCTCTTTTAGTAGTACTGGAGGAAAAAAAGATTAATATCATGAAAGATATTGAAAGGTCACTAAGGAATGCATATTCACTATTTTAATTAGAACAGTATTAAAATTTAAGGATAGGGCTTCAAAACAAATGAAGTTATTTGTTGGATGCTGCATAATTAATTATGCAATAGGATATTGAGGAAACCAGGAATATAAATAGGTTCCAGAGGAATTAGAATATTTATGGAAGATGGGTCCAACGGTGACTATTAAATATGATGATCCAAGTACAAACTCTGTCACAGAAACTCACAAACTGCTGCAGGCTGTGGAAATATGCCAAAAAATAATCCATCTGCTTCCGTTTTTCTATTTTTTTTTTAATGGGAGCATTAGTACTCACTGCAATTGATCACCAGATTCATACGATTATTTATTATATTTTTAGGTAAAAAAAAACCAAGTTGCAATCTGAGTCAAACACCACAAACATATATTTTAAGAATGAAGTGTTTCCCGTTTTTCAAGAGGGAAAAAAAAACAAACCAAAGCAATCTATACTGGATATTATTACACTACAAAAAATACTGCTAAGGGTGGGCAACTTTTCAAACAATTTCTCTTTTAGTGATTCATGATTAAATCTTAATGTGAATTTGAATTTCAGATGCATAAGCATGTCTTCTGTTTATCATACCTAAATCTTAAGTACATAAAAATACTATTTTATGCCAAGCTTTTTTCCTAATTAGGTTGCTAATTGTTGAAAATAGCATTGCATTACAATGAGATATCTTTGCAGTATTTCTTTTATGTGAAACTCCTTATGGGTTTGATAGAGTATTACTTACAGGAGAATAAAATGTTCATTTGATGTATCTATTTTAGGACATAATCCAAAACTGTAGAACTCACTGAAAATCCTTGTAATTATTAAAATTAATGGAAGAATGACATATCTTTCAAGAAATCACATAGGTTACATGACACTCTTACATCCATGAATGCAGAAACTGAACTAAAAATGCAAATTATTTCTGGGAAAAAGACCTTTGAGTGGTAGGTGGGATTTTCTCTGAAACAAACCCAAGAACCTTTCCATGAGTCTGCAGAAGTGAGAGTAAGTTAGACTTTTGCAATTCATTCCTGTCCTATTTTTCTTAGTCATAAAGAGATGTGTTGCACTAGGTTTTGGCTTGGAAGAGGTAGGCTTTTTATTGGATAGTGTGAAATGAAGGATAGCAACAGAAAAAAAACAGGACAGCAGGAGAAACAAGAAAAGAGGCTAGGAGAATAGAAGAAAATGGAGAATGAGGAGGAAATTATGGCAGAGCTGCTCATGTAAGTTCAAAGGTGTGAGTTCAAAGATGTCTAAAGTTTGACTGTAATGCAGTGAAGAAATAGAAGGAAAGACAGTGAACTGAGTCAATAAACTAGCAATATACTGACACCCTGGTTGATGACATCAACTCCAAAATAGATAATAAAATATTAAATGAACAATTAGTCTATCTCCTAAGAAGGAAGATGTTTCCTGGATTGAGAGGGCAAAGGCATTATCAAGACTGTTTTTGAGAGGTGAGATGAGAAGGTCCTTTCACGCCTGCACCAAAGTTTTATAAAGGTAGCAATGAAAAAGGGATTCTGCTATTGATGAATTCTTCCAACAGTAAAAGGAGAGATACTGGGGAGATGAATTGTTTCTTGGTACTCTAGTCCTGTTGGTGCAAGCTTTCTGAAAACATGCTGGATTTAGACTTGTAGGGTATACCTTTAACCTATGGACTTCTCCAGGGGTGATCTCAAACTTAGAAGTAGAATATGTTTTATTGTCAATTTTTTTGTCATTTTTTTATTTAATAATTTGGTTAATCAGTTTTTTATAAAGCTGGAAAATTTCAAGAGAAATAAAAAATTGTTGAAAACTACATGCAGTTGCTAAACACAACCCTGCACTAATTTGCTGCCTCATATTTAAATTCCAAACTCCTAATGTCAGGGGAATTAATGGCTAAAGTTACCATAACGCGTATGCTGAATTCATTATAGATGTAAGAGGATTATTCTGATCAACCAGATGGAAATGCATATTTCATCACAATACTACAGCCTTAACTCTGTCCCAAAATAAACAACATTTTTCCATCAGTGATTTCAGTATGTAAACAGAACTTAGCACACAACCCTGCTGAAAAAGAAACAGTTATGGCTGAGAGTTTCAAAAGCATTTAATATATCTGAGCAACCATATGACTCCCTGGGCTTTGTAAAGTCCTTTCTAAAACCCCAATTGCAGTACACAGTGAACATTTTTAAAAGAAGAGGCAACTTTGAAATTTATCGGTTGCTTTTCTCTTAAAACCTCTAGGCTCTCTTCAGTTGAGCATTAGAGTTTGCACAGACTGATACAGTATTACTTTTTTCTTTTCACCTGCTGAGGTAGACCTAGTATTTGAATGTTTAAGGCACACAACAGTTCCCTGAACAAGGGCTGAGGTGCTGTTTCTGGTTGAGATAACCCTACTTATATATTATTAGTTATGCCTGATCCTGTACTGCTATTCTTGTTTCTAAATGGTCATTTCTTAATGTAACTATCCCCAACTTTGCAAGAAAATTGCTAGAAACATTTTTCCCAAAGCCCTTGTCCCCTGCACAATCCTGTCAAACCAATCTAAGACCCCTGTATCTTTGAGAAGGATTTTATAATGATTTTTGTATAGGATTTTTATTAAAAAAATTTTGAAACATACACCAGTGAAGAGAATCAGTCAGTACTGAAGATATTTCCTTGTCTATAGTTTTATCAATTAGGATTTGTTTGCTGTCTTTTCCATTGTTGGTAAAAGGAGCCTCCCTTGCACTCGACATTTCACCATTAGATATTGAAGTAAGTTTAAATGCCAATATGTCAGAGCTGTTCTCCTACTCTCAGTGTTATTCACAAAGGCTTTCAAGAGAATCAAGAAATAGGAATGGTATATCTTCTTTTCAATTTAATGAAGTGACTTTATTCAACTGTTCTGGTTGAAAGTCAGACCATCTAGACTGGTGATATAAAGTTAATCATCCGACATGTGGCTATTGAACAGATTTGGCAAAGTCTCAGCTTGAGTTCAGTAATAGCTTTTGATTATTCAGGTCCAACTCCAACAAAGTCATTGTATTATCAATGTTACTGCTTCCTGGTTCCTGTGGGTTTTGAAAACTATTCCTACAGCAAATGAGAGAGGAAAGTGTACACTGAAGTCATTCTACTGTCTCTGTTAGGAAAGTGCATACTTTCAATTTACGAAGGAATAATATTCTGTACACAGTGGTCTAATTAACAGCCTAGAAAAACACTTTGCCAAGACTTCTTCATAAATATGTGGGTGAGAATAAGAATGCGAGGGGGAAGACAAAAGTTGTTTCTTGGATTAACATTCAAAAATGTAACAATTTTATGCAGCACTAAAGTAATTATTATATGTGATATTAAAGACAGTGGATGGAATTAATTAGTTGTATTGTAATATTACAGTAATAATAAGGTCTTAAATTCCTGCAGCCAGCTGAACTGATGATTATGTACAAAACTCACTTTTCTTAGGAAAGCTATCATCTTTGTGGGTGGAAAGAATGGTTTATCTAATGCAGTATCATTCCTCTGGCCATGACCAGTGGCAGCTGGTTCAGAGGCAAGTACCAAACCACCATAGTAGACAACTGTGGATTTCCATTTCAGGACATATATCAAGGAGATTCTCTTTTATCTCAAATATAAGGCTGGCTGTCTTTAAATATTAAATGGTGCAAATACACCTTTATTTTTTCTCCACTTATCCTTTCAGAATTAAGTAACATCCTAAGTGACACTTTATGGTAGGTATCATTACAGTCTGCTTCATAAGCAGTTGAGGAACTCTCTGAAACAATTTGGAGAAATAAATGTTAACTGTTTGCTAATGCTGCTGGCTAGTTATGTTCTCAGCTAGTAGTCAAAGGCTATATCATGTCTTTCTGTACATTAACTTTGTAAGTGGAACTGGTAGTCACAAAAATCAGTGCAATTCATTTTGCTCTCAGTCACATGTGCCTTTACAGAATAAGATGCTCTAATTACACTGTGCCATGTCCCAGCATATGGAATGATTGTCCTTAAAGACCAGTGCATGCATTTCTGTTTTCCTCTGTGCTGAAAAATGAAGTCTATAGGTTTTCATGAGGTAATAGAAATAAAAATACCATCTACTTCCTAGGAAGTCTTCAATTTCAGAAGAAACTCAGCTCATCTATAGACCAAATCAGTGTAAAAAGTGTTTATTCCCACAGCTTCCCATTGGAATAACCAATGATCCCTCCACAAAATGGAACTCCAGCTAGTTTTTTCCATCTGTTACATTACCTCTTTCTCGTCTTCATTTGTTACCATTTTCCGTATTTACTCCCACCCATGCCTAAACCCTTTCAGCGCTGTGAGATTGAAAATAAGGAACAAGAGGAGAGTTTTGGGATTTTCTGTCTCTCATTCTACATGACCCAGAAACTGTTCCACCAGAAATGGAACAATGGGGATTTTTAAGCTATTGTTACCATTTTTTGTATCTGCTTTCTGTTTCATAGATATCCCTTACAGGGAAGGGAAGAGTGGTGGAGAATAGGGAGGTGGAGAAACTTGGAGATACTTGATGATTAGCTGGCATGAGACAGGAAAGAGGGGTGGTTACTGTGAGATGAATCATACCCCAGGGGCTTCACAAGCCTTTCTGTATGCTTGTAATACTCCTGGGCTGTAATTATCTCAGGATAGGTAAAAAGATGTATTTTTAGAAATGTCAATTTTCTTGATTTATTGGAATTTAAGAGCTCAGGCAGCAAAATCAGGGAGTGGGACTTAGCAGCCCTGTAAAGGTTGAGACACCAGCCATTTTGCAATAATAATATGAGGAAAGGAATATTCCCCCCTTCCAGGAAGACCAGCAGACCTTCTGAGACATCGATTTGTTCCTAGTAAGTAGCTCTGATTTCCTTTTCTCTCTTTTTTTTTTTTTTTGTGTGTGGTTTCCTCATTTGCCTTTCTGCAACCAACTCTTTAATCCTCAGAGCTTGTACAGTCTCCAGTGCATCACTTGGAGGGATCCCCAGTGACTCTCTAGCTGTGGATCTATATTCCCCTGTTCCCATATCTCCTCAGACGGCTTCAAAGCAAGTTCGTACTTTAAACCAAATCCCCTTAAGTGTATTCTCTATTTGTTTGTTTGTTTTTTACTTGCATCCTCTGTGACTTTACCATCCCTGAAACAACTGCTTCCTTGACCATATTTTATGTTTGGTACCAGGCTGGGGATGAGGTTGTATGGAAAGCAAAACAGCCAAGAACAGGCAATGGAATCTCAGTAGAGAACTGCTAAGACTTGAACAAGTCACTAATTATAGTGCAAGTCACTAATAATGCCTTTGCTGTGCACAGCTTTCATCACACTTGTACCTTCAATCTGTCCTGCTGCTAAAAAGCAACGTGGAATTTGACAATTATTACATAATCCATTTACTGAGTTTCCCCTTATGTTCTGAAAAAAAAAAACAAACCTACTTGTTCAGGTGCAATTAAGTTATTGTTCTCTCTGGGTTCCCTGCTGACCATTTATTCGCAGTGTGATCTTGAGCAAATCAGTCAGGGCTCAGATTCAACAAACATTTTAGTGCATTTACTGCAGTGGTTTAATCCAACCAACAACTCAGTGCCATGCAGCCACTCAGTAACTCCTGTCCAGTGGGATGGGGGAGAGAATCAGAAGGGTAAAAGTGAGAAAGCTTGTGAATTGAGATAAAGACAGTTTAATAGGGAAAGCAAATGTCGTGCACGCAAACAGAGCAAAACAAGGCATTCATTCACCACTTCCTATGGGCAGGCAAGCATTCAGCCATCTCCATGAAAGCAGGGCTTTATCATGCATAATGGTGACTTGGTAGGACAAACGCCATCATTCTGAATATCCCTCTCTGCCTTCTTCTTCCCCCAGCTTTACATGCTGAGCATGACACCGTATGGTCTGGGATACCCTCTGGGTCAGTTGGGATCAGCTGTCCTGGCTGTGTCCACTCTCAGCTCCATATGCACCCCCAACTTCCTTGCTGATGGGTGGGGTGAGAAGAAGAAAAGGCCCTGACTCTGTGCAAGCACTGCTCAGCAATAGTGAGAGCATTCCTGTGCTATCAGTGCTGTTTCCAGTACAAATCCAAAACATAGTCCAATACTGGCTGCTACGAGGAAAATTATCTATCCTAGCGAAAACCAGTACACTTATCAAGGAAGGTCTAATCACATACTTCAGTGTTTTCCTGTAGCCATAATCTGTATGAAGCTAAATAACACAGCATCTTTTTATTTACTTTTTTTAATTTTTTTTTCTGGAACATGTCTTTAATAAAGACACTGAAGTTATTCTGGATATGTTTCTTGTTAACAATGATCAGAATTTCAAATCTGTTGGTTGTCTTTCAGTTTACCTGGAAAAAACAGAGGGTTGCATTAGTTAATGCTGTCAAACCAGTACTCAGCAAACCTGTACACTGTTAAACATCTTTGTTTCAACTTCCAATCCTGTTCTTCCCCAAATCATTTTTATTAACAATATAAACAATGTCATTCCTTTTTAAACTGAGTTAATATTCTTTGATGAAAAACATGCATAAGAGTTATATGTCTTCCTTAGATCTTAAAAATGGACATTTGTGCCTTTATTTTAACACTTGTGGTCAGAGTCAAGACTGAAATAGGTGCTTTATGGAATATAGTGGGTGTAGTATTTGGGAATTCACTGTCCCACTGCTTCAGGAGGTTTGATTCCGGTCAGGAGCTAAATGCCATATAGTTGCTTGTTTTCTCACAGAGAATCATGAAAAAAGTGAAATTCACACAGTTTGAAAGGAGAATAGTTTAATAATTGAAACAAAGTGCATAATAATAGCAACAGCAATAATCATAATAAGAAAAAGGAGAGGGATTACTAAAGTTCAAAAGAAACATTGCTCAACCACTGACTGATGCCCAGTTCATCCCCCAGCAGTGCGCCAACTGCCACCAGTTTACATACTGGGCGTGGCATTCTATGATATGGAACATCCTTTTAGCTGATTTGTGCCAGCTGTCCTGGCCATGTTCCCTCCTTTCTTGTGCACCTGCTCACCGGCAGAACATGTGACACAGAAAAGTCCTTGACTTAGAGTATGCACTACTCATCAACAATTGAAACTTTAGTGTGTTATCAACATTATTCTCATATTAAATTCAAACCCCACAACACTGTCCCATCTAAGAAAATTAACTCTATCCCAATTGAAATCAGAACACCAAGAAAGAAAAGATTATATCTTCAGATTGAATGTGTCCTTCTTTTAATGATTTTTCTTTATAGTTTGACTGTTGTAATCCAATGTTTCATGATAAACAAATCCCATTTCATTATAATAATATATATCTGCATATTACTTTGATAAAAGAACATTTTTGAGCTGTTTCTTGAGACAGAAACCCACTATTGCTTTAAGAAGAAAAAGATAAAAATCTTTGAGTCTTAATGACCTGCTGAACCACCGTTGATGTGTTGTGCAGCAGAGTGGCTGAAGGCATTCATGTGGTATACCCCTCTGCTGGTATTTGAATAGCTCCTGGGAACACACTTCAATGTCTTTTGCAAGTTTGCCAAGCAGACTTTATTAATCGGAATGTCAATTATGGTATCTCATATGCTTACATTAAGTACTCTGTCCATGAGAGTGTGGCAGAATGAAAGCTATCAAGGCTGATATTAGGCTGTCAGCCTATGAATTTGTAGCTCCTTGAGAGCACGAAGAGAATAATTTCAAAGATAAAAATGCACTAAAGATTTTGCACACAGCAACTCTATGTCATATTCGGATGTCCAAGATCTTTTCAATATTTTCCTTTCCAGAATAACAGAACTTCTCAGGCCTCATTAATGAAATCTATAGCCCAGTCCCATGTGCAAATAAAAAAGTTAGCTCACAGAACTCAGAAAGGGAATTAGGTCTTAATGACTTAAAAGCTCATTCAGGCAAAAACTGACACTGAAAATATTACCCATTTTGATGAACAGAGCAAAACTTTTGTTCTGGCATAAAATCTCAAATTCCAAACCAGGTTTCTCTAAAGAGATGCTGTCAGTTTGCATTTCTATTTCTAAATATTTCTAAGCTATTTAATGATAGAGTAGTTCTTAGGATGTCTCCCACCTAAAGGAATAAAAGGAAAATAAATCTGACAATGAGTTTAGCAAATCCATTTCATGAATCTGATTAAACATTTTAATTAAGTTTGATTTATTCTTTCCCTTGTTTATCTCCAATTCAATAAAAAAATCATAATCATGCCTACCAGTCACACCAACTCTGAATGGTTTACATAAGAGGAGTTCTGTTGACACAACAACTTTAGAGTATTCAGAGAATTGCAAAAATAATTATTTTTGGCCAGATGAAGTATTCATTAAATCAGAAATTGACTATATTTTAAAAGATTTTGTCTGAACTTATACATTCAGATATAATGACACCTCTCTAACAGTCCATTTCCTTCTAACACATTACAGCTGGAATAAAGTTTCATACTCCCTTGCATAGAGCTGATATTGAAATAATAACCTTTTATCTCATAAGGTAATAACAATTCTTTCAAGTATTTTACAGCAGATGCATCTCCACCTCTTCTGTTGTATGTATTTGGTACAGTGCTCGAAGCAGAGAAAACTTCCACACCCCTGCCTCAATGAAGATGCTATAGAGAAGAGGAAGAGAGAATATTAACTTGTAGTTTCTGCTCTAACAGAGTACATTTTAGCCATTGTACATAAAGTGGGTGTCTGAATAAGTGAATATTTCTTTTCTGAGGGAGAAGAAAGGAAATATTTCCAAACTCATTCTAAGAAAAGCTCCATTACAGTAGAGTACAGTAAACTGAGAAAAATAACTGTGGTGTTGATTGAATAGGATGTATAAGAAAATCTCCTTGGAGTGACTTGAAATGTCTGCTGCATTAAAACATTCAAATAACCATTTATTGTGTCAATGTTAAAAAAAAAAAGGAAAAAAAAAAAAAGCCCAATAACCCTTTTGTAGAAGAAATAACGAGATGATATAAAAAGTGCAACATGTGCAACCACAAAATTGCCTGTGTTTCCTTGCTCTTTCTGTACTCTTGAGTTTAAAAAACCCAGAAAATGCTCAAAGAAAGATTTCTCCTGTTTTGTAAGGACATGATAAGGACTTGTAGGAATAAGATATATTTATGGTGGAGGGGAAAAAAGAACAAACCCCCAGCAGAAGCCCATATTAGACCTCTCATATTTTCATAAAAAAGAGGAACACAAAATCACAGGTCCAGGCTATATCCCTTTAGCGCAATCTGATTTTCTGAGCTTTTATTTGTTTTATGGTGTTCAAACAAATGTTTTCAGATCATTGCTTCCAAGCAGAAAGAGCACAGTAAGACAAGCATCTTTAGGGGATCCAAGGAATTGTTCACAGAGAGCTTGCAATACTAAATTAGCCTATTTCCATACTTGTCACACTCTTCTCTGTATCCTTTCTGGGATGCAACTTGTGCTGAATGGGGACATACATTAGAATGTAGATAATGGACATCTAGAAGAGGTATTCTCAAGGTGACTTGTGATTCTCGTAAATATGTTCCAGATCCTGCTCAGTTTTATCACAGCACTTACAAAAGGTCAGTATCATTATTGGAAGTAAAGCTGCAGCTATGATTTCATGCACCGTCTCTTCAAAACTGCCCCATATTCCTCCTTTTAAGGATCTGCTAAGCCAACTTACATAAAAGTGGCATAGTGGTTTCTTGGGTCACCTTGAACTAGTCACTTTCATCTTGGTAAAACAGGAGAAGTAGCACCTCTGTATTTTAGAGGGTTAGCGTGGATGAATAAATCAAAGGCCTTCAGTGAATGTTTAATGGTCATGAGTGACTAGAGGAGTCGCTGCATTTTAGGAACAGGGTGGATGCTTGTGATTTATATATTTAAAATTAATAAAAACCTTTTCAAGATACGGTCTTAAAAATGAAGGGCTTTATTTACTTTTTTATTCTGTACAGTTACTATCTTATTAGGGCAGTAGGAAGATACATTAGAAGGTTGTTAAGGTCTCTTCCAACCCAAAACATTCTACTATTCCATTATTTGTTTATGTTTGTTAGACTGAGATAATACAGTGATGAGCACCAGAGAAGTGCCATTGAAACAATTAATAGTTTCTGACTCAGTTCAGCCTTTGAATAATGGCACTAATTAGGGTAGAGAAAGTTTACTGAAATGAAACAGAACAGTTGAGGATTTT
>WBMV01006686.1:46643-70454 GCA_013396655.1 Campylorhamphus procurvoides | reverse complement strand
TTCAGGAGAGGAAACATGGAAAAAGAAAAAAAGAAACAATTTGACTGGGTGGGGGAAGCACAGGGATGGGAGAGGGGTGTAAAGGGCATCCACATGACAAATGGAGGTATTGAGTTGATGGATGTAGATATTCCTCTAGAAGATCATAGCAATACGGCTATGCTAATGTATTAATAATTACTGTTTTTACTTCTGCATAACAAATAAATTGGAAAGGCTGCTGCAGAAAAGATGCCATCCAACACAGCACTGTGATCAAGAAAAAATAAGAGAGTCAACTCTATTGAAATAATTCGTCAGAGGTATTTTATTTAACTTAAATACATGCTTTTAAGTTGAAATATCAGAGTCTAAAGTAATTAAGTCACTAGGTTATTAGAGATTAGAAGTGGTCAAAGCATGAGTTAGGACAGGAATGTGAGAAATGGTAGGAATTTTAATTTATGGGCTACCAAGCTGCCCATAATTATAAAGGGTTAAATGCTTGTGGTAAAAATTCAACAATCAAATAAATAAATAACAAAATTGGTATTAACAGTTGCCCACTTTATTTGTTGGTATTATTGTAGTAAAAATGGAGTATGTGTAAAAACCTTTTTAAAAATCTAAACTTTCACCCTTGTTGAACTGTCAAAAATATATTTAACTGTCTCACTCATAACAGCAAATTACCATTCAAACTGTATGGCATAATATTATTTTTAAACCATCATTGTTCATTATAGCTACAATTAGATATAGTAATTTTTTTTAATGGAAAATAATTTAAGGCAACATTCTGTTTCCTTGAACATATTCCTGTCCAACAGTTCCCACAGCAGGGAGCTTTATTAGGAACATGTGAAAATAATTGAGGAACAAAATGTCTAATGTAAAATGTATTTACAGTTTTCCTGAGCTAGACTGTAGTTGAGGACTTTGCTGCTAATGAGAAATTACAGTATGCAACACAGTGCTGCCAAAGAAAGCATCCATACAGACCCTGTAGTTTGCATGTGAAGATTAATATTTCCTGAACATATAAATATTTGGATCAAGTGGCAATTTGTCACATTCTTTTCTGGGATCCTTCAGACTTCTGCCCAGGAAGTGAGGACTATTTTTTTTCATCCACAACCTGTGGGGTAATGAAAGAAACCACTATTAAACCCACAAGAGAAGCAGTAAAAATCAGTGGCACCCTCCAACCTCATTATTTTCCTACATCCAGGGGCTCTTAATACTTTGAAGGTATGATAAGCACAGAACACCTCTTTTGTGCTTTTTCACCTTATTAGTATTTTAATGCTTAATACTATAACTGAATCAAAATATGATGAAAATTGTGTTTCTCTGTGCTTGTACAGTGTATTCTTTAGCTGAGTCAGTACTTCATCTCCTCATGTTGTGCCTGTTGGAAGATAAACTGTGTGGAAACGTGGATGTGTAGTTTCTATTTTGAAATAAGAGTGTAAAAGTTAACTAACCAGTTCCATAGTCAGCTAAGTTAGCTAACTTAACCCCGTAGCCCATGCAGCAGGCACCCACATTGATGACTTGCTCATCTGTAGGTCAGCTGATGACATAGCCCATAATACCTTTCTGTGAAGTGTCACAGTTTTTCAGGGAAAGTTCCTCAGATCTGGTATTTAGAGCTGTGTTATTTATTCCATACAATAATTCTGCAATGAGCTGAGGTATATATGGTGGCCAGGAGTCCTGCATAGAGTGGTTCAGGTTTTCTTCTTTTCTTCAGGACTTGAAATTGAATGTGAAGGAATGAGTCTTCCCGGAAGAGAAAGTAAAATGCAGAGCAAAAAGCAAAATGAAGGTCCATTAAGCAAAATATATTACTTTATATTTCAACACCAATTTATGTGTCTCATCATGTTGATGAATTCTGTCTTACTGCCCTTGGAGAGGTTAGTAGTTGTCTCTGGTTTAAGTGGCAAGCCCGACATGTGTGTTTGTGGGCTTGCTTGTTTTGCTGCTTTCTGATTGGAAGGCAGACTTTTAGGGAAACACTTTCTCTACAGGGAAGACCCTATTGCATGCAGTTGCTCTTGTTGCTGTGACTGTCATCTGGAGTCAAGCTAAGGAAAGTTCATCTAATTGTCTGCAGGTGTGCAGAAGTTCACCAAAAAAGGTTTAATTCATGATGACTCTCCTATTCTACAGCCATTTGGCCAGAAGTGGAAGCTTGCTGATCACCTGAGGAAAAGGTTAATCCTTAGAAAACCTGAAACTGCTGAATTTGAAATAATGAAATTGAAGAACTAGTAAATCAAGTTTTAAAATAGTCAGAACATTGACTTCTGTTTACTACTCCAGTATTTAGAGCTGGTGCTCTGTGCCTGTGGGAGACACTTTTCAGGCTGTTCTTATCCTCTCTCTATGTTGTTGTTGCATCACAAAGAAATACTAAACCATGCCTGGCATTCTTTGACCATCCTTGAGTAAAAACTATTACAGTAAACAGTTAAGTGATTTTTAAAAGTTAAAGAAAAGGAGAAATTCAGATTTCAAGTTACTTTTTACTTTGAAAAATGTGAAAGGCTATTCCTAATACTTCAATTTCATTTCCTTTGTGGGAATCATTTATATCATAGGCATTTCTGGATGTGTTTCTGTAGCTAACTATGCACCAACAATGCTGAAAATAAGAGCATTCATGTGTTGGAATTATTTCCAGCTGTTGGGCTACAAATACATATCTCTGCTGAAATATACAGTGGTCAAAGATGGTGAGATGCTCCTTTTTAACTGTATTCCAAGATGTTTGTGAGTTAATTCTGGAAAATTTATCAGCAGTGGTGAATCTAGCAATACAATGATGATGAGCTGCTAAATGTTTTGGGCTTGATTTAGCACACAATTTAGCAAGAGGGACTGCCTCCCAACTCCCCCCTTGCTATGCTCCATTCACAAAGGGAAGACAGGTCATTCCAATACATTTGTTCAGCACATAGCAATAGGAATCAAATCCCAGCAGTAGCACTTTAATGTGTATTTAAGCAATAATGTCAATTGCATTAGTGTAAGCAATAATGAATACAGTAGCAGATATGTATGTAGTGAGCATTTACACTCTCTGCAGGATTCAGGACTATATAGCAAGTGCATGGCTAAGATTTTCATTTTATTTTTTGAGTAAATGTAATACTTTGCAAAATAACTTCTGATCTTTTGGTATTCAATCAGTTGTTAAAAATCAATTTCAGCAAAATGTTGCGCCCATCATGAACACACAATCCCTCAGAATTTGTACTGTTCTTTTCCAACTAATTAAATCAGAAGCCATCTGGGGTACATAACTTGATATTGTTCAGTTCTGTGGGAGACTAGCACTGAGACGTAAAATTAGTGTGGGAGGTATTTCCTACACTCATCTACTCAGCTCAAAAAGAGCCTTGCATCTGTGGATGTACTATTTTATGTTTCTAAGCTAATTTTTCCAAGACCTGGATTAACTGTGGCATGTTTCTTTACCCACAGAAATCAGATGGGACTGAATTGCTGTGTGGACATTTCCATTTAGAACTCCTTTGCTCAGTTCTCTTCCATACACAATTTCTCAGTTGCTCAACCATATCCATTTGTTGGTACAGATTACAGATGTTCACAATTTATTCATAACTTTTAATTAGGGCATGGATGCCAAATGAGCAAGGATGTCCAGCCTCAGGCAAGGAAAAAGCTCCGACTTTCTTGCAGGAAGGTCTTGCTACAATAATAATTTTATCTTGATTTGCCATCCCTGCTCTATCCACTTACTTCTACCTCATGTGTTCCTCTTTCTTCCTGTGCTGTTAATTTCAGTGATGCTATGCAGGCATCCAGGTCTGCAATAAAATGGCTATTTGCAGTTGTGGGAGAACCCCTAGGTCTGCTTTTTTATTTTTTAACTCCAGGCATTTTGGAAAAGACGCAGATCAGTGTTATCTCATTTACTGGAGAATAGTTCCTTGTGCTGCACAGCAAGGCCTGGGAGAGTTTCAGAAGCCTAAGGTGGCTTTCAGAAATGCCAAGCAGGGAGGTAGAAGCAATGTTGGCAACATCTACATCAGATATATCCCTTGATGTTTCTGTATGGCTTAAGCCTCTCATTTTTGGCAGGCTCTATTCGCCCTTCACTGCTGCCTCTCACTGACTGTGTGGACTCATAAGCAAGAATGAAGCTCAAAACAAATGCTTACTTAGTACAATAAGGCAAAGATAGCTTTTGGTATAGAAAATTTTGAAAATTAACAAACAAAAATTTAAAAAATCAGCAGCTCTTTGCATGCAGTTTGTGACCAGAACAAGGAGCAAGAACAAGCAGTTAATACACTGAGACTGGGTGCAGATAGGCTTAGCTCAAGCAGGCTTTGCTTAAGCAGAAAATTTTCAAGTATGTTTCCATCATTGTATAGTATTGGAACAAGTGATGTTGAGACCAAACAATTCCCTTTTTTGCTCTGTCATTTCAGGTGTAAATTGCTCTTTCCCAGTGGTATGGATTGGACAGTTTCTGCCAGTGCTAGTTGTAGGCATTGCTACAGAGCTGTGTAACAATTTGGGAAATTTCTGCACTGGGCGCCGCTTTTAAGGCCAGCAAATTCTGTGTTCTGATGGTGAAGTCCGTGAGGCAAATCTAAGTGAACTGGAGGTTAATAAACAAAATATCTGAGTATGGGGTAACCTGATCCTTGACAGGGTTTTCAAGATCTGGCTCAGTGGAGCAGCACTGAATATAAAAGCTTCTGCTACTTACACTGTGCTACTTCTGCACACTATATTTTTTCTCTGGGCTCTAACTCAGTAAGAATTCAGTCAAATGGAGACTAATGACTTGATGATGATGCAGCTGACAGTGGGTTCAGGAGAATTTAAAGTCTATCACTGAGAGAGACTACCTCAGCATGAAAATGGAAAAAATGAAATACAATATGACATAGCAATCAAGTGAGGAGAGACTGCCTGTTTTACAAAGAGAGTTATACTATTTGAAGAGCAAGTATCCTGAATATCTTAGAAGTCTTTGTTTTAAATCTAGAAGCCTCATGAGCTTAGAGAGGGAAATGAAGCACAGAAAGAGAAAGCCTCTGTATTTTGCTTTGTGAATATTTCTTGTGCAGAAGAGTATTTGTTTGTGAAGTATTTAATCTGTGTTTTGCTTGCTCTTGTATGCATCTTGCACATCAGAATTTCTTGTAATACAGAACTTTGAGAAGCACAGTTTGTTCCTGCTAGTAGTCATCCTCAGTTTTCCCCATCTTTACCCTGCTTTATTGAATCTGTGTCATCTGTTCTGTTTATTTTTCACTGTGTACACTTTAAACCTGACTTCTTCCACTTCAGTTTCTTTTTTCTGTGTGCCATTATATTCAAAATGTGCTTTGGACTTTCTATCTGGACATATGTTCAAAAGTGTTAGTCTATTTCTGCTTCTGTAGGGATCAATATTAAAGTTCCCATATGTTTCAGTAGTGCTGAATCAAGCCTGATGTTACTAACATGAAAGATGATGAATGGATTCTAATGAGCATTTGTATTTATAGAAGCATAACACATGTTACATGCAGTATGGATATCTCTGTAACAATCAATTTACATTTAAGATGCCATCTTTAAATTTGTGGCTAGATGCTTATCACCAAAAATATAATTTTATAAGTGATTAACTGACCTGAGAAGCTATAAAGAACCTTACAATAATTAGGTGGGTTTTTTTGTTTTGGTTTTTTTTTGTTATTTCCACCCCCCATCTTCAGTACATGTGGAAAATAATGTGTAAGCAGAAAACCCCCCAAATTTTAGGATCTATTGAAATTGCTTCCAACTTGTCAGAGATTATTTTAGGGATCTATTATATCTCTTTCATTAATAACCTGCCATTTTCCTGCTGAGGATGTAAAAAAATCAGGAAAAAAAATCAGATTTCTTATAATGACAAGAGCAAGTATTCTTCTTTTCAGTTTCCAGGTTGGTCATCAGTAGCTAACTATCAAATGTTACACCCCAAGTTACCCATATTGCAGTTGAAATAATCATGGATGCTGACACACAAACAAAGACACCGTGTTAGTTTTTATAGCATTTAAAACAAAAGATAAAATCATTGCCAAATAAGCAGGGGCAGGAGTCATAAGGAGAGATAATTTGTAGCAGATTGAAACATGATATGACAAGCAATAAAGTGGCAACTATACTGAAATGACTAAATGACCACCCCAAAAACTCGAAACCATTTCAAAAAACATGAACATAGAATAAAACATAATAGCAACCAGTTATAAGGGCACTATGCTATTATTCAAAGAACACTCCAGTAATCCCTGTAGTGAAATGTTAATATGGAGAATATTAATATTTCCTTCTTTATTTTAGCTCTTTTTTATCTTTGTTTACTGGATGATCTGAATGTTAGTTATTAAGCTATTCAAATGCAACTCAAATTAAAATTTCATTTCAAAGTTGTATATTTCAAGACTGGCATCTGACAATACTTTAAACAAAGATTGGTATCTGGTATCTCATGTTTCTGGGAGCTGGAGGTTAGATGCTGAGCACTAGCATAGTTCAAAAAGTGTGTATAAGTCTCTATGTATTTATGATTTGTTTGTTGGGATTTTTTTTTTTCATAAGTTCTGAATAGCTTAGAAAAATGTTTAGAATGAGGACTTTTAAACATTTTTAAATGGGAAATTATTTTTAAAATATGTCTACTGACATATATGCATGCCAAGCAGTGACAAATATAGTCACAGTTTATATTTAAGTTTTGCATTATGAAACAGCACAGATGTGCCACAGGGAAAATATAAGGTATTAATATCAGCCTAGATAATTGTCACCGATGTGCACACAGCTCTGGAAAAACTGCTATTTAACAGCTGTGCCACTACTGAGCTTAAGGACGGCTGTGAGGTCTGAGGCTTCCCTAGTGTAACATGCTGTGGAGAGGTGGGTGATTTAACAGAGGGCAAAAGTTGTGTCATGTTAATCTCTGATGAAGTTTTAAGATGTACTGTTTCCAGAATGTCACACAAAGTCATTAGCAAAATAAATTGTGCAATTTTCCAAAATATTGCTTTTAGAAAAATAAGAAAAAAGCTTTGTAATGATGGCAGATATCAGCTAAAAAACAAATGGTGTGGCCTGGGTGGGGGAAGAAGCAGGAAAGCTTCCATGGGGAAAGGAGGAATGGTATAGTTCTTTGCTGTAAATCACTGCCTAAATAATTTCATATAAAACAAAATTAGAAAGTAGTTTACAAGACTGTGACACTACATCAATAATAAAATACATGCTAATGAAAAACCTTTGAGGAAAATAAAATCTTCTATGGCTGTGGGTAGTGCTATAGTTGCTTGTCTGGTATGATTGGTTTTGTTTCCTCCTTTTCCTTCACCATGTCACATCACAGTTTGCCAGGAGCTACAACACTGGAGATTTTATTCAAAGCGGGTTTTTATCCAGGCATGTTGTGAGACAGTTCTATCACAGACACAAACTGTGCCTTTTCTTGGCAGCCAGTGTTTTATTGAACTACACTACTCATCTTCTCACGTGTACTTAGACTTGAACAGCAGAGAGTCCTACCATCAGGAATGGTTTTACACCCAGGTGAGCTGTTGTTTCTGCCAGCAGCCAGAAAGCCAGTATAAACAAGATGGGGGTGGGGAGGGCAGGCGATGTTTACTCATTGTGAGGGAGGAAAGGTAAGTGAACTGTTGCTAGGCAATATGTTTCTGGATGACAGATCCTCTGTATTGCTAAGTGACCAGAGTAATTATTTTTGGCAAATCTATGCAGAGCTCTGTGGGCTGTCATTGGCCTGCAAAGAAAGAAACAGGTACACAAATATGCAAAATGTATTTGATTCTTTTATAAAACCAGAGATGTTGCAAGAATGAGGTACCTGACAGATGTACTCTTTCTTTTGCCTATCTGTTTTGTTTCTTTCTGGCTTTCTGAATTAGTTACCTTGGTGTGAATCAGGTTCAGATCCTCTGAGATCTTCTCCAGATGCTATCTAGGCATGTCATCCATGCCATGTTTGTTGGTGCTTCCAGTCAGAATGCTGGAAAACCAATGAGCCAGTGCTGCTCTTGCATAAGCTGCAGTGGCAGCAGGTGCTAGCAGCGTGGATTGGTAATAGCCACTTAAAAACCCAGTGCGCTTGCCAGCTTTCTCCCAAGCAGGATTGTACTGTGCTTGCTGTTAGTTGCAAGGAGTTCTTCCAATCAACATTAAAAGAAAAGATGGAGATAAATAGCTCAGACCTTTACTGATAGTGTCTGAGCTGCATAGGAAGCATAAAAATATACTCCCAATTTTTTTTTTTTGTAGTGTTTTCTCAAGACATGAAAACCATACTTGGACCCTGAAGATGAGGACTTTGCTTGGTCAGTAATCCTGCTGAAGGATCTGCAGGACATATCCTTTAAAACCTGTGCCAAAGACAAACGTTTTTGTTCTCAGACTCCAAAAAGTAGGTGATATTTTTTGGGTTGGGAAGAATTCTGGAAAAAAAATAAATAAAATCTAGAGTCTTGCTCATAATGATGAGAGGTTTTTGGTTTTGTTTTTTGTTTTTTTTTCATGGGAAGGAATGCAAGATGTAAATTAACGTGCTTACTCACTGTCTTAGGGTTGAATCTAAACCCGTGACTACCACTTATTATGAAACCTTAGGAAAAAAACCCTAAACCCCCTGTCTAGTTCTGCATTTTATCACAGATTTGAAACTCAACCCAGTTTCAGGATGGTGTGATGACTGATTTTTTTGCCCCACACTTTACTTTTCTTCATAAAGCTCTTTGAGAAACCTGAGGTTGATTTTGAGATTAACTATTCAGAAATTCAACAGTTCAGCTTTCCTTTGTGTGGATATTTTTTAACACTTCATTTGAAATTGAAAATCAAACTGAAGCTCAGGCAAAAATTTCCCAAATATTAGAAGTGAAGAGAAGGTTTGTGCAAAAATCTGTCAAGCAAAATGGGTAATTTTGTTGAGACTGCTTTTGCATTGCTTTGTGAGGTACTATCCTCGCATGCAGTGCTGAGCACTAAACCCCATCTTGCCCATTAAAGCAGCACATTGCTGCTGTGGATTCCAAGTGCTGCAGAAAAAAACCCAGTGCAACCTGAGGCATCCTGCAGGTGAACTGGTCAGGGGACTGTGGTGAAAGAATGAGGCTAGGAAGGGCCAAGTCACCACCAGAGTGCCTGGGGGATGTGCTGCCAAAGGACATCAGCCTTGTGCCAATTATCACAGGGTGTGATGCTTGCAGAGGATGGCAGAAGGTGGGAGAGAGGCTTCTTTTTCTCGATGGAAGTTAGTGCTCAGTTTATATTCGTGCTGTTTGCAGTTCCCCTTGCTAAGGGAAGGAAATTGATCCCAAGTATCTTAAATAAAGATAGGAAGATGCAACTCACTGTAATTACCTTTGAAGCATGCATTTTTCCTGTTGCATGTTGCTCCTGGTACAGCTCTGGCTAAAAGAGTTGCCTGAAGGATCAGCACTACTTTTTCATCTGCTGCTTTGTTCTCAGGGGTCTTTCAGTAGTTGGCAGCCTTAGTGAAAGAAGATCAAATAGCTCTGGCAGCTTTCGTAGCAAGGTAGGATGTCATTTAAATAAAATGATGCACATGTACGGTGTAAGGCAGCCTCCTTGCTGAGAGGGCATAACAAACAATTAAAGAGCAGTTTCCTCTGGGGATGAATGGCTTTTGGGGCACTATTTCAGTTATATGTGAATTATATATGTATTACTAGGGACAAGTGATCTTGTAAAGTGAAACAGCTGAGAAAAGCCTCTGACAACAGCATGGTGTGTAACCACAAGGGAGCTTGGCTGTGTTTGCTGATGAGAGAGAGAAGGTTTAGTGGATTTCAGTCAATAAAATGTGTTAAAAAATAGAATAGCCATAGCTCCAAGTTAAGCAGTAGAACATGAACTGATAAGTGAGGCTAAAATAGTCTGTTTAATTTTAGCTTGAAGATCAGAGCTAGATTAAATCCAGTTTACTGTTTGGCATACTGCTGTCCAAATGGAATATGTGCATATGTATACACTGAAGGCATCAAAGCCAAAATCCAATATTAGATGAAATTACATAGAAACATCACAGAGTGAAAGAGTGTATTTCTGATTTACCAGGAGAAGGATTAAAATGAGGGATAGGGGAAAAAAATAGAACAGGAAAAAAATAGACAGCAAAATACTGTAATTGGCATTCATCTCATAGAGAAGAAGTAAATTTTCTGCAGGTGACTCTGGGAGCTGCAACACAGTGTTGGGTCACAGGTTTGTATGTATTGCAGAGGAAAGGCAATTGAGGTTTTATGCTTACAACAGCTGATAGCTCCTAATGTGGTGATTGCTAGAACTGCTCAGTGGTATAGCTACTGAATTAACAAACAGCAGGAGTCCTCTAAAGAAGTTTTAACATCTTTTGGTAAAGAGCTCTTGTATGCGTTGCTATCAAAGATGTGCAGAAAAATTGAAAAAGAAGTCTCCCCAAAAAGACTTAGAAAAGTACAAATCCTGCAAAAGCTTTTCTGAAGTATTCTTTGAAAATGCATCTGTGGGAACAACAGAAGAAAGGGGACATTTAGTCCAGACTCAAACTGTAGATGAAAGGAAATTGAAAAGTGGTTTGACATTTTTAAGAGATGAGTAACATTAAGAGGCTTGACCCTATATAATAGGAAAGCTGCTGTTTCAGTGACTGTGGAATTGAAGACTGGAATTTGAAACAGATAAAATGGAAACACTTTTTTATACAGAGTTTAGTGCAATCTAGTTCATTAACCTGTGTAATTCTTTAGTATACTAAGGGCTCCATGGGACCCTGCAAAGAACACAGTATGTGAACAAACATATCCAGCAGCATGAGTATTTTTGTAGGAAGGGATATAATTTCCTGTAATTTGGGGCACAAAACTATTATTTTGTGAAAATAGTAGCGGGAGAAACTTCCCTGACAGGCAGTTTATTCCACAGTGTTGTGCATTGTACAGTTCTCTGTGTCTTTACTGCACTCTTTTGTTTACTACCAGCTCCAAACCTCTGAATTAGGTTACATCATCAACAAACTTCTGTTTCTAGAAGCTAAGAAGGAAATTCACAGTTGTGTTAAATTCACTTAAGTTGCCTAGCCTTTTCTGAGAAACACCTTGCCTGACCAATTAGTGTACCTTTTTGTGTTTTCTCATTTTCTGATAGATAAAAAGGATCCTGTAAAAGATTTCACAATTCTTTTTCAGCTTGATATGCAAAGATTGCATGCTAAATCATTGCTTCTCATTTTATAATCATTGAATTAGTAAGTACTGCCATAGATATAGAATTTATTGTTGATATATGCTAATTAATTATGATGCTATTTTGGCATTAGTGTTTAATGCCATCTGCCTGTCTGAAATCTGCTTGTTCATGGGACCGATCAGCCAGCATTTCATTCTTACAGTTTGAATACAGAAAGGAACACAAGTCACAAAATATAAACACAAGTATGTGTGCTCTCAGATCTGACTTTAAAGTCTAATGCTTTCATCTACCAGAGAGCACTGTAGTCTTGCTACTGTTGCCCTTTCACTGAACTCTTAGAGATGTTTTATTTTATGGAAAGCTACTTGGCATTACTTGCTTCAATGTGCTCTTATTTGCTTTCTTCTGAATAGCACAGTCTATGACTTGCAGCACTTTGAAGGAACAGCATTTCAGCTCTTTCACAATTAATGTTAACTTTTCATTGTTTCCAGTTGTGTCAGCAAGCACAATCTTCTGTTGACTTATCTGCTGTACTTAATGTTTGAAATTTTCCATTGGCAAAAGATCAATCTGAACTGCATCCTGCAAAATATCTGAAAGACCTTTATTTTCAAAGTATGTTTTTGTATGTTTATATTGTACATATGCAGCAATGCCTACACAGTGATCTTCCCTTATGCCTAGTCTGAATTCTTAGGAAGCTTTTGTTTTGAGACTGTTTTCCAGGATGCTTCTGCTAGTGATAGAAGAGACTGAGAAATGCTACCCTGAACAAGTACAAAGGTCCATTTTTTGACTGAAAGACAAGGGATTACACTTAATCACCAGTGTGAACAACCTGGAAACACACAACTTTATTCCTATATTATTGTCTGTAATTTTGTATATAAAGTTTGATCTGACAAATTTTTATTCATGAGATTAAAGGGTACTTAGTATTCGATAGAAATTACTGTGTACATGAGGAAGGTTGATTTTGGACATAATTGAATATTCATAATATAGGCTTCTAAAAATATTCTTATGTAACTTCTGTAACTATTTTTGTGTAGACATTTTGTATTGTTTTTATTCCTGGGAAAACTTAAAACAGCCTTTTCAAAAAATGTAAATTGTTATTGTGTCATTTAAAAGTCTGTTCCACAGATTTAGAGTGTGAAATATGTTTAATTTAAGAAGAAACGTCAGATTTCTGAACATGCCCATGTATAACAATTTACAATTATTGAAGCAGTTTGATTTAACAAGCTGTGTCTTGAAGAAGACTAAGAAGTAGTCACATTACAATGTGCAAGCTCACAAGTCACAACCAGATTACTTCCAAACTGAAAAGCTTATAAAAAATGTGAAGTACTCTAATAATTTTAAATTATTCTATATTGCACATTTTCAGGTCTCTGATCACCTCCAAATTCAAGTGCTTATAAAACTGCTCCAATAATTTTAAATTGCCATGTGCACAGTGATTTAAAATTGTTAAAGTGCTTCAAAGTTTTTTAATAATTGCTTTAATTTAGAAGTGAGTTGAGCAATACTCCAGTATACATTCAAGAGATTATTAAACTGATGGTAAAATTTACCATCTGGAAAGAAAATTGAACTGTTTCTTTAAAAAAGGTAAAAAGAAGTGGGGGAGGAAGAGAAAGGGCAGAGAAGGTATAAGAGGTAGCAATATGCTAGAGGTGAAGAATACAAGGATGAGAATAAGAAATATAAACCCAAAGTTTGCAGAGTAACAGGTTGCTGTGCTGTCTGAAAGATAGGAGTTCAAAACTTCGGGCACCTGCCTAAAATGTGCCCAGAAGGCTCTCCTTAAAGTTATGACAGCACCATCCAGAAGGTTAAATCAAGATGATAGCAATAGGGGAAAAGGGTCTTTATGGTTTAGGAAGAGCATAACTGGCAGACACAGCATCTCAGACTGTTCAACATCTAGGCTGTTCCTAAGCTGCTATGCAGATGCACACTTTTTTCTTTAATGTTTCTTATGCTGTCAAGTTGTGTTGCACTCTTAAGTTGCAATTATTTGACTAAAATAAACGAATTATTTCCTAACTGCTTTCCGAAATAACAGTTCTAAGAAGACCATTTCCACTTAATAAAGCACACTTTCTATATTGTTGTCTCTTTCTTTTGTTCTATTACAGGCTATCATTTTGCCAGATTTTTCTGCTAAAAATGTGGAACAAAGATACGAACTCATTAAACATGCCAAATTAAATATGTAATTGCCATTACAATAAGGAAATGTATACTTCAGATGTTTCCTCAGTTGATAGTTTCTTACTTTTTGGTTTTAATCATTTGACTTGAATGTTGACATATTAATGATATACATAGCAGGAACAGACTCCTCTATAGAAAGCAAGAGAGGCAAAATATCAGACCATCTACTTGTAAATACAACCAACCCAGTCATACAGTTCTCAGTGTCATATGAAACACTCATCCATGTAGGAGCACTGATGTGATAGCCTTAACCAAATTACCTTGTATGAATATGTATTTTCCTGGATATATCCTTGTTACTGATCCTCAGAGCCTGGTCCAGGCAGGCTTTTGACAGGTACAGCCTGTGTTGAGATTTTTGAAATACAAGGAGAAATATCCAGAGCTTTCTTCTTAAGACATGTCCAAGAAGGTAGTGGACTCAGTTGGCTGCAGTGATCCAGAAGGAGCTGGCACAGAGAGGACAAGGATGGTGTTGGCAGCTGGGGCTTAGAAGGCAGAAAACAATGAGACAAGCTGCTATTTCTGTTCTCATTTTCTTTTTGCTGTGGGAAGAACAGTGTTTCATTTGGTGGGAGGGCACAGAGTGTTTTTAGCACTTGCTTTAACCTTTAATCAATATTGATTGATTCTGTGAAGACCTGAAATCTCTGACCTCTGGCTGGCTTTGCAAAAGTAAAATTAAATGGTGCTAATCTATTTCAGTTGCAGAAAACACCATAAATACATCAGGGACAAAACCAAACCCTATTTCAAGCCCATGTGATAACTTTGCGATTATATGAGGTGGGTGCCTAAAGGAAAGCTTTTAGTATTTCAAATTCAGGATACTCTAAGCTCTTTCATAAACAACAAACTATTGCACAGCTTACAAGTGTCAGAGACCATCAACTTGCCTTCATAAGCTGATTTGAAATTGGTGCAGAGAAAAAATTTGAAATCAGTCTCTATCTCCTTTATTGTAGTGTGAGCCTGTCTTTATTCTTGGAAGCACAGAATCATGTTGACTGTCCTTTTTTTTCTACAGGAAACAATTCTTTGAGAACAAAACAAAATCTTTATAGCTGTGAAGTAAAGAGCACTGCAAAAACTACCCCACTGATTAGTCACACATTTGGCCTTTAAAGAACTGAACAAAAAGATCAATACCCTGATTTTCTTTTCATCTGCCTGGACCATGAAGCATGGACCTCTTGCTTTGTTTATTGTGTAATGAAGGAGGTAAGGCATGATAGCAGAAAGAAAAGATTATCTCCCTCTGGTAAATATATTGATGTTACAGACAGAGGCAGAGTACAACACAGAGAGTAATGAGAAATTTGACTGCTTTTCTTCCCTTCCTTGCTTACCAGCTTAACATTGCTACATCCCAGTGAATTAACCACTACAAAGAGAAGGAACTGTTTAGAGACTGACAACTGAGAGCATTTACAATTAGCTGAATTGATTAACCTTTACAAATACTGTTACTCTACAACGTGTTTTTTCTTCCACACTAGTTGAACAATATGCCTTATTGATTAAACATATTCCTTTATGGTAGCACTGATTTGTCTATGGCTTTCCCAGTCATAAAACTTGCCTCTGTACATTCTTGTGAGGAGTACATTCTTGTGAGGACTTGACACTGGAGACTGATTGGCATTAGACTGAAACTGGAGACTGATGCAAGCACTGGAATAGGCTGCCCAGGGAAGTGGTTGTCACCGTTCCTGGAGTTATTTAAAACATGAGGTAGATGAGGTGCTAAGGAACATGGTTTAGTGATGACCTTGGCAATGCAGGGTTAACAGCTGGACTCTATCTTAGAGGTCTTTTTCAGCTTAAAAGATCCTATCATTCTATGATTCTATGATTATGTAAATAATTCTCCATGTCTTGAGTGTCAGGAGTCACACTGCAAAAGCAGAAGAAGCAAATTTGCATTCGAGCTGCTCCCCTAAAGTAAGGGCTATGCTGAAACAAAGGGAGTCATCCTCTTTATTATATGTCACCTACTCTGCACAAGACACATTTTCTTGTCTGACTGGGGAGAAATGACAGCTAAATACAAAAAAAAGTAAGGAAGAGACGTTATTTGTAACAATATTTATGGCTTGGTTTATGGTATTTTATTTTGATACATCACATGGGAATTTGACAATGGCAGGATTCTTCTTTTCAGTGACATATGTTTTTAAATCTCTTTTAAAGCTGATTTACTGATGGTGTGATTGGCAGTGAATTGGCCTTCCTAAGAGAAAGGGCTCCGAGATATCCAGATCTCTTGGAAGGCATACATGGTGCCAAGTGGGTTCCTTTCTAACCTAGCAAACTCTGAAGTTTCAGGAGGATGTGTGTAAAATACCACTTGGTGTTTCTTATTTTGGAGAAAGGGTATATGTGACTCCTGTGATTATGAAAGCTAATGACAGCACAGGTTGTTTCACTAAAAATTCATCAAGTTCTGCCTAGTGGTAGTGCCCACTGTACCTAGGAAAACTCTCCACTTTAAGAAGGGAAGAGTAGAAATCTAATTCCCCTGCCAGCTCAAGCTGAGGCTTCTTCTGTACAGTCTTTGATGTATTATGAAACATGCTGAATTACACATGTTGTTCTACCATTAGCTTTTCAGCTCAGCAGGGACTGAACAGAGAATGCCAAACTCATTTCACCGAGGACTGTAGGTGGGTTCAATGAAATGCCCTTCAATACGTAATAAAGGCACCAGGCTTCATTCATGTACATGAATCATTAAGACTGAAGTTTTAGCAGCACTCTTCCAGATTGAAAAAATAAAATAACATTAAAAAATTAAAAAAGCTTGCCTGTGAAAACTGAGAACACAAAGAACATGAAGTGGCTTAAATCAGACATTCTTTTAAATGTAGATAAACTGGTTTGAAGAGATCTATTATCTAGCTAATGTTAACAGAGAAGATTTAAATAGTACACATATACGTACTCTTTGTATATTGAGACATATGGTAGAGCATGTGTATATTATATTAAACATATATCATCAAGTATTTAATGGTTAATATAAGGGAACTGATGTCATTACAGGGATCAGAGGAACAATGGTGGCACTCAGCCATTTCTTTCCTGAATAGCTGCTGTGGTTTTAAAAATAAAAAATCAGGGAGCTGCTGTAGCATTCACAGCATGACAAACAAATTAGAAAACAGCAGATGCAGCACAAATT
Organism: Campylorhamphus procurvoides; assembly: GCA_013396655.1. NCBI lineage: Eukaryota > Metazoa > Chordata > Aves > Passeriformes > Dendrocolaptidae > Campylorhamphus > Campylorhamphus procurvoides. The sequence continues at coordinate 53,797 of WBMV01006686.1, read as the reverse complement.
AAGATGTATTTAGCACAGCAGCCCATCAGATGTGTGAAAGTCTTTTGTATATCAGCTTTGCAAGGTTGATGTATTGCACTTTAGACAGCTGATAATGAACCCTTCTAGCAATTAGAGATGGAAATACCGAGGATTTGAAATTGTGCTGTTCTCAGTGGAGGCAGGGGGGAAGCAGGAAAACCCAAAACCCTTAGTGAGAAATTTACTGCTTTGTGTGTGTGCACTGAACAAAATAAAGCAAATGTTTTGGTTTATGCACATGTACAATTTGATTTTTTTTTTACATTTACTGCTTATGTAATTATTATTTCACTTTATGTGTAATTTAAAAATATATTCATTGCTGATGAATATGCTGGTACAATGTCTCTTGCTTTATGTGGTGCTTTAATTAGTCATCCGATGGAAGGACAGTAATTTCAATAATCTAGTCTTCAAATAGCAATAACCCTTTTAATGGTTAAGTAGTTTACAACTTTACAATTTCCTTGTATTTTGCTTTTTTTCCTAATGTTTCTGTTACACTTCCTCTTTCTGTCTCCCTTTCCGTATCCCGAAGTACAGTTTTAAAACCTTGATGGAAGCTGTGCATAAGGTTGTGGGTTTCAAGCCCAGACTCAATTCTGTGCTTGATCCTCCTAGATGCTGAGTGCTTTCAGCTCCAAAGAGCCACAATGGAAATGGAGAGTACTTAGCAGCTCACATGCCTGAGCCCCCTGAGGAGAACAGCATATTACGGTGGAGCTGGGATCTGTCTGTTATATAGATAATAATAGTTTCCACTTATATAGGGTCTTTCATCTGAGAATCTCAAAATGCACTACAGATTATGGATATGCTACAGCAGTGACTTTGTTATGGCTGCACAGAGATTTGAAACTGAAGCAGGCGTTAATGCTCTTTGTTACTTGTGAACAAAAGAATATATCTTAGGGCATCCTCAGCAGACTTACTATCATCAGGCTTTATAAAAAGTAATGAATTCTTTTTCTGTGAACTGACATATTTACTTACCATGCATTATGGTTTCTTAACAATGGCCTTGTGTTGGTGTGTGTGCCTGTTATTATTATTAAACGAGGTGTTTGTACTCCCTGCTCTCAGCTGCTGTGATGCTTGAAGGTGAGTGCCTTTGAGAAAACACAACAGAGGCACCAGACTGGGCTACAGGGAAACTCAGTCTGAAAATACAGCCTCCTTACAGCTGTCTGCATAGCCGTGTTGGTGGCAATCATCACTGCCTACAGGAAGAGCATCAGCTGATCTCACCATTGATATGAGCAGAATAATGATATTGTGAAAATGCCTTTAGGATGACAGACCAGAAATCTGAGCCATAAGGACAAGAACTACTAGACTCCGCAGAGGGAGCATGGGGAAACTTTGTGCAAAGTGTATTCTTGCACAATGTAGAGAACCGAGATGCCAGGATACTGCACTTGGAGTTTGTGGGGAAGACATGATGGATCTTGGACATGAATGACAGGACCCCTTTCCTATGATTTAGCATTGCACTTGCTTTCGTAACTAAAACTTGCAGCTGATGACAAAATGAACAAAACTTGTTTTGTGATTTCTACTTACTTTTATTCATTGTAGGAAAAAACTTTCTGTCCTTGCTTTGCATCATGATAGACAAAAGGATGAGAACTGCTGGCATACAAGTGGTGTGAAACCTGCCTGTCCAGTGTGATACTAAACTGATCCACTGATAAAGAAAACTGGGTCTGACAGGTTAAACTAGGGATGGTATCCACCCTTGCACTGTTCTTTTTGTTTCTGGGCACTAATTTTTTGCATTTTCAGCACAGATGTACTTTAGTGATACTTTTCCCTTGTCCAAATGGGCTTGAGGACAGCCTGGTACATACAGAATTTTGATGTATTCTTTCACAAATTTTGATATGGAATGGATCATTCTATGTAGCTACAGTAAGAAATTCTCTTAACTTCAATAAGCAGTATAATCCAAGATTTTTCAAATGGAAAGGTTGATAAGCCATATAACTCCATTGCATTTTTGCTAGTGTTACTAGTGCGAGGGGTGAATAAATTATCTATGATACACATTTGTCATAAGGACCATTTGGATTAAAGCAAAGAGCTCTTTCCATAGGCAACAGTAGAACTATTATCCTGTCTAGGTTTCCAAGCTGTAGCTTTTGACCTTCATTTCAAAGCTGTGTAATACTTGTAGTTATTAACAGTGATCACTTGGTATGATAGTTTTTAAATTAGACCGCCTTGACAGAAAAAGCACTCTGATTGCATTTAATCAGGAAATGGAGATAATTCTCTCTGGGCAAATGTGTTACCTTTGCATTACTCAAAAAAAGAAAAAGCAGTCAGGCAAGATTCTCTCATTGCCAGCCTCTTGTTTACCAAGATCCAGAATAACAGTAGTGCCCAACATATAAAACATCACTTAACTCTTTTGATTTTATAAAGCCATGACACGGAATTATTCCCTGATGCAGGCTAGGCATCACTGTGACAGAGACTAGCAAGGTTGTTTTCTGTGTCACAGACAGATAATTTTTTATACTTTTTTTTTGTGCTGACTCTGCTCTGAATGATCATTTTACAATTAATCTTTTATTACATAGATGTAAATAAGCCATGGCAGTTGATTAAATACTAACAAATTAAATGTTGGAAGTTTTACTAATGGTGTAATACATAACGTAGTAACTATTATTATTGAGTTTTAACAAGTATGTACATATGTAAGAACACAAAGTAGTGTGGAGCTTTTTCCCCCATCATTCTGATGTATTGTATCTTGAGATTACTGGCAAGAATGCAAGGCTTATTCCTGGTAAAGAAAACCCCAGGGTGTTCAATAAATATCTGTAGAAAATATGGAGTTAGATACATGATAGCTGCAATACTGTGGATTAGATTACCAGAATAAGCAAAAAGTATTTTGTTTTTGCCATTTTGTCCGTGTTCTGAGATGAGGCTGAAGAATAGTTTAGGGACACATGAAATTGCTAAGACTCTTGAGGAAATATCAAGTATATGTAGATTTATAAGTCAAGGTTTTTTCAGCAGTTTACCTTTCTCTTTCAACCTCAGAGAGAAGCATAATGAAAACTTTTTGCAACTTTCCCTCTTTCACATCTATTCTGTATTCTTTTTATCATTACCAATCTTGACTGTCAAAACATGTGATTAATTTCAATTAAAATAAGGCAAGTTTTAATCTAAGCAGTTTGTATATTTATATTATGACTCTAATAGGGAACATAGAGAAGGTGTGTATGTGTGCAGTGTTCTCAATAACATACTTTCTGATATAAGTTGTCAAAAGAAGGCCCACCCTGTAACATTTCTAATGTTCAGCCTCTTTCCTACTTCTTCAATGATAAGCCTTTGAAAAGGACCAGTGCTTCCTGTGAAGAAAACTCAACAGTCTGTCCTCTCATCCTGATGAAAATGCAGACACTTAACACAATTTATCCTCCAAAACTGCAAATAACTAATCCTAATTAGGAACCCTGCTGTTGAGAAAACTGCCCACCCTGGCACTCAAAAAAAGGAAAACCTACTGAAATTGTAACTTTCTTGTGTTCTCCAAATCTTTCTGAACCTAAGTGTCTAAAAAGTTTGCCTGAAAGTAGCACTCTTGAGGAAACAACTATTCGATTGACCCCTCAGTGCTTCCACCCCATCATTTTTTTGTCCTCTGTTACTGTAAATGAAGTACTAATTACACATGAATCATCATTCACTCTTTCCATTTTAGGAATGACACTAACACATGCATTTATTTTCCTTGTACTTTTCCAGTTTCCTTATAAAATGCTCTGATTTGTTGCATTTACCTGAAAAATTACATCTCTGCAAACAGAATCTTCCAGTTAAAAGTATGTCACTGTTGAAGTAATAATGATTGAGATGTTAAAGAAGGATTCATTATCATTGGAAAGTTAACAATGATTTGAAGCATAGCCAAGGATGATTCACCCATGCTGGGCAGTAAGTCATGTGAAATGTCCCATGCCAGTTCCAGTATACTTACAAATGTAACCAAATATAAAATATTTCCATTCAATATTTGCCTCATTTCCCAAGTTTTCAGTTATAAGGCATGGAAATCGGTTTTGGTCTCTTATGTTGTGTTTCATACTACAGACTTGTGCCCCACATGTTGTTCTGTCAACCTTTGTGTCTCCAATCAGACTGCTATTGCATGCACTCTGAGACAGGTAGTCTTAAGGATAGTGTTTGCTTCTCTTTGAACCATTGCAGGAAGATTTTTAGCAAAAACCTTTTTTGTATTCAGACCAATGTGGGGATGTAAGTTGGATGCAAGTGTCAGCTTGCCTTATTTTCATGTTCCTGGTAAAAGATGCAACTTCCTTATGGGGGAAGGGAACATAATAAACTGAATGATGCAAATTTCTTTTCCTGCCATCTGCATTTCTGTGACGTTCTATTGAATTTGATTGGCATGCCATTAGCTTTACATTATTTAAAAGAAATTCCTGCAGTATTTCCAGTGCAACCAAATAATTGAAAGACATGTCATACAACATCTTGTTTTAATGACATGCACCACCATTCAGTTCCATTGTAATGACATCTCTGCCATTTAAGATGTCTAAACCAATATCTGTGGTTTTACAGTATCACCTTATACTTCAGTGTAGAGAGCCAAAGGATTTTAAATTTTGTGTTCTTCCTTTTTTTTGTTTGATTGTTTGTGTTTTTTTTGAGGGGAAGGGGGATTGTTTTGTTTGTTCGGGGGTTTTTGTGGTTTGGTTTTGTTTTGTTTGGTTTGGTTTTTGTTGGGGTTTTTTGTTTGCTTTTTGTTGGGTTTCTTTTTTATATAAGGAAATTTAATATAATCCTTCAAAAAAGAGCCAGGTTATAAAAAATGTCAGTGTTCATTGTATTTAAATCACATATATATATGTTATGTCATCAACAAGGACTTCAGATGAAACCAGGAATTTAATTTAGTTCTATTCCTTTAGTACATGAGATCCCAATATCAAGATTTTGTATGGGCAAGAAAGCATGGCAGTTGCCTCCTCAGATACTGAATGGTTTGAAGAAAGCCATTTTTAAATGGAAAAAAACCAAACCCAAACAAACCAACCTCTAGCTGATTGGCAGAGAGAGCTGTATTTTTGTATAACGTTGTCTGGCTGCGAACAAATATTCATGATTGCTGCTTTCCAGATTTTTACTGCTGACTTCAAATGTCTTTTTTTGACTCACAGCACTTTGGTGGGAAGAAAAACATAGATACATATACACAATATGTAACATGTATACATGTACACGATCACACATATTAGATAGATAGATAGATAGATAGATAGATAGATAGATAGATAGATAGATAGATAGATACTATATTTTGTACAAAAAAAAAAAACCCTAAAGGAGAGATGATGTGAATTCCCAGGAGAGGTCTTCATTTACAAATATTCCTGATACTTTGGTGGATAAAAAGGTAGTGGATACTTGTCTTAAAACCTGTAAATAAGACAAATTCTTGCTTCAAGAACAGAATTTTATGTACTAACATTTGTCTCACATATTTATTAGTATTCTGATTTAGAATTTCTATTGTAAAAAGAAAAAAAGCAGCTTTTAGAAATGAATCCTTGTTTAAATTTATTTTTTTAAAGAAATGTTTGGTTGGTTTTAGATCCTATCATGCTTCAGTATTTTGTAAAAGTAATTTTACAAAATGCATCAGGTTCTTATGAAAAAAGTGTCAGGGAATTGAGGCATTTGAAAAGTGCATTCTTCAAAGTGTGTGCTCAAAAACTGGGAAACAGTGAATATTAGTACACTCACAGCAAAGGATAAAAGACAGCATGTATTCTGTGAGTACCTGTTTTATTTACTAATTTGTTTTAAGTAGTACATGCTCTGGAGGACAGAGTTGCATCGTTCACTTATAAATCCATAAACACATATTTGCCACTTTTTCCTCATTTTTTAAGGAAATTGGCTATAGTCTAAGGTCTAACAACTGATTTGAGGTAACTGACATTAGCAGCTGTAACTGGTATTGTTAACAACACCAACCTCATTGAAGTTATTCTGAAATTTTATTATTTTCAAGGGGTTTAATTCTTTAAATTCTAGAAAACTGCCTTCAGCCCTGCACTATGGAGTGAAGTCTCTTCCTATATTTCTTCTTTCTCTGATTTTATTAATCTTGCATCCTTTTCTGCATAAACCAGCATATTCTGGTTATTAGGACAGTCAGCTGGGCACATGAATGCTATGAGTTTAAATTCCTCATGCTGAATTATATTTATATTTACATTTTTGTCTCTTGGGTGAGATTTTGATAGTTACAACAATAACAGTAAACTTGAGTGTGGAAGGACTTCTTAGTTTTATTTTTACAAAAATCTGACAGTGACACCTGTGCTTTGGGGTGAACCTGGCTGTCACGGAGGGGTTGGGGCAGTGCCTGCTATCAATACAGGCTGGGGGATGAACAGATCAAGAGCAACCCTGCTGCGAAGGACTTGGGGCTGCTCTTGGGTGAGAAGCTGGACATGAGCTGGTGTGGTGGTTTGACTCTGGATAAATGCCTGGTGTCCAGCAAAACTGTTTCAAAGCCTTTCTTCCTACCCCACTTTTCGCCTTCCAGAGGGAAATAAGGAAAAACCAGCTAGAAATAAGAACCAAAAGAAGAACTTTGATTAATACCATGGTCAAAGCAGAACTTAGAATTACACTTAAATTTATTACTAACAAATTAAAAACTAAAAATAAGAAATAGAAACAGGTTAGAAACACCTTTCCACCACCACCGCTTCGTCTCTTCCATGCCCCCTCCTTCCCCCAGTGGTGCGGGGGACAGGGAAATGGAAGGTTTACAGTCAGTTGTTGTTGGGTCAGCCATTCACAGATGTAAGTCCAAAACTTAAGCAGCAGTTCTGTCTCAGGGCATTTCCTGTGAGCTGCAAAGGGGACAGTTAGCTTCACCACAATAGTCACCACAGTCACAGGGGAATCATAACTCTGCGTCCTTCCCCTGTGTTCTGTGGGGTTCCCTCCCAGAACCTCTGCTCTCTCGTGGGTCATTCCATGGGGGTACAGTCTCTCATGAAAAGCTGGCTGTACCTGCTTAGTGTGGGTTTCTCTCTCTGTGGGTCTCGGCTGCAAATCTTTGC
>WBMV01006686.1:4719-42528 GCA_013396655.1 Campylorhamphus procurvoides | reverse complement strand
AAAATATCAATAAAATGTAGGAGAGCTGGAGAAAGCAGAAAAAGCTCTGTCTACGTGGCAGCATGCTAATTTTGTAACCCTACTCAATTTTCATATCTAAAGGTCCCATCCAATCTAAGATTTGTCTATGCCCAGAACTTCCCTTGGTTCCGCCTCATGGCACGCCTCTCTTAGAATTGAGTTGGAGGTCTTAACACCCCTTTCCCTTCTTGGAGCTTCTCCAAGGTTGCTGGGCTTTGCTTTCTTATTTTGACTAACATGGTATCTAGTTGCCTTAGCTCTGGTACATGGTTTCCTTGTGCAGTGTTCCAGCTATTATCTGACCCTTAAGACAGCTAACACAGGGTTAGAGGTTGTTAGCTATGCTATATGTGAGAAGTATACCTAGAAGTATAAAAATCTACAAATTCATGAAACCCCTAAGGCAACAGTTTCATAACTCTATTCCCTTGAACCTCAGTGAAAGAGAAAACATGAAAAAGCAAATCTTCTCCAACTAAATCTTTTTCCTGGCCAATAGCAAAGATACAGCAAGCGATCATGACTAGAAAGATCTATGACATCAGGAAGAGCTGAATTTTGTAGATTATCATAGATATTATGAATCAAATACAGCTAAGAGAAAATCCAGTTTTGGGAATGAATGTGAGAGCATTTTTGTATTTTCAGTTGGATGTAGTCTATCAGTAAAAAGAAACCTATGACAGCCAAGAATTTTTTCATACCTAAAGGTACATCTGTATGGGACTCATGTTTAAGTTTGTCTAATAGCTGCTTACAAAGCTTGAACATGACCAGATGAAACAATATGGACCTGTGTATGGAGAGATTCTGTTAGAGATCTGTCATCAACCTCTAGGCACTGTGCATGAACCATTAGGGCAAAAGATATCTCAGAAAATAATCTGTAAATTCTCAGATGCCATAACTCTCAAGCATGCTTTCTAACAGAGGTCATATGTCCTAAACTGCTTTATTCTTGAATAGTTTGGAATCATTGCATATACTGCAGAACCCAAGGGCTGTCACTCAGTGACAGAAGACCACTTCATTTATTATTCTGATATCTATCATAAGCATTACTTTTTCATATCCTCACTGACTTTTCATTTGTCATGGTTTAACTCCAATCAGTAATTAAGCCACACTCAGTTGCTTGCTCACATCCACCATGGTGGGATGGAAGAGGGAATCAGAAGAGTAACAATGAGAAAACTTGTGGCTTAAGATAAAGACCATTTAATAGGTAAAGCCAAATCCATGCACACAAGTGAAGTAAAACAAGAAATAATTTCACCTTTTCCCATAAGCAGGCACATGTTCAGCCATCTCCAGGAAAGTCTGCCTCCATCGTGCGTAATACTGACTTGGGAAGACAAAAGCCATAACTCTGAGCATCCACACCTTTCTTCTCCCCCCAACTTTATATGCTGAGCATGACCTTCCTGTATGGTCTGGAATAGCCCTGTTCCTCAGTTGAGTTCAGCTGTCACAGCTGTGCCCACTCCTGACTCCTGGTATACTTCCAGCCCCCTCACTGAAAGTGTGGGTTGAGGAGAGGAAAAGGCTTTGGATCTGTTTAAGCACTGCACAGCAGTAATGAAAACATCCCTATGTTATTAACACTGTTTCCAGCACAAATACAAACCATAGCCCCATATAAGCCACGATAATGAAAATGAACTATACAAACTAAAACCAGCAGATCATTTTGTGATATAGTTAGTGATCATTATGCTGGTCACCACTTAGATAAGGAAAAATTTGCCTGCCAAGGCCAAAGTTTGACTGAGTGTAAAGAACTCTATTGCTGAGAAGAGAGTAACAAGATCACAGTCATAGAATCATAGACTGGTTAGGGTTGGAAAGGACCTTGGAAAGGAACCTATGATTCCAACTCCCATGCTGCAGGCAAGGAGGCTTCCCAACAGATGAGGTAAATTGAAGTCCCATCCAACCTGGTCGTGAACACCTCCAGGAATGGGGCATTCATAACTTCTCTGGGCAACTGGTTCCAGTGCCTCACTACTCTCTGAGTTGTCTTTTTGATGGTGAAATGGGGAATTATCAGCTATTTTTAATGCATTTTATTAACACGTGTTTCTAAATGCAGTGTTTAGTAAGGAAAATAGAAGTACACCAGCAGAGGAACAAGCTTTGAGATAATCTTGCATTTGTTATCCTTAAAAGAGAAGAAAAACTCCTTTGTCCTTTTTGGTACTGAAACTCCTCAGCAAGAAATTAGCTAACTAAAAAAGTTAAACTAATGCAATCCAAATTTTAACTATTTTAGTCTTGAAAGCGGAAATGACGTATATGAATCAAAGTTAGTCCCATCTGCAGTAAATCAAATTACTGTACCTTACAATTCCAAATGACTCACACAGTACAGGCAACACTAATCCTAAATATATTTAAGAAATAGAATTGAAAAAGAAATTATTATTTCTTCATGGAGAAATATGATGTATTCCTTAAGACAGATGAATGTTTACATTTCATTAATTCTGGCATGAGACACTGTATCTGGGTAAAAAGGTATCAGAAAGTTTTTATCTGATATGTAATAACTGATACTTATGAGGAGATGTATTATTCTTCAGTATTCTCAGTTCAGATTTTCTAATGTTTCTACTAGTAGAATTGTGAAACATTACTTCAATTGCTTCAACTGTCATTTAAAACAAAACCCACCCAGAGTATGTGTTTCATACTCTATGCAAATGGTGGCTGCACACTGGTAGTCCACATCAGAGAGTTAGAGCTACAAACCCAAATAAATCTAAAGTGGTTCATAGAATCACAGGATGGTTTGGGTTGGAAGAGACCCTTAAAAGTTATGTAGTTCTACTTTCCTAGTATTGATAGGGACAACTTTCACTAGATAGGTTTCTTAAGGCCCCATCCAACCTGGCCTTGAATGTTTCCAACAATGGTGTATCCACAGCTTGCTGTGAAATCTGTTCCAGTCCCTCCTCACCCTCTTTGTAAAGACTTTATTCCTTAATTCCAAACAAAATCCACTCCCTTTCATTTTAAAACTTGCCCTTTTTCTTTTCACTATACACCTCAGTAAAAAGTCACACTTCATGTTCCTTATAGACCCTGTTGATATATTGAAAGACTGAAGCAAGGTCTCCCTGGAGCCTTCTCTTTTCATGTTCTCTTGGACTTCTGTTACAGAAGAGGTGTTCTAGCCTTTTCACTATTTTTGTGGGCCTCCTCTGGACTCACTCCAAGAGGTCCACACCTGTGTTCTGGGAGCCTCAGAGATGGCTGCAACACTCCAGGTGGGGGTCTCATCACAGCAGAGTAGGGTCAGAACCCTCTCCTTCAACATGCTGGCCATGCTACTTTCTATGCAGCCCAGATTTGGGCCAGCTTTCTGGGCTGCAAGTGTGCATTGATGACCGACATTCAATTTTTTTATCCACCAGTACTGAGTCTGGCTGAGATGGAGTTAATTTATCAGCAGGAAAATTGTGGCTAGGCATTATCAAAGGCCATACAGAAGCATGACATCTCTGGTTCTTCCCTGGAACACTGGCACAGTCAGTCCATCATAGAAGGTCATTAGGTTATTCAATTTATGCATTTGTCTCCAATGTAGCCTATGCTGATTACAAGGTTAAAGTGGACTACATAGTGGTAGGAGATTTTTCATAAATCTCTGTGCCAGAGAAACAGAAGTGAGATGTGTTTTATAACTGGTGAATTGACACATAGCAGTACTTTTAAAGCTCAGCATTTTAAAGATAGCCTTTGTGCTATCTATAGGGCCATGAACCTGACATATTCATTCCTGATAGGCTGGGGTGGCTTCCCCTGCATATTTTTGCACTATCCTTTATGCCTGGTAACGGCAGTATCACGTGTTCAGAAGCATTTCTGATTCACTGTGGTTCTGCAGGTCGTTTGGGGTTGACTTAGAATGAACTATAAGCACGAAACTGGTAAGTCAAAAGGACAGAAAAATGGCAAGGAAGTATTTTAAATTAAAAATTATCTCTGGTGTTTCCAGATTTTGAAACTTAGAAAAGAAAATACAGAGAACTGCACAATATTTTTATGTCATGCAGGAGCCATACAAAATATAATGACTTTTCCACCTTCTTTTTTCAGTTTATAGACATTTAATCAATTTGTGAACCATTTCAAAATTTCTTCTCTAAAGCAAGCAGGGTGTGGTCGTGGTTTCCAGGATGTTTTCAGAGTGTTGTGTTACATTTTCCTCAAAAATCTTATCCCCTTATTCTTGCCTCCGCCTGACTCTGTCTCAGTATCGTGATTTCAGACTTAACTGATTGTACTTCATGCTTCATGTTGCTTAATTGGAGGTGAGAATCATTAACCTAGCTGCAGATATCCATTGATGTCTGAAGGTATTCATTTTCCCCATCTCTTGTCTCCTTATATGTTGTATTTTCAATGAAGTTCTATTACTGTAAATAACTTTTTTAATATGCTTCCTGAATGAGAAAAAAATAATTCATAGAGATGTAAATTTTCCTAAAAATACAAACCCTAGCTTGAGATTTGAGACCATGCTCATAAATCATATACTATAACATTGTAAATGATATAACTGTAACATTATATTCTCTGTGCAAGGTTAATAGATTCAGTACAACTCTAGCAAGATATTGTAGCTGGCATTTCCCTATTTCTTTCAGAAAAGCCTTTATAAATCCTCAACTTGCAAATTGGACTAGATTAGGTCCCAGTAGAGAAAATCCTAGATTTAGTGTTTTTAATTTCCTAAGTTACTGAGTAGGAACCAACTTTATAACTATTGTCAAATATGACTAGGGTACTCTATCAAGGTTCTTTGTAATTTGCAGGCAAAACTTTTCCCTTTTTTTTCTACTAATATTGCTAACAAACATTAACTTACAATGTGCCTCAAACTATGTGTAAAGGTGGCCCGATATTTTTGGGTTTTTGTGTGTGTGTGTGATTTTTGGTAATGCCTTAACATGGTACTGTCTTTATTTCTCAATGGCTTTTAGAAAGGGAATTATTTATGATATAGAATATACATTTTTTTAAATTTCCTCAGCCTCTTACTTTTCAGTGCAAATGTTTCAAATTTTCCTAATATCCTTGAAGATCACCTGTTAACTTGTTCTGTCTTTAAAGTGCTCAGACACTGTGCTCTCTGTAGAAATTTGAATGTCTTCTAAAGAAAAGTCAATGCCCAGAGACAAAATATGAATGCAGATTTTAACAGGGGATATTGCAAAAGTATAACAACTATCAGAAGTCTACCATCATTTTTTAAGATACCCCTTCTTTGTCCATAAACAACTGAAGTATTTCAGCAGTGTAACCTCATGCACAGAGACTTTTTTCCTCTTTAGTGCACGGAAGTGTGGTCTCTTCTATTAATATTGCGTAGTTGTGTGTTCTTCTTGGGTCATGCATCCTATTGTTTTATACAAGTTTACGTTACTTCATTCTTTTATACAGATTTATGTTGCTTAAGAGAGTGAACAGAAGCATTTCCAGGCAAACTCCATTCCCCAAAGTCTAGCTACTTAACCATTTCAAATATTATGTAGAGTATCATATGTTGCTACTATTAATTTATTTTTTATCTTCATATTAGCTTTCGGTTCTGGGGTATGTACAAGACATTTCAGGAGACCTAATTTTTTCTAACTACATTTACTGTTTTATAAGCAGTCTACTTCATCAGAGGGAAATATTTAAAACTAGCTGCATTTTTAACACAAAGGTAATCTCTCCTTTTGAAATATTTCACATACAAAGATTAATAAATTACATATGTTGTTATAGCAACTATGAATTAAATTATAGTAAGTCTAGACGGTGGTATTCATGCCCTTTAAAACAAAAATAAAATGTAAACATCAGTTTTTTTATTTAAGCTGCCTAGAATAACTTACTAAAAATTAAAATAATAATGATTTAATTTACCCTGGACTGCCTGTTTGTAGAATTAATTTTAAAGCCTCATTTTTTCCTATGTGTGTTAACATGTTATGATCTCAGAATTTTTATCTTAGGTGTCCCTTATGGGCCTATTTAAAGAAATTCTGATTCAACAGTGACATGAAAAAAATAATTAGTATAATGATAAACTATTTCTTAACCAGTAGTTCTGACAAGTGGTTTTCATTTACCTATGGGACAGGTAGATGCAAAATGTTCTTGGAAGTACATTGACTCCCTTCATCACTTTATTAATTTTATTAAAAGGAAGACTAGGATGAAATCTATGCCTTCAGTGAGCTCTGTAGTTACAAGGGATGGTGACGTCTCAGAAAAGAATTCACCAGATAATGTGATGGGCTATGTACCACTTCTCACTTACAGTGAACTAGGTACTCTGTTTGCATTTACAAAATGGAAAGGTATTTTAAAATCTGTTTCTTCTATTTGTGAAGAGTATGACAGCTGATATTGGTTCTAGTGAAATAGGCCAAAATAAGAGGAAGTGTCTGTCATGGATTTGAGTGGTAGTTGGTAGTTTTTGTTGTATGAGCAAAGGTATGAAATGGCTTCCACCTCAGAACTATGACTTCTGAGCTTAGAAAAATCCCTGCCCAAGGAGTGAGTGACAGTGAAGGAGATTACAACATAGTATCAACCAGTGAGTGACATGAAAAAGGTGCATAAGAAATAACTATTTCTTCTCACAGTATGAAAACAAGGGTGCATTGAATAAAATAGCAGACAGTAATTCAAAATAAAGAGGAAATAGTTTTTCAGTAGATGTGTGAAGTTCTTTCAGCAGGGCTCAGGAATGCAAGAAGATTGCAAAGGTTGCCTGAAGGTGTTCAAAGCAATTGAACAATGAATTGGGAAAAATCCAGTGAGCTCTGTTAAACACAGAGATGTCACAGAGGTGACATTTGGCTCAGGAGGTCCTGCAGTTAAAATAGTGGAGACTGGGAGGGATTTTGGAGAAGTCTTGTTTTGTACTAATTCTGATTCTTATGTTTCTCCTTAGGCTGTTCCCTGTTGACTACTCTCAGAGAAGTCTTTCTGGGAATTATAGAGGATAGGCGTGGCCTTGTAAGTAATTTTTTAATCTGTTTATTGTACCAAGCAGTGATAACAAAATTGAGAGAAGAGAATAAAAGAGAAGAGGGTTTTTTAAGTATTTTAAAAAGAAAATTGCATGTTCTGGCAGCACCTTGTCCTATCAACTTAATGTGGTGATTTGACCCTGGATAAATGCCTGGTGTCCAGCAAAACTCTTTCAAGGCCTTTCCCCCTCCCACTTTGCCTTCCAGAGGGAACAGAAAAAAAACCAGCTAGGAATTTACAGCTAGAGATAACAACCAAAAGAGGAACTTTGATTAATACCATGAGCAAAGCAGAACTTAGAATAATGCTTAAAGTTATTACTAATAAATTATAACTAAAAATGAGAATTAGGGTCAGACCCCTTGGTCTGTCCATGCCCCCCCCCCTTCCCCCAGTGGTGCGGGGGACAGGGAAATGGAAGGTTTATAGTCAGTTGTTGTTGGGTCAGCCATTCACAGATGTAAGTCCAAAACTTAAGCAGCAGTTCTGCCTCAGGGCATTTCCTGTGGGCTGCAAAGGGGACAGTTCGCTTCACCACAGTCGTCACCACAGTCACAGGGGAATCATAACTCTGAGTCCTTCCCCTGCACTCTGTGGAGTCCCTCTCACTAGAGTGATCTTCTGCTCTCTTGTGGGTCATTCCATGGGGTGCAGTCTCTCATGAAAAGCTGGCTGTACTTGCGTAGCGTGGACCTCTCCCTCCGTGGGTCTCAGCTGTAAATCTTTGCACGACTCTGCTCCACCTTGGGGGCCTCTTGCTAAGCATGGGCTTCTCCCTCTGTGGGTCTCGGCTGCAAATCTTTGCAGGACCTCTGCTCCATCTTGGGGGCCTCCCATGAGGTAACAGCTTCTTTCATGCCTCCCCCTGCTCCGAGGGGGGTCTTTGCACCCCGATGGATCCCATGGGCTTCCAGGGGACAACTCGTAATCACCGTGGTCATCACCAACGTATTCAGGAAATAACAGCTTTAAGTCCTCTCCCTGATCCATGGGGTCCCTCCCACTCCTCCTCCTCTTCTCCTCCTGCACTGACCTTGATGTCTGCGTTGTGATGTTGTTAATCCACGGCTGCCCCTTGCTAACTGCGCACCAACTTCTTAAATATGTTTTCACGCAGGGGTGCAACTGAATGGTTCAAAAGCAGGAGGTTTTCCTAGGAGCTGGCCCTAACTGACTCTGCTCTATAGAATGGAGGGAAACTTCCATAGGCTTCCAACAGGAGTCAATCTTCCTCTTATTTAAAAAAAAAAACAAAAAAACACGTAATCAGAGAAACCCATGACATTTAATAAGCTTTTTTATGTACTGTTCTCCACAAGCTTGAGTCTGGTGTTTATCTCCAAAAAGCCCAGAATAGAATCAGTACCGCTCTAAAATTAGAAGGAGACTTAAGACTTCTTCCCTCAGAATTGCAGAAATATTGGATGCAATTTTCTATGTCCTGAAGACCTAGTCAGTGGAATGTTTGGGAAAACAAAACTTTTGCAAAATGTATCCAGAACATGTTCTTTATCTGTTTCTTCTGGAAAAGGAGAGAAGTTCGTGATGTAGCCAACATTCAGTTGGAAATTTGGAATATATAGTCAAAATATGGGTCACTTTCTAGAAGCTCATGCACAGCTAATCTGAGAGCAAGAGAAAACTAAACCCATGTATCTCTTATATGATGAGTTTCACAAGCTGAAAACGGTGAGAGCTCGGGGGGGTGCAGAACCTATATGGAGACATATATTTTACTACTTTGTCTTGGTCTCTCCTTATATTAGTCTTTTTTATGTCTAGGGGAAAAAAAAAGTGATTGAAATGGTGAGGATGAAAAATGAGACTGCAATAAAAAACCTGTGTACTTACAGTGTTTGGTTTATTTTAAGTCAGAGATACTTGAATATGGAATAAGCAGTGAAAATGTTTTAGAAAATGTTGCCTCCTTGCCCATAACTTTGAAAAATCTGTAAAATGTAAATGCAATTATATCAGTAAATTAATCTGAAAGAATTCAGTTTAGCAAGAATTAATTTGTTCTTGTAACTATTTGACTAATCCCATTGACAGAAGTGCATTATGGAATAAGAGAATTCTAGTATATATATGTGTGTGCACATATGAATATAAAAATAAAAAGACAGATGGGCTGTAAAAAAAGAGGAAATAAATGAAAAGCCCTAGGCTGCCCATATTCCTGAAAACATATATGTTATATGAATAAGTTATTTCCTTCAGACGAGACAATTTTTTTAAGGGTAACTAAGTAAAAAGTCTTTCTACTGCATTTTCCAAAGCTTTGTGGAAAAAACTCTAACCTTGAAAAGACAGATGCAGGAGTTTGCTTGTAAATTCATCCCAAATAATTAAGAGATGAGGTAAGCAATTTCAGCTGGGCAGAAGGGGCTGAGGGTGGGGATGGTGTTTCTCTATTCAGATGGATCCTATTGATGGAGCTAACACCAGTCTCAAAGTCTGAATACTTTCAGCTGTCAGGCTCTGCTCGGCTTCCAGCTGTTGGTTAAGTGGATGAATTTTAGGTATTTTCTCAGAATATGGCCCTTCAATGATTTACTCTTGTGCCGGGGAATTTTGATGTTTCCTGAATCCTTGTGTTTCATAGGTAGAAACAGGGCTGTGTCACTAGTAACAGTTCTCAGCCTCTTTCTCCCTGTCAGGATTTGTCACAGCACACTGCACTGCAGCATGTTTCAACAGAACAAAATGTCCTGATTTGTAAACATTTCAAGGTGTAAGAGTGCTTGAATGTGTTGGATGATGGCCACACAAGAAAAGTCTTGATACTGAATTCCTACTTGTGGATCAAAACCTCAAACACTTTGTTCTTCAATGATCAGGATACTCAACCATATCTGGCTTCTACAAGAGCTCTGCTGTCAAAAAATCTATACTCATATTTACCAGATTCTTGTTGGATCTGTAAGATGCAGTTGCTCAAAACAAGAATTCCTTGAGATGAGAACTGTAGCCTGAGACTGGTGCAACAGTGTTTGTATTCTTGAAACAATTTACCATCTAAACATATTTTTGAGCAATTACAAAACAGGATTTGAGAAGGGGAGTATTTTTCATTCACTTTTCTCAAATCTGCATTATAGATTTAGTAGATATTTTTGTTTTCTGCAGCACTTCATCTTTAGCAGGAAAGAGAGCAGTCTCTTCAGGACAAGAGACCATGTTATAGCATACCAACTGAATGATAAAGGTAGCTTAGCAAGATGAGAAGAATCTTGTGACATACTTTAGATTTTTGCCTTGTAGTACTTGTTTCTGAATTCAGGCAATGACAACCTAATGAAGCCATGCTGGCTCTCTCAAATCACCTCCCTGTCCTCCGTGTGCCTTAGCAGAGCTGTTCCATGATATTCCCAGGCACAGAGATGAAACTGGCAGGTTGGTAGTTCCCAGGGTCCTCCTTTCTGCCCTTTTTCTAAAATGGGTACAATGTTTCCCTTTTTCCAGTCACCTGGGACTTGGCCTGACTGGCATGACTTGTTGAATATCCTGTTGAGTGCCTTGGCAACTACATAAACCAATTCCCTCAGGACTCTGCATCATCCTATCAAGTCACATGGCCTTGTGCATGTAGAATTAAGTGTATAAAAGTTGACTGCCTAAGTGAGATGAATCCTCTGTTATGTGTTTGTGTCAACACGATCACAGCTATGACAAAAAGGATCCCTAGAAAATAACTTTTAAGCAGGGATGTCTGTAAAAACAAACAAACAAACAAAACAAACCCAAAACCCAGCAAAAAGTATAATGGAGATTTTTAATGGGAATTGAGGTCAATATTCAGTGGTCTCTTTTTTTTTTTTTTTAGAAAAAGGAATAGATAGTGGGTTTGGAGGCTTTCTTCTTTTTTTTTTTTTATAGAATTCTGTACATTCCTCTGTAGACCTATATTGCAGAGAAGGTATCCCAAAGACAGTTTTCTTCCCCAAAATTCTGATTCTGCATTTCTAGCCAGATAAGAGACCAAAAAATTACAGAGAAAGGATACAGATTTTATTTCAGGGGAAAAAATATTAACAATAAAACCAGCAGAGGACTGTAGCTGGAATGGGTGTGTAAACATATCAATGGAGAACAACATGAATATGGAGAAGGGTTTCCCCCCTTAACCTTTAGGGATAGATCTGACATATATCTAAAATGAAAAATGTGTAACAGGTCTGGACTGTTGTGGAAAAAGAGACTAGATGACTTTTGACATTCTGTCTAACACTCTATACTTATGTAACTATCATGGAAGATCTACCAGGACTATTGATATTTGATCTAGAAAAGGCATAATTGTTAGATTAATTATAGTATAATTTAAGTTAAAAATGGTCTCTAGAGATCTTCGGGTCCAAAATCTTGCTTCAAGGTTAGACCAGGTTGCTTAGGGCCTTGTCCAGATGACTTTGAATGTCTCTACCCTTCTCCAAGAGGCCTATTCTGGTGCTTATCCTCTGTCATGGGAAAAAAAAAATCCCTCCTTTTTTTCCTTTTTTTTCTTAAAGTTGATTTGAGAGTTACTTCTGCCACTGCAGATTGTTTGTTGATTGCCTCTTACTGTTTTTCTGTGCATACCTGAGAAAAATCTGGCTCTGTCTTCTGTAGATTCCCATTTTGGTAGTTGGAGACTGTGATTCGATAGACTCCTCCAAGGTAAACTCCCTCTATCTCTCCTTCTGTGAAGCTTGCTGAAGTGACAAAAAGTGTTTGCTACCAAGAGCACTGTGGCTATAAATAAAACCTCTTAAGCTTTCAGTCTGGGCAAGAGATAACTGGGTTCCTTTAATAGCTGTCCTCTGTGACCTTGTCTTTTAATACCTGTCTTTGAACACTTAAACAAGGGAAAGGGACAGTTTTCGGTTGTGTGGTATCAGGAATAAAAAATAATTTTAAAGAAGTCCCCCAGGCAGAAGAGTAGAACAATTAAAAGCTCCATCAGAGCTCATACTCTCTGGAAATGCAAAAGACAATTGAAAGAATATTCCCAAAGGGCATTTCATATAGTGCTTGTCCTATATCTTCTAGCAACATGAGTCAGTAACATGAAAGATAATCTGAAGGTTGCCACCTTTAGCATTTGCCTTATTTTTTTCTGCGCACAATGTGATATATTCAGCAGTTTTGAATTAAACAGAGGAGGCTGAATGCAGCACAGTAATTCAGAGAATTGGAAAGCTTACTGAACACTATGTAACTGTAACACAGTTTCAGGAACTACAAGGCATTGCTGATGAGAGGCAGGCCAGCCAAATATCTTACAGAGAGTGAGGAGGTGATTTGCTGATTAAAAAGAGAAAGGGAAAAAAATAAGAAAAATATTAGTGGCTACAGGAAAAATAGAGACTCAGAGGACTACAATGAGCAAAGCAAGCTGGATTTGCTGTGCAAAGAATGTCTTAGTCCCAAGTGTTCAGGCTAATCTTTGGAGGTAACTAAGAATCCAAAAGAGCAGAAACACAATGGACAAAAGAGCTGTAAAGAGCTCAAAAGTTCACTACTGTGTACATGAGCTAAAAAGTGAGCTTCTTACTGATGACTTTAAAATAAGTGTTTTAGCCCCTGATTTTATCATAATGACTCTTCTTTTTCAAGAAGGAGGGGAATTACAGAAGAGGGAATCATCCAGGAAGTTTGAGGACACTTTCCATGAGTAAGAAAACTTCAGAAGAGTCCATACTGGAGCAATAAGGGCTCGGTTGTCTCATGCCTAATCCGAAACGTTGGACCCAAAGCTACCAAGTAAAGAGATGTTGACCAGGGATTTTTCAACATAGAACAAACTGAAGAATCCTGAAACTTAATTATTTTTGTGCTGTAGAAAACCACAAGATTGTATTGCATAGCCATAAAATGGTTAAGTACAATGTCAGGACTAAAATAATATTCGTTTATCAGTCAAAGGATTTTGAGGCCTATGGACACTTGTTTCTCTTTCCATTGGCAAACTGTCACACGTGAGATCAAGATGAAACTTAGTCAATGCTACACAGATCATGATGAACAGTTTATTTTGTTAGCTCAGTTGTGCTAATCAGACTGGTGTTCCTTACTTTCAATCCTTACAGGTACATTCTCACTTAGCCTTGTTCCTCTGGTCATGGCCAGATTCTGGCAGAATCAATGGATGACTTCTGGTATCTTCTCACCAGAGTATGTAAGATAGTACTAGTATCATGTCTAAGTGACTCCTCCATACAGGATCAATAGTTTTTACCTACAATTTATTACTCCTGTACCATAAAACTTTTCTTCATTCTCCTAGGCTTTAGCTGTAGGGTGAATGCAGGATTTTTATTTATCTCTTCCAGTGCTGCCTTTGCCTTTTGATGGCTTTATAAACTAAGCTGTAATTGGTTTTGTTTGTTTTTGTTTGTTTGATAAAGCTTACTTGTGATTGATGAGGACCTGAACCCTGAGAGGAGTCTTTGTAAGTTCTCCTTGAAACATTTTTTTGATTTGCTTAGGAGTTCAGCAAACATCTTTCCACAAGGTCATACATGAGGGCTGTTATTAAAGCAGCCTGATCCCATTTTTGATGCAGTTTTGGAAAAGGCTGTATTATTAAGTGCATGATATAAAAATTTATTTAATGCTTTGGGTTGCTTGAGTATGTGCATAGATAGGAATTGTTCACTAGAGATTCATCTCTCACATCTCCTTCTCTTTTTTTTCTCCTGTCCACAGGTTCCCTATACAGTCCTGGGGTTTTGGGTTATTGTTGGGTTTTTTGATTGGTGGATATTTGTTTGTTTGTGTTTTTATGGGGGTCCTTTGTTTGTTTTTTTGTTTTTTCTTGCATTATGTGTGCATGCTGTGTACTAGATCCTCCTCTCAGTTGCATATGCTGAGTCTTCTCCTACTGGCAGTGATTCATTGTTGCATCCAAGATCATAATTTAGACCACTGTGTACACAGAGACCTAAGAGAGCCTGAACTGTCCTTCAGGAAATATTTCATCGGCGCAGAATATTAGCTGTGGGGTACATTGTTGTCTTCTCACTAAAGTCTGCTGTGATTAGATTCAGTAGATGAAGACAGCCTTGGAAGCATACATTAGCGTTAGAACA
This sequence comes from Campylorhamphus procurvoides, assembly GCA_013396655.1. NCBI lineage: Eukaryota > Metazoa > Chordata > Aves > Passeriformes > Dendrocolaptidae > Campylorhamphus > Campylorhamphus procurvoides. The sequence continues at coordinate 28,399 of WBMV01006686.1, read as the reverse complement.
GTTCTCTTGTGAGTGTGCAGAAAGGTCAATAAGTACATGAATATGAATTAACTTAGTGGACTAGCGTGGCCATTAGCTGGGTCGAGTATTTCTTTTCCATATAATTGTTTGGTGCACCTGAATAAATTTGAGTGTCTAAATCCTGCATATTAATTCTGTGCTGCAGGATGTAAAGGTTTAGGCTAATCCCTTTAATACTCTTCAGTATAAACACCTTAATCAAGCAACAGCTTTATAATTAGTTCTACTTTCAGACTGGATATTATTTACTCTTTTTATTGCTCATAATTTATTCCAACTTTTAATTACAATGAGTAGACAGACTTTAGAATGTAAGCCTGAATGGCCTTTTGCAGAAACCAGAGAACAGATGCAAGAGACAATTTTAAAAATTCAGACTTTACAGATGAAGAGTTCTGCCCCATTTTTGTTTTCCAAGACATCTCTAGAAGTATGGTTTAATTTTACCGTTGAAGCATAAAATTTAAATCATAGTGTTAAAATTATAGGAGTGAGTACATGAGTGGAAATTATTTATATATTTATTATTTATTGATTGATTTATTGATTGATTGATTTTATTGATATTTATTATTAATTCTTTATTAGGCATGATTAAACTAAGATTATGTTTATTTGTTTTGTTGTGTCTAAAAAAGGTGCTGACATGATTGTAATATCCCTCATATACAGTAAAATTCCTGGTATGTAAACAATGATTTAGCTTCTCAAGCACTGATCTATTCTTTTTTATCTGTTTTCCCAAAGAACATTTGGAAGAAGAAGTCATCTTCAGAATAAGAACATTTTGGTGATCAGGTTCCATTGTTTGGAAAATAGCATTTTAAAAAGAGGCTTGATTTAGCATTTAAATTAAATATGTTAAGACAATTATTGTGTTAATTGCAGAACGACTAGTGGATTATTAAAACCACAGTTGTTCAGCTTGGGTAAAGCTGTGGGGGAGGAACAAACTTGTTGGCAAATTATTTTGTGCTCCATATATGCTTGCTGACATGTCACAAACTTCTTTTCTATCAGCCATCGTGGCTGAAAACACACCACATAGTCTATGATATTGTTTCTCCTACCTGACATGGTGATGACTCTGTAGAAAAGTTAAAAGGTAAAATACCTTTTAAGACTTTCAAAAAGCTAACAAGAAGACTTTCATTATATTTCATTTAAGTGATAATAAAGAATTACACTAATTATGGATAACAGTCCCTGAAAAATGAACATTAAAATAAAAGTACATAATGAGACTTGTTTATGAGGAAACTGTATTCTATTTCAGTTGCTTGTCAGCAGTTGATTCAGCTTGTTCAAATGTCCATATTCCATATGGTGATGACCGTATGGATGCTGATTCAGTTTGTCCATATAGACTTATTCCTTTGGAGGCAATCACAAGGGCTTGTACACTACAAAGGACCCTCTTCATCAATGCATTGTTTCATTGTGGTAAAGGTGCACTGGGAGGACAGTTACGTCTGCAAAGAAGTGCTCAAGTGCAGATGGATAGGGAAGATGGTTGAATGTGGTGAACCTTATTGCACTGACAGTGGGCTAAGCCCCAGAAGTTTCACTCAGGGACATGGGTAGCAGGTCCACCTGGCATGGTTTTTGCTCTGCCTCATACTTCTGAAAACATCTATATATAGTGTGGTCTCTCAGACAGTCACTCCAGATCAAAAATCTGATTTATCTTATATGTAACCACCACTGTATTCCCACAAACTTCTCTGTTTTGCCATTAATCTATTTGGTTGAAACTTGCTCTTGTGTAAAAGGGTGCATCAATGCCTTATAAATATGGTATGATTCTTCTCAGTAAAAGAAGTTTCCACTGAGAAGAAAGGCTGAAAAGCCTGACATGAAGCAGTAGAGGGTGTCAGTACTGGTATGGTAACAAGAACTATTTCCCCTCCTGTTTGGAGACAGGGAATATGTTTTGTTCCACATTCTGGGGTGCTTTTCCATACAAGGTCTGTGAGTGCAACACTTGGAGGGTGTGAATGTTTCCTATTACTTTTGATTAGCTGACTTGTATGTCTATGCATGGTGCATGGTTGTCCTTACACATTTATATTCTGAACAGGAACATCTCTGTCTGCCAGCAATGCCCAGCACACACAAGAGAAAACAGCATGCTATTGCATACAGCTGTGTTAGCACTGAACTAGGTGTTTAAATCAGAGCTTCTTCCCTGCAGTGGAAACCTAAATTTACATCTTGCCTTTGAAACTCTTTCTTCTCTTTACCACCCCTCACCGGCTTTTGAATAAGATTGAATTTGCCACTAATCCAGAATAAGAGAGTCAAGATTAAATTTAGGGTATAATAATAATTGTATTATCCCTGAAAAGTATTGGAACTATATATAATGGAGGCTGAGGTGCCAAATATTTGATTAGAGATTCAACATGTCTTTCCTGTTTACTAACTTAGTCTTTTCACAAAAAAACCTTCATTTTTCTAAATATTGGCAAAAATACAGAGTAATTTCTTTCTTCTATTTTATCTTTTTCATACAGGACTGAATAAAAATGAGGTTAAAAGAGGAACATTTCCTAATATTCTGCTTTTACCTTGTTGTATTTTCACATTGGTGAGGTATTATCTAGTCAAAGAGACTTCCTCCAACAGCCTTTTGGAAAGTGTTCTTTGTTAAAGGAAGACTTTCATTTCATTCTGCCAAGGAAATGAACCAATTTGATATGATCCTTCTATCTCAGAGAAAGGGCACGACTTCTTTATTTTCAAGGTTGCGCATTTTTTGCAACTGTAAAACATACTCCACTACTGAAGCCACAATTATATGCGCTTGTCAATCAGTCCTATCTACTACTGTATGGTTATGGCATTTTCTATAAAAAGTGGAGGATTAAAGTCTTTGACCAAAATGAAAGGCACACATAGTAGACAGAGTACAATACACATTATTAGATTGTGAGAGAATGTGTAGAAGGAAAGAATATGCCAATATTTGATTTTTAACACACATTAAAGAATTATTTAAGGATATCTGCAAAATATTTAGGATGTGACTTTTTGCTTTCATTTTTGTTCTTGTCACAAATTCTTGTAGAATACCATTTATAAGGTGGTTATATAGTATATACACTACATCATGTTAGGAAACTAAAATGTTTTAACTAAATGGAGTAGGGAAAATTATGTCTACACAAGACATACATCTTGTTATTATAAGGCAGAAATCTTTCATGATGTAGGACTATGTGCTCACAGTTTTGTCAGCCGGTTTGAAGTCTGGAAGCAAAACCACATCGCTAATTATCATATAACCAACAACTAATAAAAATATAAAAATTTGGTTCCTTAGCGTAGTGGTCTGTCTCTTTTCAAATATATCAGAGAGTTGTGCTGGAACACAGTAGTAAGACAAAGTCCATTTAAAATAGATAATAGGAGCGTACTTGTACAAAATAATTTGTAAGTCTGGTAAGGGGTTTCTGTCTATATCTGTGCAGCTTTCATAGGACTAGGAAGGACCTCTGGATCGTGTCCGGTATTGTTAAGTGTAGTAGCGGAGAGAAAGGTTCTGATTAATTAATTCGTTTAATTAGCTTGTCCAGGGATAACCAAGAATAGGTTCATAGCTAATAGGGTCTTAGCTACCATGTTATATCCTTTTTTCTTTTTTGCCCATTCCTCTGCTATATACATTTATTTACAAAATCAATTAAGCCCTGAAATAAATACAGAGATTTTGTCTAATTGTGAAAATCTGTATTGTTTGTATTGTCCTTGTTGCCTGCTGTGGGGACCACAAGAATCTAAAGTCACACAGTGTGTATTAGACAACCCTTTACCCTGGTTAGTTAAGAAGATATGGTTGCTGGAGGTCTGTGCACTAGCTATCCTGTTGGTGCTCTTTGAGTTTTTCATGTGGGATTTTTTAAAAATGAAATTCTTGCTCATTTCTCTTTACCAAGACCATGATTGCTGGAACACAGCATTAGAAGTAACTGAGGAGCAGAAGTCCACAGCTGTTGCCATGGGGCTGAGAGGCAGGCTGTGAGAACATCTGTGAATTGGACTGGTAGGGTCTAAGGACAGGATCTAAGGTTCTTAAGGATCCTGGTCTGAGGTTACTGTGACTATCCAGAAAACTCGGTTCATGTCCCAGTTTTACTTTCTTCAATGAAGAAAATGTATATTACTTCTGCTTTCTAGATGGGAAAGTGAAAGTATTATTTGAAGATCTTAATTTCCAGTGACAGTAAAGCTTGCTTGGAAGCTTGGCTTGAGAGAATGAAATGTTCGAATGTTTAACTGCTAGACCTTCCTTTTTATATCTGCTGCCTCAGGCTTTTTGTGTATTTCAAGAATGATCCCCTGACTTCCTCTTGGTCTATCTTCTCACTGCTAAATAGCACAGTTTTCTGTCTTTCTAAATTTTCTAGTTCAGAAAATTCCCAATTTTCCAACAAAACTTTTGTTTTCAGGGTCCTTCTGCTAATCCTACATGCATTCTGCAGCAGCAGAGATAACCTGAGTACAACAGGCACATTCAGAGGAAAGAATAAAGCTTCTTAGTTTACTGGAGTTTAATATTTTCCTGAAGCAGACCTTGCTACTTGACAATTTTCTTTCCTCTATGGGTCTCATATTTTATTTTTTGACCTCAGTAGAAAAGGCTTGTACACATTATATTACAAAAGAGACACAATTTTAGTATTTTTTTATAAAATTTATTCTAACAGCTCAATGCAATCCAGGAGGATTACACTACAACTTTGTCCCTGTGTACTGGTTATTACTTTGAGAGCAAAACTTATTTGGATTTGCTTCGCTCACTGTCTGAGTTGGNAATCAACTGAAATCTTGTCTCTGAAAAGGTAGGAAACAGGTGCTCTTCCTCTCCTCTTTCCCTCACAGCAACTTCTGCAATTGTCCACGATCACTCATGGATGAAAACAGTTGAGTTAGGGAGGGAAAAATACCCACAGTCCAGCTATCCAGTGGTGCTGGGACCAATGTGGATGTCCGCCATCCTCCTCACTCCACCGAGAGCTGAGTTCCTGACCTGCGCAGAAAGCGCAGAAACCCCAACCCCTTCCCCCACCCGAGCCCATCTTCCCTCCCCCTCGCAACCTGGGGAGAGATCAGAACAAAAGACTGGCTAAAGTAGTTAACATCAGGATATGCACATTCATTGTGCCCTTTGTTAACCATCTTTATGAACACTAAGGCTTTGGCTCCAAGCTTTTTGGAAGGAAATCCAACAGAGTTTTGAGACTATAGCACTCACTGTCCTGCCTAAAGCATTAGTAGTGGTTCATTGGTACTTCTTTTCCCTGTGTTATATCCCTCACTTCAAAACTGAAAAGTGTTTTTCTAAGTGAAAATTTAAAGAAAGACTCAAAAGCTCAGAACATAAGTTTACTTTCTGTTTTGAACGTACAAATATCAAAGATGAATGTGTAAAAATAGAAACATAAACTCTAACTGCATTCATAGAAAGAGTTAAATCGTGGAAAGTAGAAAATAATAATAATAGCAGATCTGATCTTAATCTCAAATTTTGGGTGAGGAGTCTCAGGAAATATGTTTAACAGACGCGTATCTTTTTTTTTTTCTTGCATTATTTTATAATTCAGCATTAGAATGTATGAATGCAATCTCTCCTAAGCAGTGGCATAAGATGAATCTTCTTATTAAAGTACTCCTAACGGCAAGTTTATAAAGCTCTTTTGCTTTTAGCGTAACAAAAAAAAAAAGAAAAAAATAAAAAAAAAACCCCAAAACCAACCAACAAACAAACCCAGACCAACCAACCAACAAACAAACAAAAACCAAAAAAAACCCCAACCAAACAAAAAGGAAATTCTTCATAAGCATTAGCCTTTCTAGTAAAAATCCCTGACAATCTTTATAACACACATGGTTTTTGGTGTTGTGTGTTTTGGGGTTTTTGTTTGTTTGTTTGTTTTTTCCCTGAACTGCTAAATTAATTGTATGTGAAAGTTGAAGTGGCATAGAGTAAGAGTTTGGCAGAACTCTCTTGTTGGTGGGGATGTTGAAGTGGAGAGGTGGAGAGTGAAGGTGAGGAAGAAAGTGCTGGCAAACCCTCCTCAAAACTGTCGTTCCTAAGCCTCTAGCCTAGAATGGGCCCTTGCTCTGAATGTCTTCTGGTGAGTGCAAGGGCATGACTTTTCCTTTCTGATGTATCTGGTGCACAAGACACAGCAGAAACTTGAGATAGAATTTCTTATGTTCCATGCAGACAAACTTTTAAAGATATTTTCCCAACTTCTTGGCTTGAAAGCCTTGGGACAAATCAAGTTTTTCAGTGGAGACATTTCAAAGAACTTTGGTTTGTTTCAGACAACTGAAGCATGATGAGAACTTTAAAAATGTAACAGAATGAAGTCAGGATCCTCTCAGGATTCCCTTAGTTGTATTTATGGTACTTTCAGAGATCTAAGTTAAGAAATAAGAAAATTTCAAATTAGGAAATTAAGTATGTTCAATTCACTTACCAAATCCCTCTATGGCCTGGTTACACTTGACTTCGGCAAGTAGGACATGACTAATCTTTACTTTCATCCTAATTCATCTATCGAGCCTCAAGACTACTAGCAATCAAGAAGGCATTGTGGGCAAAAGTTTGCAAATCTCTCAAACTGTGGTTACATCCTTTTGCAACTAAAGGGAAAAAATTGGCTTGTATTTAAACCTTGCTTCATCACAGAAAAACATCCTAAAGAGATGTGTATTCAATGAAACAATATTTCAAGAATATTTACAACACCTTGCAGGTGTTCACTGGATTAAGCAGAACAGGATTGCTTTTCCATCTCCTTTCCTTTATGGAATGCCTTGGTTGATCCTTTAGTGTAGCATGGTTTGCTGCTTTTCATCTCCCAGGCAACAATAACCTCTCATCATGATTACAGAGCTTCCTGCAGACAGATGGGCCTAATCCCAGTGCTCCAACAATTTAGTAATCTATTCCAATCAGGACCTGATGGATTTGATAGGCCATCTGCAGCCATGTGAGACAGATTCAAGACAAGTCAAACACTGGGAGGCTTTCAGAAAAACTTTCTGCTCTTTCACACAGGCAATCATGCTAAGAAGAAAGCAAAAAAACCAAAAAAATAGAAAAATGGGGAAACTCATTCCCTCCCTGCAGTACTTTAGGAAATAATTATGTTGTAACTGCTACTAATGAATGTGAGTGGGAAGACTGAAAGAAACCCTTCATACGAGACTCTATGAGTTGAAAAGAACAGAGAAAGCTATATGCAAACACTATTACATTCAGGTGAATACACTTGACTGAAAAAATGTAGAGAGCAGGAACAAAACCTGAAATATTTTGGAGGACATATTTCATTTTAAAGTATCACAAATAAAACTGCTTGCATTTTAGATCTTACAGGACTTTTTTTTTTAAGCTCAGAACACTTAATTTTATTAAGGTAGAGATGGTACAACAATGCTTTGAGTTTCCCAAAAGACGACTCTTGCATTACACTCATTTTCATTTCAAGTAAAATAATCCATAATAATTTGTTATACATACATTGCCATTAACAACAGCCAATTGAATGAATGCACATTTGAGTAAAATTAATTTCTAGAATCTGCCTCTTAGCTCTGCTTTAAATCCATTATCCTGTGTACATAGTTGTATTGATTTTATTGAGAGCTTGAGGTCTACAGGTTTGTTTGTAAGATCACCCCTAACTATATTACAATCACCATCAGCCTAGAGTAACTGTAGCAACCTTTATGTGTAATGAATCCTGAATTAAAGATGTTTTTCAAAAGCACAGGCCATAATTATTCCTTTGGTGTTTATAAGAAGCAGCAGAAACAAAAAAGCAACAGCAAAGATTTATTTTTTTTTATTTAACTGGAATAAGTGTCTAGAGCAAAAGCCCAACACACACAGTTTTTATTTTTTTGTCAGAGATAAGTTTTTTCAATATTTAAACATCACAGACATCTTTCTTCATTTGTAGTGCTTCTCTTTCCTCATACTACTTGATCTGACTTAACTGCTTGTGAAAATGTTAGAAACACTTTAAATAGTTACAGTGAAATCAGCTAATAAAACATATATCTTTTTAATGCAAGGGGAAAGTTATGTGAGAGAAAGTGATGTTGTGATGTCAATTTAAAATGGTTACAATTAAGTTAAATTCTTTGCATACTCTTTCTCGTTCAACAGATCTCTTTAACTACAGAAATGAAATTAATTTCTTTAATCTTTCCAGCCTCCCTTGCCATTCAGTCTGAATTGAATTTTTTTCTGGGATTTCAAGAGGAGCAGGTCAATGAATGTTTTTGAAACAACACTTAATAATGGACAAAGAAACCTTGAGTTTCTATTCTCCCTCTTCTGCTGTAAATCATTGCATTAAAGAGTGGTTTGGATTGGAAGAGACCTTAAAGATCATATAGTTGCAACCATCCTGCCACAGGCAGGGATGCCTTGTACAAGTTGCTTTGAGCCCTATCCAGACTGGCCTTGAACACTTTCAGGGATGAGGCATTAACAGCTTCTCTGGGTAACCTGTTCCAATGGCTCACTACCCTGACAGTAAACAATTTCTTTCTTATAAGTCATCTAAACCTACCCTTTTCCAGTTTAAAGGCTTCCCCTTTCTCCCATAAGCACCCTTCAAGTCCTGGAAGGTGCTAAAAGGTCTCCCTGGAGCCTTCTTTTCTCCAAGCTTAAGAAACCCCAGGTCTCTCACCCTGTCTTCACAAAAGAGGTGCTCCAGCACTCTAGAATCAAGGAAAATATTTCTTGAATCTACTTAGTGTGTAATAATTTTAATTTTTTTTTAATAGGCAAGGGAATGAACTTCTGTTTCTGCTAAACTTTCAGCAATGTAAAGAATATGATCTGAGGGGATTTTAGTAAGTACAAGAGTTTAGAGCAAACAATGGTAGAAATTTTGAAATATGATTTGTATTAGCATGGTACTTCTGAGCATTTCCTCTCCAATCACTTGTGACATAACCACATCAAACTGCAATCCTGTGTCTTCTTTGGGTCACCTCTTAGACTGAACATTTTGAGTGTTTTCTCTGGTTTATCTTAGGGTTTGCAATCTAATCATTGTTGTGATATGGCTGAATTCCCTATTGAGATTTAATACCCTGTTAAAAGAGGGAGTGAAAAAAAGTCAAAGGAAAACACAGCCTTTAATAAATAAAAGAGAAGCTTCTCCTACTCTAATTTTAAATTCAAGGATGCATCCACATGAGTAGATTCAAAGACAGAGAACACACAATAACAGGTCTGGTTATACGGTTTGTTAAACACAAAATAGACCTGTACAGCACAACCTCTGTTTCTGTCATGACTGGAAAAGTAATAACATGTTCAGAAAAGAACACTATTTAATGAAGATGCATTAGAAAGGAAAGAAATTCTTCTATCTAGGATGCCATAGGAGAGTCTATGAACACATCCATTTTCTTTCTGTGCTGGCTGCAGAGGGAAAAATAGTCAAGATCTAATTAATTTTAAAAGCTTACTGTGAGTGGAAATTTCTTCTCAGTTAGACCCTGAGCCTTATGTTCACTGGCCTGCACTCCAAAAAGATCTTCTTCCCTGTAAAAGATTATGTGGGTAATCTGGTTTGTGCTTAATTCGGAGTGAGATTTGAGATATCTTGAATTCACCTTGCATCCAGCTTACGGGGCATCAGGAGAAGCTTTCTGAGAATGTGAGAGAGGAATGGAAAAGAGGAAGATCTAATTAAAAATCACAGATATATACATCACACCAATTGTATTGCTAGTGTAGGATAACTCTAAAATATGCACTGGGGATTTATGCACCATCCAATTTTTCATCACATTTCAGTAGAATCCAAAGCAACAAAAATATTAACTTTATAATGTGTATTGTTTTTAGGGTAAAAATACACATAATATTCTACAAATTAGTTTGTGCTTGTTACATCCCTCATGACTTTTTAAACTAGCAGAGATATTAGAGCCTGGAAATGTCAAGAGCAAGGAAGGTTTTCATAAGAGAACTGTGATAAGAGTGGACAGGTGATAGCAATGATGTATAAGAAACTTCAAAGGTTTGCCTTACAAAGACATTTTCTAGTATGTTTTCTTACTTGCCAACACTTTCTTCTGTACCCCCAGGCAAGAGTAATTATTTGAGTTTAAATACATTGGTAAGTTGGGCAAATACTTTGAAATCAAAGGAATAAAGGTGATTTAAATGAGCGGATTTATTCTGTCTTCCTGTCCACTATAAAGAAGGGGACAGATGGGCCAGTACAAGAAGGGGACAGAGTTGTTAAATAGGAGTGGAGGGCAAGGAAAAGAAAAGTGTTTTTTACTTTTTCAGCTGTGTGTAAGGTTTTCCATTATTGCTAATGAAACATCTTTACTGCCTGGATACAACTATTGCCATTTGTTTGAAAAGAGGCATGCAAATATAAGCACATTTTACATTTTTATTTGTTGAACAGTCATTTTAAACTCTCTGTTAACTCCATCTTAAATTTGATTTCGGATCATTTTCATGTTGCAAAATCTTCACTTGGAACTTTTTAAAACTTTGTAAGAAAAAAGGAAAAACTAAGATATAATTTTGACAATTAAGTGTGAAACATGCTATTTGAGTCAAAACTACATATACTGTGTGTCACAAATATTGAATTTGTCCTGTTTGCATTCTGTATTTTGACTGTGCATGCTGACAAAAGAAGCAATTCTTTCTTTGTCTTTTGGTGTTGCAATGAGTTGACAACTTGTATGTAATGTCTCGTGAGAAAGAATTAAGTGAAAGTGAATGAAGGTCATCATATACACTTACAAATGAAAATGGAAGAAAACTAGGAGGAAGTGAGTTAAGAAAAGCATCTTCTTTCTCTTTGTGAGATATTCCTGGGCTGTAGATGGTGGTTTGTAGGTTTGGAGCCTAAGAGCAAGTGTTAGGAAGATCACTGTTTGTGCGAATCAGGGTTGAACATCCTTTCAGCCTGAAATGCAGTGTTTGGGTCTGATACAGCCTTCAACAAGGAAGTGTGTGATGCACAAAAGTGTGGTGTTCTTAAAGTCAAAATGCAGGGAGACATTAGGATGGGGGAAGGGGAAAGGAAAATGTAGGATAGTTCGGAAAAGGAAAGGTATTCCCTCTCACAAATTCCTACACAGCAAAGTTGAAAATATCTCTTCATCTGTACTTTGCATTTTGCTGCTAGATTCTAATGTCTTCTCCCATAAAATTTTTATTGAGTAAAAAACCTTTTAAATGCAATCATAAGATATTAGAGTAAAAATGAAGCCTGTCTACTAAGAGACATTTTTTAAAATTTATTTAGAAAGTTTAATTGCAAAAGGCTTTGCTGAGAAATAGGCTGCTCTCCAGAAAAAATGTTTATTAAAGAAACTGTAACTGATTTGAGATGAAATATATAACTAAGGCTTCTGAAGACTGCATGAACATTTTTGAAATGTCATTTTGGAAGGATTGTTTAAACAGCTTGTATTAAAAAGGCTGGACAGTTAATTTAAAAAAGAAGATTATTGCTCTTGAAAATAAGTGTTTGTCAAGACAGTTGTGGTATCAAGGGTAGTCAGAAGCAGGCACTAACATCCTTTTCTTTCTATGGTGATAAAACTGAACACTGCCCTTCAGTGAAGAAGAGAGAAGCTACTGCATTTATGAAGTAAAAAGTGGTCTGAGTGTACAAAGGCATTAGAGACACTGGTTTACTTCCTTAAGGCACAATTTATGACAGAATTAGACAATGAAAAATATGTTCATCTATAAAATAAATTAAGTGTAATTAAATTGGGTAATGAGGCATATATATTGTGCAATTTTCAAAAAATACTGATGATGGATGCTTAAAATTGTGCTTCTACAAAGTACTTCAGACATGGGATCACAAGTGAGTGGATGGTAATTTCATTTGCAACTGGTATTCATTACTAGATATTGTTATGGGGAAACCAGACATTAATAGTGGATGATCTCTGAACATTTCAAGAGATTTGTAGAAATTTCTCACATTAGAATCAAAGATTTTGATTTAAAGATTGGACCACATTTTTTAAGTCACTTTAGATTAATTAATACATGGTTGAATAGGGCAATTGTAAAAAATCTACTCCCACCTCTATATGATCAGAGAATCACTGTAGTTCTGTGATAGTGACTAGAAATTTTGATGCTGGAGTTTAAAATTACGTGTAACTCCAATCTGCATTGTTTCAAAAGTTTTTCTAAAATTAGCTAGTTAAAGCGATTATATTTTTTACCCAAAGTATGTTTCTTTTAAAAAAAGTTTCTAATATTCTCTATAAAGTTTAATGGAGGGTTTATGCATGCAATAATGTCAGAATGATTTCTTAGGTATGTGTGACCCATGAAATGACTTTGATAAGCAGATAGTAATCATTGGCTGTAGCCATTAGAGTTAAAATAAAAGTTTGAAATGAACCTATAAATACATGAAGTGTACTTCTAAAAAATAAAACTTTTGACACATAAATTTTTGACACATCAGTAAAGCTTAGACAACCTTTCAGAATGTTTGTCTGGAATTAGATAGAGATATGTGTAGTGGTTTTGGTTTGGGATTTTCCTGGTAGCTAGGGTCATAACTAAGGAAGTATTCCATCTCATTTCTTTATATAAGCAAAGATATGAGAGGGGGAATCGGAAGTCAGGGATCAATCCTTCTTCTGGCAGTGCTGGAGAGCAGAGGAACTACCTGTGGTCACTCTGCTGTGGGAGTGGGCTGTAAGTGTGGGTCTGCTGATCAGCCAGCCAAGTTGGGATGAGCTGTCCTGAGATTCGGGAACAGCAGTTGTTCTGGTGAGAGGGAAGTAAAAACTTGTTTTCTCTCTTTTCTCCTCTATATATACATGTATATATATATAAATATATATAAACTGTTTTAGTTCTACTGAAGTTTGGTTCTGTGGGTTTTCCCCCCCCACCTTTCTCCCTTTTTTCCCCCTGTGGCCAGGAGGGGTCTTTAGGGCCTCTGTCCCGGACCCTTTGGCTCCTGGCATTTGACCGATTTTTGACTGGTCACAATATGCCATTAAAGTTGCCAGTAGGCAGCAAGAAGGTTTTTATGAAGAGGGCTTTTTTCTAAGTAATTAATTTAGGCTGAAGACCCTCCCTTAAAGAATATTCAGTTTGTGTTGTATGGCATTCATTAGAGATACATTTTCATAATGAGAAATGAATTGCTGTAATAGTCAAATTCTGTCTTTTTGCAAAAATATGTACAACACAGGCTAAGCCTGCATTGTGTAAGGTTGTTTTAATCCAATATTATGCTCTCCTGCTGTGGGCCTCAATTACTTAGTTTTTTCATGTATAAAAGTATGACTAAAAATATAAAATGGCTAAGGATGTCGTTTACATCGTACAATTTTCAGTTTTCGTGCTTGACTTTCCTGTAGATTTTTTAAAATGGACAGCTTATGGCCTTGTCTGCATAGAGAAAGAAGCAGATAAGCAGAACAACATAAGTATGCCTGTGAATATTTCCCAAATAATTTTTCACGTGGAAAAAAAAAAGAAAAAAAAAGTTGTGCACCTTGTTTTATATAATAGGATAGGTGACTGGATAAACATGGGAGTTTTTAAAGTTGTCAGACAAAACCACAAATGAACATAAATTTTAGAACAAAATGCAGGGCAGGCTTTTTGAATTCAGATTCAGTTTTCTATCAGCTATTATTCATGTAATGGTTTCACGTTTTCTTAAACTGTGTGTGTCTGGGTAGTCTGTGAGTTCTGAATGCTTAATTATTGCATGTAAGAATCATCTCCAGTAAGCACTGTGCATCCCATGAGTATATCCAAGATGTATGTGAGACGATTTCACACCAAAAAGTCTTAAAGATACACTAGCACAACTGAGGCTTAGCATGTGACATCTTCAAGAGCTCTGACTAGTGATGGATGCATGCTAAGAAACTCACCAAGTCCTGACCTTACCAGTATCAAAAACAAGTAATAATTCCTGTTTGAGTGTATTTATTCAAATTCTAATTAGCTTTTCACAGAATCACAGAATGGTTAATATTGGAAGGAACCACAGTGGGTGGTCTCCTGGTCCAACTTCCCTGCTCAAGCATGGTCATCTTAGAGTACAGGGCACAGGATTGCATCCAGACAGTTCTAAATATGTTTTTAGGGGTTTTTTTTGACAGCATACTTAGAATGCTTTCTGGAAAATCTTGGGCCAGTGTCATTTTTCAATTTTCATTACTGCAATAATAAGATTGAATAAGCGATAGATTCCTACTCAAGCCCCTCATACTTCTAGTGCGAAACAAAGCAGGAACACTATCAAATGTGATCCCTCTGATGTTGCAGGGAGGGAAGAGAGATTTACAGATGAGTAATTCCCTGCACTTGTTTTGTATCTCAACTTTTCATAAGGATCTCATTACTGACAAACATTAGCTGTGAGCAAGCACTTTAATCACATTTAACATCTGCTGTACATTTAGTTGCTTATAGAATTTAACAGCTCTAGAGGAACAGAGGATGTTAGATTTTTTTCCTTATACACTCATTATTGACATTTGGCTTGAGCTACATTATAAAATCAGTGTTGAGTATGGGTCTGTTGGTCTTAGCTCAGTCTCTCATGAATTGTAAGTGTGACTTGAATAATAGGAGGGTAGTAAAGTATAAGCTGTGTGTTCAGAAATGAATTGCATAACAGCCATCTGAAACAACCACATTTCCATGAATGCAGCACAGACCAAAGTACACTGTAGGCTACTATACTTATTGTTAAATGGCTGCAATTAATTTAGAAGAATGTTGACCCTACCAGATGATTCAGTATAACATGACAGTGGCTGTTACACATGAATTAACTTAAGTATCCAATGCATTACTTTTTAATTGTCATTTTTCCTTGTTATAAAATCAGGAGATGTGGCATTATTTATGAAGATATTTTAACAGAGGCACTATGGAAAAACCTTTTCCATGTAAAAAATATTATTTGCCTTAGAAAAAAATGATTTCTCTCTATAAAATATACACTATATCTGAGATTCTACACCTGTTCAAAATAAAAAAAAATTGTGATAGCATTCTTTTACAAGTTTTCATTCTAGCTATCTCTGCATGTCATCTCCAGCTTACAGATAAGTAATATCTTCATCATTAAAGGTTCTTTGAGGTCTGCAACTTAAAGAGAAATAAAATGTAGTGTTTACATGTAAACACTGAACTTCTTTCTGAGGTGATATAATGAATTTCAACACAGTCTCTTATTATGCTTTGACACATACATAAGCAATGATACTGGTATATGTAGCAAGCTACACTTTGCTTTCTTGCTCAGTGTCTCCGTAACATGTGCCTTGTTTAATTAGGTATGGCTAATGATTATCTGTCCTAGTCTATGCCTGGAATTTAAATTGAGTAACAAGACTGGTCATTTTCTAATGATTATATTAATGTCATTTGAAGTCAAAAAGAATATCTTATGCGAAAATGTTTGAAGAAATACTATGATTCAAATCTACCACTGTCCCATAAAAAAAATAAAAGCTGAAAAAGTAAGTATATGTATTAAAAGTGACAAAGATAGATGAGATTATCTTAGCTTTTTGCTTGACAGGATTTTCCCATGACATATGTTCAGTGCAACTAGGGTTATTACAGAGAGCACTGACTAATCAGGGAGACAGATTCACAAACAGTGGTTGCAACACATGGTGGCTTCTCAGTGTTAAAAAGGACCATTGCAGTCATTTGTAAACATGGTCAGAAAATGTGTGTTTTTATAATTTTTATTGCTTTGGCCACAGTTGTCAAACCCACACAACTTTTGCTTGCTACTTCAACAATTCAAAACGGAAAATATCCTGTAAGTAAACAGCGTCTGCTGTTGAACAGAAATAGTGAGGGAAAATTCTGATAGCTTTTAATGGGCCTAATCTTGATTAAGTGTATTAAAAGCATTATCTTTAAGAGTAATCAGTAACTGTGGTTTTAATGACAAGCTGACATTAATTATGGCTGGCTATTTTAAGCCATGTTAATACTAAACCTCTTATTTATCAAATACTGCTCCTACATGAAGAAGTTAAGTAAATCTGATTTGTGGGGAGAAGCAGCTGAAGTTCTGCGTGACTGATGTAGCTTGTCATAATTGCTCAACTGACCTAATTTTACAGCTGCTCAGAGAAGACATTTGTAAATGGGCTTGTGATTGAATCTACAGCAGCCACATGTAGTGAATACAATATCCTTTTTTATGAGAAATTTCTGTGATATGTGCACAAGCTATTAGAATCAGTCATAACACTATTTAGAAGAGAGTCAGAACTTTATATTTGTCAGGGTAGACACCAATGCTTTAAGTTACAGACATCAGTGCTTTTTATTAATCTTGGAGAGAAATACTGATAACTCTCTGGAAAGTCAAGCTACTGGCAGTAAAATCTACCAGATTTGCAGGACAAAATTGTGAAGTCACTTTGCATTTTTGATAGCAATATCTACTGTTTTTCTCTCCATCTAATTTTCCATGAACTTTCTTTAAAATTCTCTAGCAGGCCAGTTTGTTGTCTACCTCCCAAACACAAGTTACTACAGGAGTTATTTTTCTAGTTTCAGTTCCCCAATGTGGGAGGTACAGATGCAAAAGTGAAAACATTGTCAGCCATTTAGGGAAATCTCTCTGACAATGAACTTTTTCTTTTTTTTCTAATATCAAGTTTAAAAGTCTTAAGCAGTAGGATTCCATTCATGTCCTGTCCGGAGTAATGATTCTGTACTTGCTTTATGTGAAGGTAGAAGCAATTTCCCAAAGATTTTGAGGAAGTATACTATGTCTTATTTCAACCAAAAACATCTTTCTCTTGTATGATTTTCTTGATATTCATTAAATTTCACCCTGAATTTAGTCTTTTGGCTGTTTTTTTTAAAAATTCCTGTCAGTGTTTGAGATGCATTGAGGAAACGTTCTTAACTACATGGTTTAATGTTTTCGGCCCTGAATTGATCAGGCTGTTGGACTAATGATTACTGCAGATATCGCCCAACTGAAAATTCTTTCTATTCTATTCTATTCTATTCTATTCTATTCTATTCTATTCTATTCTATTCTATTCTATTCTATTCTATTCTATTCTATTCTATTCTATTCTATTCTATTCTATTCTTCTAATATTTTCAGTTATCTAACAAGTAGAGATTCTGTCATCAAATATACAGACTTCAACATAGAAAAGCCTTGCTTTACTTTCTGATAAAAGGTACAAGTGCATATTTTAAAACATTATATATGAGACTGGGGGGGACCTCACTGCATTTACAACTTTTTTGTGAGGCAGACATTGTTCTCTTCTCTGGGGTGACCAGTGACAGGACCCAAGGAAATGGCCTGAAGTTGTGTCAGGGGAGGTTTAGTTTGGATGTTAAAAAAGGTTCTTCACCCAGAGGGTGGTTGGGCACTGGAACAGTGCCCAGGGAAGTGGTCACAGCACTAAGCCTGACAGAGTCCAATAAGCTTTTGGGAAATACTCTCAGGCACATCATGTGACGTCTTGGGGATATCTTGTGCAGGGGTAAGGGTTGGACTCGATATTTTTTGTGCGTTTCTTCCAACTCAGCATATCCTGTGATTCTGCAATTTGTAGTGTCTAAGGGTCAGTAATCTTTCATAAATCTGAATTTAGAGGGTTTTCTGAAAATTATTTTCACAGTTCATAAAAAAGAAGTAACAGAAACCTTTCTAAAGAAAACTTAGTACAAATTAATATTTCAGACAGTTTTTGTTACTAATTTAGTCTAGGGAAAACATTTCCTTATGGCAAACCCCTAGTCCTTCTGTCCCCATCCTCCCCCTGTGCGCCGCTGAGAAGGGCCCAGCTCCGTCCCCCCATTAATCCCTTGTAGGCACTGAAGGCTACTGCTAAATGGCCCTGGCTTATTAACATTTACCTATACTGAAGAGTCCAAAACTGGACACAGTGTCTAGGTGATTGTACTGAACATATTAGAACAAATCCCAGATTTTTTTTTGTCAAAGATAATACTAAATATTACAGAAGGATCTACCCTACCACCCTCACTAATGGACAAGTTTTGAAGCTAAGCTGTGTTACTCAGTGAGAATTTATTCTCTATTCTTGGGTCAAAATGGAGTCTGGGTCAAAGTGGAGGATTTTTTCATAGTAATGCAATTCAGTACTGAAATCCATGTGAGATGGATCCTTGACAATCAGAGATGGGTTGGAAACTCATTCTGAAGGAAAGACTGCATACACGTCTCCAGACTTCCAAAATTGTGAAGAAATTATAATCTGTACTCATTTTCCTTTCGATGTGATGTTTCTGCAGAATTCTAATGGGAGGAGAGAGTGAGCAGTGAAAAGAGGATGTCTAACTTCTACTACTCAGAAAACTTGTTCACTGGACTAGTAAAAAATGAAATTAACTGTAAACGTATTGTTCTGACCTTAAAGTTGCTTTTTTAAAACTCATTTTGCCTAGGGAAGACAAGTATGTATTCAAGACGTAAGGTGTGCTTGTTAAATTAATTCAGGTGATGGCATTGGGAACTGAAAGCATATTTATAATCTAGGATATTTACATTTCTTAAATATTTAAATGATTTAATATAATTCAAAATATTACACAAATATTTCTGTACACTTTAAATAACTCTTACAAGTTGAGTAATTAAAAACATGGCAAAAGTCACAAAATATCCTGTGTTTTCACAACTGTACATGATCTCTCTGCGTTTTACCACAAAGTTCTGTACGTAAATATTTAATAAGGAAGTGCATTTAGTGTCATTCCTTACCCTCATGCTGGTCTTTGCCAAACAGATGCTATTTACTTTTTTCAACTTGAGTCCTTTGTATGTGTGTGCATGTGTGCATATAGTGCAGAGGACACATAACAGTTGATTTGATAACTGAACATACTTTTATAAATATGCAGATCTAGTCCACCACATAAAGAATGTTGTACCATGCTGCACTGGGAAATTAACGTTTAAGACACAAGCAAATGGGAAAAATATTTGCCTGAGCAGCAGGGATCCTGTCTTCTGGACAGAAAAGGGGTTTTCACTCTCTTTCAGCAACTGATAAAATTCCATTAAAGCCTACGATATGATTTTCTCTCTAATTATGAAGTTTGGACTTTTTGTGTAGGGTTCTGCACTCTAATACAGTTGTTTTATATCAGAATAACCCTTTCATTCTCTGAATTGAATCAGATTCACATTTTCAACTTTCTCTTCACTTTGTATGTTTGCTTTGTCCCTTTTTCAATATAGTACACTGGTGTGCTTCATTATATTGCTCTCTTCATATTAGTTACATACATAAAAGCAGCATGATGGTGAAAATTGCAAAGATTTTAGAAAACATTTTTATTTTGTGCAAGAATGCATGTACTTATGTAAGCATTTACCCATGCTTAAGAATCTGCAAAGACAAAAATTGTTACTTATACACCTCCTTTGTATGTCCTGTTATATTGTGCCTTTAAAGTAATGACAGTGACTGAAACTTTGCATATATGCAATGGTAAAAAATTAGTTCTATTCTGTAAAAGGAAATTCATATTTAAGCTTCAGAAGCCTTCACTTTAAGGCCCTTAAAGCCTTCACTTTACTATGATTTCAGTAGTATTTTAATAGATGTGATACACTGTCTAAAGATAGGAGCATTTGCATATAATGTGCAATATCATTATTAATATTGCTTAGTCAAGTTTTCTAAGTAAACATTTTCCTGCACACAAACAGCTGGAAGGGAGGCTAATAACATCAATCAATTTAGGTTTACTTGCAGTATAACTGGAATGCCCTCTAGGGCTCATTGATACCATTCAACTTTGGGTCTTTTCCAATGTCAACATCTGCACACTTGCACTTGGTGTTGTTTTGCTGTAAACACTGCAATGATTACTTCTAGAAAAGATCATGTTTTATTATGAAATTACATAGAACTAAGTAGAATTTGGATTTCCTGCTGTGTCATTCTTGAAAAAAAAGGTAGAAAGCTTCTAAAGTTTCATGTAACACTCCTGATTATAAGTTTCCACATTTTCTTCTCTAGTGCTACTGCACTCAAGTAACAGATACAATCTGTGGATTTAGTTCTGGGTTTGTTCTGGCACTCAGTTCCTTCCTTCCTTCCTCTATTATAAAGAAAGAGCTTTTGTGGCTTCACTGGGAGTTTTGCTTACATATGGAATATGGGATAGCTCTGTCCTGTCACTAGAAGTATTAATACACCAATAGAGATGTAAACCCTATGGTTATGTCAATTTGAAACACCAGCTGAAACCATTTGGTTAGAAATCTGGCCAAATCCTGTTTATATTTAATGATTCCATATAAAAATGAGTGGAACCTTGTTCCTTGCTTAGTAGATGAAGGAAAAATATCACTGTGGAAGTAAGATTTTATTGTTATGTATAGATTTCTAAGTTGCAATAAATAACTAAAAAAAATAATATCTTGAGGTACAGTGTCAAAATTCTTAATAGCAGAAATTATAATACATTTTCAAATAGTAGACTAATTTATGACATTTTCAACTTCTTAGTGGTCTCTCTTTTTGTTGGTTTGTTTAACAGTGCATTTTTACAGAATCTGCATTTTCCAAATTCCTGGGGTTGTCATTATCAAGGCACAGTAACAGTAGAGGAGGATGTTATGAATTTTGTGCTAGTCCTGAATGATGTGAAGTAAGCCAGCGATTTTGGCCAGTTCCTTTAAAAGACTTTCCATTTATTCCTAATGTAAAAGTTTTACCTTTATTACAGACAATAACATACAGTTTTTGCTCTTGAGAAAACTGAGCTCTGGGCAAGGATGCCTTCAATGCCAGCCTGAAAAATACCTCTGTTCGGTAATCATGAAGAGATTACTACCACCACTCAGTGAGCCCATGCTTAGGGGGTTCTCCACAGAAAGCTCCATACAGCTGACTTAAACAGATAATTCTTTTTCAGTCAGTATTCAAGATTTTTTACCACTTATCTCAGAATAAATTTCTGTATTAACACAATGTTTTCAATCCACTGATTTTAACCCAATTTATGTTTAACATATAGAATTAGTAGAAATCTTAGAAAACCACATTTTCCTCCCCTTCTTGAGCAAAATTTATTCTGTATCTTCTTTTCAACTGCTGCCTAGGAACTAATTTTTTACAGAACTCTACTTTCATGTACTACTTTATGAATTGCAAAAAAATTTCATTAAAATGGAAAAGGTTTCTGGGAGGTTTTAATTTTTTAAAAGAGTTTTGTCAGTACATAGCAACCAAATGGGTGTTGCAATAAGATAATCCATCAAATAAAATGTATATTTAAATTTCAAGATTCTTAGTTTTAAGTTCAGGTGGACTATTAAGTTAATAGTCAAAATCAGAACAATATTTTTAAGTTACATCAATCTGATACTCTGGCCATGTTGTGTATTTGATTAATTATATTGCAGTATTCACAGCACTGACTCACCAACTGTAAATATACCTGTTAATGTTGACAATTTTTGTTACTATGCAAAGAAAGCTTTATCTTAAATGTATATTAAAACATTGATTTGAAACTCTAAGTTTAATGAGTGATTCCACAGTTATGTTACCTATTGAGAAAGGAATGTCTTGAATCACTCCTCATCATTTCTGGACAATTATTCCTATAAGAACAAAGAAGGTAAACCTGCACATTAGTTACCTTTGGGCTGTGACCAGTCCATTATTAAGCAATCACCTATTTTATCAATTATTTACTTTACCATTGGTAACAGTGCAAAGAAAATTCTTATGCCATACACATATGACTGCAATTGATGAGAGAGTCATTATGCTAATCACAACTCTATTTTTGTACTTGCACTGCTGTGAGAATACTAGGCAGTATGTATATCATATCTATAAATTATAAAGATCTAGTGCAGTGTTTTATTTTCTGTTCAGTAGGTTAAAAATTATGAACTAATTTTTTAGTTTCTAGTGACTATGAGTTTTTTTTTTCTATCTGGATGTAGGAATAGTTAATTTTTTTTCTATTTACAAGAGATAAGTTGTGGAAGAAACACCCACGACAGCCTAAAAGATACATGGTTATACATGAATGACTGTACCTCACTACATGTGAGGTAATGTAATGCAGAAGTAATAAGTAATTTTCTCAGAATCAGAGAATCAACAAGCAATACTAATAGTCATCATTCTGGGCAGATAAACAAGCCTTACTTTCTTGTCCTTACCCTGACTAGCCATTTTATCAATCTTTGGTGTTCTTTTCCTACACATTTTCCTGTATCACATGTAAGTCCTTCAGGGCACTCACCATGTGTCAGTATGTTTTTGTGTAAGATAACAGTAATAATTCCACTTGACATTTATTACAATAAAGTAAGTAGCAATATATTTAGACAAAATCATGTGTTAATGTTTCAGAGTGATGGTAGACAAAACTGATTACATAAGACTCTAATCACTCTGTTAACTGTGATACATTTTCACATTGGTTTAAATAGTTGCAATGCAGAATCAATATTGCTGATCTTATTTAAATGAGCAGATATGTTAATTGTTTGAATGAGAAAAACAGGATTTTGTTATTGAGAAGAAATTTTTCTATTTTCCTGTTGAGCCTCTCTTATAGTATAAGGTAAATGCACTGCTACATAGTTTCACAGAACTTAAGATCAGTGATTCACCTGTTCTAACTTCTTGGCTAAAATCAGACAAGCCATTAGATTTCTTGTAGCTACCAAGGAACATGTCTATTCTTCATGCGTATTTTATAAATAAACTGTTACTGGTGACTTTAGACTTTCAATTTTTTTTGTTAAGTCATACATCAATCTCCTTAGTAGGAGTTACAAGCCAAGACAGGTCAAGGTTTCAGGAAAAAGAAAGTACTCTAAAGACATGAATTAAAATGGCTTTACTGAACAGTTAAACACAACATAGAGCTAACAGATGAAAGATAGTTCAATATAAATACCAGAAAAGAAAAATCTATAGTAATATATTTGTAAAATTTAACAGTAATGAAAAAAAATTATTGAAATTATTCCAAAAATTGGGATATTAAGGAACAGTAGTAGTGGTCAGAGCAAAGGGTTGTCCTAGATGTCAGACTATGTTGTATGAAATTGTTTTTGTTTGAAGGAAAATATACTGGGAGGTGGGTGATGTCTTCTTGCAGGTTGTGTAGATTATTGAATGATAGGGATTTGGTTGTTATCTCTGGCTCTTAATCCACCGATGGTCAGGGTCCCATCCCCCCATCATTGTCCACTGGGCGAACTGATTTGGTCTTGTATTTTCTCTTTCTAATGGCTTAACTCTTCTGGTTTAATTACAACCGCAATGGTCCTGGTGCCTGTTATTTTATTTCCTTTCCTTTCTTTTGCTCCTGAGGGTACTGTACCATAACAAGCAGTGTTCTGTAGGCAGTGGCCAGGGTCCAGCATGTTGCAATAAGCTGCCCCTCTCTGGAACTGTCACAACCTTTTTTCTTCACAGATCTTATCACTTTAGCAGGGTCCTGAACTTGATCAGGAGTGAACTTCCAGACCACTGGAGCAGAAAAGTTCCCCCCAAAACTTTTCCCCCATGTCCTCCTATATTCCATTCCACACAAGGATATGCACCCCTGGCAAGGGTCTCTAGACAA
>WBMV01006684.1:350997-361742 GCA_013396655.1 Campylorhamphus procurvoides | reverse complement strand
GCGTGTTCCAATCAACTGTGTTATTTGCCTCCTGGTTTGCTTACATAGACTGAACAATTGTGAAGATGCTCATACTAGCTAATTACTGCTTAGTGTCACGTGTCACATTTCAAAGCAAGCTCTAAGCATTTCTAACCAGAGATGCTATATAAAGGCAAACTGCCACCTCAACTGAGGTCAGAAACCTTAGGCACAGAACAATACAAAGCTAGGCCAGCCTGAGGCTCCAAAGCTGCACTGATGAGCAGTCTCCTCCTGTCAGCAGGAATAAGGCAGCCATTCATTTTTGTTCTTTGTAGAAAAACCTTAAAATGCAGAATTATTTTGATCAATTAGAACGGCAACCAAAAAAAAAACACCACAAACAAACCCCTCCCCCCCCCAAATCACACCCAAACAAACAAAACCCCAAAAAAAACAAATCCCAAAAAATTAAGTCCAATAAAAGTTTCAGTGTAGTGCTCTCCAAATGGATAAATCCAATGCACTAACAACAAGAATAATCCCTGGAACACTATTGCAGAAAAGTATATGAGGACTATCATGGATCACAAAGTACAAAAGAATCTGTAACACGAAGCTGTTTTTCAAAGGCTAGACTCCATTCTTCTTTTGACAAATGCAAGCTGAAAAAAATCCAGTCATCCTGGATTACTTGCTACTGATGAGAACAGCAAAAACCAGCATCTAGTTCAGGGCATCATATTTTTTGTGGAATTTTGTCAACTATAAGCATCTGCCCTTTTTTTCCAAACCAGAATGATATAAAGCTTAAAAAAAAGTCAGGAAGAAAGAACGAGCATAGGACATGTTGATGGAACTCAAATATGGGAAGAAATGCTGTAAGCGGGACATCAAGATTTCCACAGTGATAATACAAAGAATGGATTTCATTTGTAGTCAAAGGATTTTGGGGGGGTCAGGGTGGAGTTTGGGCAGAGAACTGTAATGATGTAAGATTAGAGTGAATTTGCCTTAATTGTAGATTTTGCTTGAGAATGCTCTGAACAGACTTCATTATACTTCATTGTGTCTGTGTCTTCAGGGAATACACTCTTCCAGAATAACGTTTTTCTCTAGACTGCTCGTTGGTTCTGTTAGGGTTGCTCTCTTGAAAAATGTGTCAAAGTCACATGTCAAAGTAGGTTTAGCTTTTCTTAGGATGATGTCCTTGGTAAGTAATGATTACAGTTTTTGCAGACGCACATGTCTTAAGGACTCTCATTTACAATTCTCTCATTTAACAAATAAGTTCTCTTTTTATCATGAAGGCATTGAAAGGCAAATAATAGAAATGACAACAACATACAGAATAACAGTATGTCTGAGATGTTTGCTCTGTCTCCATGTCATTCTTGCTAAGCACAGTGATTGAATATTATGAGTTCAGAGACAAAGAACAGCAAAATAAAAATTAAACTCAATAATGCAAATGAAACAGGAGTGGACTGAAAAACATATTCTGAAGAGCTAGCATCTTTACATTGAAGGATTATATTCACATTGAAGTAGCTTGGGCATACTTTTACATTCTTCATGTAAGCTCAACTCACCCATTGCAACATCCACAAACACTAATTTTTAAAACAGTCTACCAAATTGATTGCACTGATGCCTATGGATTTCAGTGTATTTGGTAGATTTTTGGAATTATATAGGTTGAACGGATTTTCCTACGTTGCTCACATTTTTAGGTGGTGTTTAGAGATCACTGGATACTTTCTCACACATTTCTGCGTTTTGCAAAGGACACAGTGTTTTGAAGAACCACATTGCAAGATAGCTTGAAGACAAAACAGAGAGGCTCCAAGGGGCAGTTCTGAGTTCTCTGAGGGTGGGCACCATGGGAAAGGGGTACTATGGGTTGGTTTTAGACATAATGTATGTTAATTACTGGAAGTTATAAAAATTATAACATCACTGAACCACATGTGAGCATACTTCAAGTATGCTTTCAAATACAGGTATTTCTCTATCTCCACTAATATTGTTTTGAGCCTTTTTTCCAGGAACTTTGGCATCAGCACCCTGACAGGCTGTAAAGTGCCCTCAGTTATTGCCTTATTGAAAACTTCTCTTACATAGTCTATAGAATTATGATATATATGAGAACTAAACCTCAAAACCCCTCAAATTCTATTCTTACACATGTAGAAAATGTCACAATGCCTTATTGAAGACATAAGTGAACAAGGTTGTGATCTCTTAAGGTGTCCCTTACAGCCCTCTGAATCTTACCTGGGTTCTTATTGTCAATGTAATGCTATCTTGTGGAAATATAAATGACTACCTAACATTCTCTAGGGCTGACGAGGATTATTAAAGATCATTAATTAAATACTAAAAGGGATTAAATTATTCTGCGATAAGTAGAAAAAATAAGATGCACAAAATAGCTTTCAATATAAGAAACTTTAGTTGGAGTAAAAGAAACATAAAGACACAATTCCATCCTTTGTGGTGATAGATATTAGCCAGCATAAGAAGAAAAAATATTGAGCTTTTTGCTAAGTCATACTTGCTACAGTATACACAAGACTAACCATAATCTAGTTTGTTTTTCAATAATAAATGTACCAACTGAAAGTAATCATGCTTAAGATCCTCACACTGGCTTTTCTTTCTGACATGTGAAATATAGATGTTATGTTTTGCAAATTTTGCTTTGTATGCTATCCTGCCATGGTTCATCCTGTCATGGCCATTTCAGGTTGTTTTAGTGTGTGTTTTTTGTTTTTTTTTAAATCTTGTTCAAACCTTTCAGTGTCAAGGACAAAAACATCAACAAAATCAACAACCAAAACTCCACTCTTTATGGTTATTATTTGATCACATATTCCCAGACCTAACTTGAAAGAAAAATTCTTAACCCAAGATTAAAGTTTTATTCATAAAACCCAAGAAAAATAGTACACCCTAAAGCATGAGCTGTTTGAAAGCAGTTTCAGTCTCCTAGATAATAGGTACTCTTAACATCCACTTGAATGTATTAATACTCTCTTCAGAAAATATCATCAGTCAGGTAAAATGTGTTTATAAGGCAAAGTCACTAAGTTTTTTCATGGCATTTTCCATTTACAAATGCCACTTGGTATTTCTGTGCAAAGGCTTTAGTGGGTATAAACAGCCTTTAAAATAACTCAAAGCTTCCCCTCAAAAAAATCAGTATGATGCTTATTTCAAGAATCTAAATCTACAGAAAGAAACAGAATATATTTTAAAAACTTGAGAAAAACCACATTGTGAGAAGTAATGGATATTCTATTCTTTACTCGCTCCATCTGGCTGACTTCTACAATACATTCTACAGACAGAATATCACTCCAGTTTAAAAATTGGCACACTGCATATCATTTATTGTGCTACACTTTTCCTCAAAATCCAAAAGCAAGAGGTTTTCCAAACTATAAAGACTCATGAATTTAGTCAGACAACTCATACATGCAATTTTCCTTGAAGAGGCTATACAGGGTAGATTCATGGTCCAGTTTTCATCTCCTTCTACAGTGTCTCTGGCTAATCTCATCTGCAAATATAAAATCAACAATCATTTCTATGACTCATCAGTTACATCCAGACTTGACTCCTGGCCAAGAGCATATCTTAACTTTCCAGTACCTCATATCTAATCTAGGTTTGAATTAGTTTTAAATGTTTCTTTCAGCATTTTGAACTTCAGAAAGTTTCCTCTTTTTGTCACTGAAAAAACACTGATTCTGCTGGTCAGCAAGAATAGGAATAACCTTGAAGTGAGTCTCTCAGATACAACCACATCCAGACCATAGACAAAATCTTTTTCATCTGTCTGCAGAGCTACCACTTTCATCCAGGCTTGATCACACTAATTTTCACAAATACTCGCTCATCCTGCTCTCACTCACCCATTAGGAATGTCACCACTAAAACTCTGTTCATCATTTATCTTCTCTCTTTGCTGGCTCTCATGCACACACACTTTAATACCAGGACATCTAAGTGCAAAACTCAAGTGTTCAACTCAGCCTTGCAAGGCTTACACAAGGTCAATTCCATCTATCCCCATTCAATACTCTTTCCCTTCAGCCCAAATCTTCTTTGATGTGACAAACACAAAATATGAGCAATAGGTGAAGCATCATCTTTGATATTATTTACTTTTTAATTAACCAAGTCCAGTTTTTCTGTAGGCATCCATCTCCTGTTTTAAATCTTAATTATAATATCTTTGGGATTAAATAAATGGTCCACTCTGTACAGTGCCTAATCAATGTGAATCACAATGTAATTTTTGATTTCCACAAATACCTGAGCTTTTACAGAATTTTGTTCTTACACGATTCACAAACAAAACTAATAGCTGAATTTTGCTCTATATTTCCCTCACTGAATTCCACAGTAATTTTAAACTGAACTATCTTGTTTATCTATCAATAGATTAAAACCTAGAAAAAACCTGCCTCATTTAATGAGCACATTATTTTTCCATTTCTTAAACAAATGCTAGAAATGGGTTGGCTTTCAGTTACTATTGTTTAACATTCTATCTGCCTTTTAGTGGGGAGGTTTCTGTTTATAGTGGATTAGTGTTAAGTGTTGAATGAAGAATTTTCCGTAGGGGGAATAAACTAGTTTCTTTTCAGAGCTTGTCTCCTAAGGCAACCTAAAGCCAATCTGCTCTTGTCAGCAGTTGACAAATAGTATTGCTTTCACAGAACATAGTATTTTTTAGACACCCATGCTTTCATGGTTTTGGCAGGGTATTGCTATTATTATTATTTATACTCTAAAAGATGTTCTGCAGATGGTTAAAGTAACGTCAAGTGTTTGCACAAGCTGATGGACTGCTATATCTTTTCTGCAAAGGCTGCACCTCTAACTTTATTTCTGTCACAGGACAACTGAAATAATAGCATTTTTGTAGCTGTGACTTAACCATGTTCGTAAGGCCCACAGATAGCAGTATCAGTGATCTCTATTTCCTTAGACCACAGTAAGTAGTTTAAGATCACAGAAACACATACTATAGGTTGAGAAACTGGTGTGCCAATAAAACTCTCATAGACCTTGGTACAGTCTAAAGGTGTGATATGTTCAGTCTTCTGATTGATATTTATCTGAGGAGGAGGCTTGACCTGTGCTCAAAATAAATACACCTTGCTCAGTCAGACTTCATTAAGGTCCATTCAGAACACAGTTAAAAAGGTAGAAAATTGTTGCTTGTTGCATAATACTTAGTAATTAGAGATTTAATGCAGGAAGTTTTCTCTCTTTTTGAGAGGATCAAAATCAACGGCTCCCACTTTTCTGGCAACAATCAGCTCACAGGGTACCATCCATAGAAACAATTATATTTCTGTTCCAGCTGGACCACTGTGCAGTGAAGTGTGAAAAATCAATGGATCTAGAATAAATAGGTGAGGGAATGTTCAAAAACCTACTGAAAGGAAGTATCTTTAGAAAGGTCATCCTGGGAAATCTGAACTGTATCTGGCCAGCTACTGACAGCAGAAGGAAGTTTAAGTTACTCCTAATCTTCAGTAAGTATATAAAACTTAAAAGGGAACCAGGGCAAAGCTTTTTCTTTATCTGTGCACAATATGTACTGACCTCACCATATCAGGAGGATCAATGATACGCTCCCTGTGGACATCTAAGACAACTCAGTCTTTACCTACTGTCACAGAAACTCTGAATGCCTGTTGTAAATTAGCAGCTCTTAGCTTTTGTTTCTTAAACTAAAATTTGACAATACATAAAGATAATGAAGGAGCATACTATAGAAAGCAGCATCATAAAGCTGCTGGTTGGGTTAGTTACATCAGCATATACTTCTGTAAAAGTCACCATTCACAAACTTTTGTGCAGACTTTTTATAATAGCCTTAATACCCTTGACTTTCATGCCGCGTTATGCCAGGTCTTCTTCAAAGTCTGCATGAGCCTACAGTGGGGCACGAGAGAAGAGGATTTATGGAGAAAGTGGTGCAGAGTGCTAGATGTTAACACTGTAGATATTTTGTTGGAACTATTCCAAACCTACACTGAAGGAGCTTTAGGCTGGCTTCATGAGCTCAACAGCAATTAGCAATTGAAGTACCTTAGGCTTGTTCCCAGAGTACATCTTTCAGTTTACCTTCGTTCAAAAGGAATCATTGCAGTCTGCAATTTCCTCCTGAGGGGAAGAGAGGGGGCAGACACTGATCTCTTCTATGCGGTGACCAGTGACAGGATGGAAAGGAAAGGTCTGAAGTTGCCAGGGAAGGTTTAGGTTATATATTAAGCAAAAGGTTCTTCATCCGGAGGGTGGTTGGCTGCACAGGGAAGTGTTCACAGCATGAAGCCTGACAGAGTTCAACAAGCTTTTGGATGACACTCTCAGGCACATGGTGTGACTCTTGGCAATGATCCTATGCAGGGCTAAGGTTTGAACTCCATGATCCGGGTGGATCCCTTCTAACTCAGCATATTTTGTGAGGGGGTTCTTCTCTAAGCCCAAAAGTCATCTGTATAGGACTGCAGCATTTTCTGGTCACTAAAATATGCCTACTCTTCTGAAATATATCAGTTGTTGAAGAACAGTCTGACAGCAATCTGGAGAAACAGAATGTGATGGCATATACCCAGTAAACAGAGGCACTTTTTCTGGTCTAAACAGTCCCTCAGCTTATTTATTTTAGTAGGAATCTCACAAACAGTTGCAATAGCAGTGCACAGGGACACTGGGGTTACGACGAAGCAACTGGAAAGGAGGAGATTGGAGAGAAAGACTTTTTATCACTGACAATATTACCTTAACAAACACCAACTACTGCTAAGTGGAGGAACAAAAAAAGTGCTCTGGAGACATAAATATACTTAAAGATGTATATTGCTGACTTTTCAATAGTAACATCCACATCTGTCTTTACAAGTTGTGGAAAGCTTCCCCTGCTCCCATGCACACACTGAGTACTATTTTTAGTATATCAATGAACACAGTTCAGTCATCTCCTCTTCGACAGTGACCAAAGTGAGTAGTCATTTTGTTGTTTCTTCTTCCATCAAACTCTGTTCGTGAATTCTGATCCTTTTTCTCATTGCAAACAACTCTCACTCAAAATTGCAAGAGCCCATATATAGAGCCCATTGACTTAAACGTGTTTAGGAAAATGAATATAGATTTAGATTAGGTCAAAAAAAGAAATTTTTTGCTATCAAGGTAGTGAGGCACTGAAACGGGTTGCCCAGAGAAGCTGTAGATGCTCCATCCCTGTAATTGTTCAAGGCCAGGCTGGATGGGGCTTTGAGTAATCTGGTCTAGTGGAAGGTGTTCCTGCCCATGGCAGGAGGATTTGAACTAAATAAACTTTAAGGTTCCTTTCAACTCAAAACGTTCTATGATTCTGTGATTTCATCTGCAAATTTACTTCCTTTCATTCATGCCTCTTTTAGAAATATCACATACAAGACTTCTTTAAAAGGTCTCACAATATGAGGCTAAACTATATAAACTACAAGGTTGCACAAGCATATATGCAATTTATGCTAAATATTTTTCAATATTGCAGCATCAATACTACTTATTATTCTATTGCTTCTTCTCATTAGACACTTGCCAGTACACTCTTTTTCATAAATAATAATTCTCTGCAACAGTGCATACAACATACTCTCACTGATAGTTACAGCTGGAGTGTACTGATGTCTTACAGTGTATTTTCACTCATGAACTGCAAAAAACTGCCTCCTGTTTGAAAGAAAGGAGACTCACATCAGGAGGTCTCTTCAGTTCGGTATGTTAAAGTCATACACTGCACCTGCCAGCAAGGTTCCACTTGTGCTTAGTCTCTATTGCTGTAATGTCTTCTTCCTCCAGAGCCTCCTTTCTAGATTAAAGGTCTTGGTAAAAAAAGCTTCCCTTTAAAAACTGCATTGCAGTAAACAAAAGAATTAAGTCACAAGGAATATAAGTTAGAAATCTATTACTTGGCATGTTACTAAATATTTTCCTGATTGTATTATGTTTCCTATAAGGGGATGACTTATTCTATTAAACACATAAATATGCATGTAAACAAGCTTAATATTAATAATATTAATATAATATATTATTTAATAATGTATGAATATATTATACATTATATCAATACATAATTATTAATATGTTAATACAAATACTAATTATATGAATATTCTGACTGGAAATTCAAGAAATTCACCCAATGTTAAATGTATCACCAGATCTGGGATCAAGAAAAAATATCCCACCCAGATTACATTGTCAGAAAAAGAAAAAAGAGAGAATTACAGCTGTATGAAACTACTCTAGAGTTTAGTTCTGGCTAACTATAAGACCAGATCAATGATACTACCTAAAGTTTTCCAGAACCCAGAGTTCTGGAGGAACTGGGAATCTATAAGGAACTGAAGTGCTTGTGTTATGGTACACTGTACTTACAATTCTTCTCACAGCACTTCCAGTTAAAGACAACTCATTCATCAACAACATTATTTAAAGGTATTGGTGCAATCTAAACAGCTCTTGAAAAAGTAAAATAGGCAAGCAGAATGAACAAATATGCATATGGGTGTGTGTCTGTGCAACAGGAAAGGTAATTTATAAGCCAGAAAAATAAAGGAAGAAAGAAGGAACACATAATCCAGAACATGTAAAATAGCAAGCAGATAAAAAAATAAGTGCAGTAATAAGAAAATCAGTTTGAATAAAAGCCACTGGATATTGAAATTCAATCAGACCTATTTCTCTGACACTATCTTGTGGGAACACATATGATGGGCTATTTCCAGGCTTCTCTCTAATCCAATTGAGGTCTCACTTAGTTTGACAATTATTTCTATTCTGGCCTTTCTTATTTCTTGACTCAGTAATAATTTTTTTTTTAAAATTCAGTCTGTTCAGATTAATAAATAGTAAACAACTAACATAATATGTCAAAATGAATATGGCTTTTCACCAAAGTTGATCTGTGGAGTCAGAAGATAGAATATTTTAATTCACAGCAATAAGCTTTATCATTTGAGCTAAAAGTTTAGGTTCCCAGAGTAGATGATGACCCCTCTTGTTTGGTGAGCCAAAAGCACAGGCTGAGCACAGGACACCTTCCACTCATCATAAAATAGAAACAATTCACTTGTCGAGCTGACGAAAAGCAAGGAAAACAAAAATTTTGTGTTCTACTTTTGACTTTGAAAAGGAATAAGATTTTCTACCTAGAGATGACATGCAGATAAAAATGGCTCCTGGAAGGCAGTGCAGTCAAATGGATGAACTATGGCACACAAAATCTTGGGTTTGTTCCCTCATTAGTACTGCTGTACCCAACTCTGGCTTCAGAATAACTATGTCTCTTCCACCTCTATCAGAAATACACACACATATGCCACTCATTCTTCCTATTTTCCACAAGTAGCCCACTCCAGGTCCATGCCCATCTCCACCCTGTACACAGGTGCCCTGACTCAAGCCCCAGTGCTCATCCCACTGGTGCTACACAACCCTCAGAGGTTTTAAATAGAAATGGGGACCTCAACATGTCTGCTAAGAGAAAGGATGCTGCTGTGCTCTCTACCACTGCCAATGGACATTTCTTTCCTCCTCAGCTGCTAAACGTGTATCATTCCTTACAACTAAAAATTGCTACATTAATTTAAAATGAATTATAATTTATTAAAGTTACTAGTTAAAAGGCTTACAGCCTTAGCTGTTTCCAAATTAGTACATATTTTCTAGGTATCTCTAGCTGTTATAATATCCAGTCTGGATATGTCTTCACAGAAATCACCAGTGTGGCACAGAAGTAAGTGTTACTGGAAGCAGTACATCCAAGTGATCTGTCACTCTGCTCACACTATTAAACCTTACATCTCAAGAGAGTGTCTGCTAAGGAAACTGCAATGCTTCTGATACCCCAGAAGCACTCAAAACCAACCTGACTGTTTCTACAGAGCACTGCATGTGCTTTCCTGCCCAGAGCTCCACATCTGGGCCTTCCATGCAAGAAGTTTCCTATGTTGTGAGAGCAACTGGAATTTGAAGAGCTTTTTGGACTGAAGTAAATTACAGAATCACAGAATACTCTGAGCTGAGAGGGACCCACTAGGATAACCAAAGTCCAACTCCTGGCCCTGAACAGGACAGCTCCAAGAATCACACCATGTGCCTGAGTGCGTTGTCCAAACATTTCTTAAACTCTGGCAGGCTCAAGAAGTGTTTGGACAATTGCACTCAGTATGTGCAAACGGCCATTTTTAGGGTTTAAGATAAAGATATCTTTCTAAAGCCAAAAAACTTTTCACCTGTCAAATAGTACATTTATAATCCAATGAGAGTTCACACCAGCATATAGGTTTTCCATGGATTTTTTTCTCAGCAAGGCTCCAAGTGTTTACACTCAATCCTCAGTGAAAACCACTTTGAAGTACATGACAATCTGGTTAAGACACCAAATTATACAGGATAAAACAGATGAGGATGAACTGTGACAAACTCAGTACAGGTGTGATGAGATGAAGTGACAGGGCAAAAGGACAAATGAAGTTTGGTATAGCTATGTATAACATGATGAAGATTCTAAAATCCTTATGTCCCCTGTGTGGTCATAACACTTGTGAACAAA
This sequence comes from Campylorhamphus procurvoides, assembly GCA_013396655.1. Taxonomy (NCBI): domain Eukaryota; kingdom Metazoa; phylum Chordata; class Aves; order Passeriformes; family Dendrocolaptidae; genus Campylorhamphus; species Campylorhamphus procurvoides. The sequence continues at coordinate 351,148 of WBMV01006684.1, read as the reverse complement.
GACACAGCTTCCTAATGCAATGACTGGTAATGGCCAGTGCAAAAGGCCACATTCAAAGCTAAACAGAGGATAGAAAAGTCCCTATGGGGAGACATTATGAAGACACAGAGAATGAAACAAGGAAATGCACTGTGATATTATACAGACTGAA
>WBMV01006684.1:194459-350731 GCA_013396655.1 Campylorhamphus procurvoides | reverse complement strand
TAAAGGTCTCACCCCTCAGGAAAGGATTAATAAAGGATTAATAAGGCTCTTTATGTTTAATTTTCCCAACCGATTACCTGATCATTAGGCGTAATTGTAACATTGACAGTCCTGCTTTTTATGTTGTGTTTTTTTGTTGTGTTAAGAAAATTTTTTCAAGTCCATTTCAGTTAACCAAGAGACTTTTAAACATAAACGGGGGAGATGTCGGAGAACACTGTCTCAAAGGCTTCCAGAACAACCACGATGAACAGTTTATCAATACCACAAACGGACAATTACCTCAGAACTCACAAATTCATGTTTTATCCCTTTGAATTTGTATGCTGTATTGTGATTGGTTGCGGTTACCGGTTTCCCATTGGCTGTATATTCCCTACTTCCCATTGGCTGGCTGGTGATGCAATCCCAGCGTCATCATGTGAGGCTGGCCATGCCCTATCTATTCCCCTCCTTCCCTGTAAGCCCTTCCCCTCTTGCCGTGATCCGCCCCCAAACTCCTCCCACTTTCCAAGCTCCTCCCTGACCCTATATAAGTCCCATGCTCCCATGAATAAACAGTTCTAGCCCTCATCCCAACATCGGCCGGGACCGTGTCCTTTCTTCCCCTCCTCCGGCACGCGGCACCAGAAGCACTCAAAACGAACCTGACTGTTTCTACAGAGCACTGCATGTGCTTTCCTGCCCAGAGCTCCACATCTGGGCCTTCCATGCAAGAAGTTTCCTATGTTGTGAGAGCAACTGGAATTTGAAGAGCTTTTTGGACTGAAGTAAATTACAGAATCACAGAATACTCTGAGCTGAGAGGGACCCACTAGGATAACCAAAGTCCAACTCCTGGCCCTGAACAGGACAGCTCCAAGAATCACACCATGTGCCTGAGTGCGTTGTCCAAACATTTCTTAAACTCTGGCAGGCTCAAGAAGTGTTTGGACAATTGCACTCAGTATGTGCAAACGGCCATTTTTAGGGTTTAAGATAAAGATATCTTTCTAAAGCCAAAAAACTTTTCACCTGTCAAATAGTACATTTATAATCCAATGAGAGTTCACACCAGCATATAGGTTTTCCATGGATTTTTTTCTCAGCAAGGCTCCAAGTGTTTACACTCAATCCTCAGTGAAAACCACTTTGAAGTACATGACAATCTGGTTAAGACACCAAATTATACAGGATAAAACAGATGAGGATGAACTGTGACAAACTCAGTACAGGTGTGATGAGATGAAGTGACAGGGCAAAAGGACAAATGAAGTTTGGTATAGCTATGTATAACATGATGAAGATTCTAAAATCCTTATGTCCCCTGTGTGGTCATAACACTTGTGAACAAAGACACAGCTTCCTAATGCAATGACTGGTAATGGCCAGTGCAAAAGGCCACATTCAAAGCTAAACAGAGGATAGAAAAGTCCCTATGGGGAGACATTATGAAGACACAGAGAATGAAACAAGGAAATGCACTGTGATATTATACAGACTGAATTGCTTGCCTCTTCCATCTTTAAACACTGCAAGAAAAATCAGCAAGATCCAGAGGCAGCTAGTAGGAACAATCAGATACAGAACAGTTTTCATAGCATGAGATACCAAATAAGTTGGTATTTTTCAATTTGAAAGAGACAGCTTCCGAATGCATAATAGGTACTTATTGATTCTTGATTGATACTGAAAAGGAGAACAGGGGTCTTCCAAAAGAATTAGGGGACACCAAATCAAATTAAGAGGAAGCAGGTTCCAAATAAACAAAAGGAAGTAGTTTTTCACCCATAAAGATAAACAGTGTAATTCCTCATCACAGGATATCCCAGATGCTCAAAGTTTACATGAATTCAAGAGAAAACTGTACTTGCTAATGGAAGGAAAGTCCACTGAAGACTACTAAATTCAGTGAAAACACATCTGGCTGCAACACAGTCTCAAATAATCAGAGTACATGGGGAAAAACACTGTACTTGCTTACTTTGTCCTTATGCTTTCCCCTGGGGCACCACTTCTGGTTTTCATTAGAAGCAGGATGCTGAGCCTGATGAACCTTTAATCTGACCAAATGGGTATGAGTAAGTAAATTAAAGAGTGATAGAGCTTGGGACCTGGAAATTGGTCATCTATATAATTTAATTGATAGACCCCAGCTGTGAAGGTCTTTTGCAGACATTTCAATAAGTCCAATTTGCATTTCCCATATAATTCCCAAGCACAGTTCAAAAGTTAGCATAGGCTAGGGACTATTTCCAACAGGCACTTTTCATTAAGCCTATTTCAAAGGGCAAGTATGTTAAACAGTAGGAAGATGGCCAGATCAAGCCAAATACCACAGAACTACTTGATAAGCCCTGGTAACATTTAACTTGCTAGGATAAATGCCAATGACTGCTTTATTTCAGGGAGAGACTTCTTGAACAATTAATATGCCTTTCCTTTTTCCTCAGAATATCTGTTTACAGGTGTCTCTGTGATTATACGTGATCTGCTTGGAAACAAAAAAAAAATCTCAAAAACTTGTAAGCAATATTTAACCTCATATGACTTCATGAAAAAAAATCTAAAATTCTACCCAAAAAATGTTCAAAGAGGTGGCTAAATAGTTACAAAATGGGAAAGAGAAAACTAATACTTCCCTATATAGCATTAGGAGATACAAACAAAACTCTACACATTTACATCCAGCTGGTGAAGCACCCAGCCTTGCCTGCGTGAAATACGATTTAAAGAACTTGAAAAATTCTACTCCCTGCCCAAATGAAGTACATACATTGATGGTTAGCATAGGCAAGAGCCACATTTTCAGCACAGCAGCACCAACTCCACTCCCATCTAAACAAACTAGGGAATGGGACCTTTAGTCTATAATGAAAAATGCACATTCTTCCATTACTCCAAAAACATTAAGACCAGCAGTGTCCATGGTTACATCAAGATTTGCATTTTATGAAATTCTCTTCTAATCTTTTCCTCAGACTGAAGCATTTTTAGCAGAATATACAGTTCATAAGTAGAAGCACTCTGATAATACACAAAACGGTTACTGCTTCTCTTAATTGTAATTTTTTAGCTTTTTTTCTTATAGACCTTTGAAGTTCATTACTGTCTTCTATCCACGCACAACAACTTCTACTTTTCAGGTAGATTGGAAGTTTCCCCAGCACTAGAGCTGTCTGGTTTCATCACTGAGATTTATGACACAGACACTAAAACATTAGAAAGACTAAATAATGACTAATTTCAACCAGCTTGTTAGACCTAGGAAAGGTGATTCCTTCATTTACTCATGCTTATTTAAGAAAAGCATATTGAAGACTGAAATAAAAGACTACACCTGGGAATACACTGGAAGTTTATAGCCTTGTGTGTTCTGAATGGATGGAAGATAGACAGAGGAGTATTTTATTAGGTGTGAAAGTAGAAAATGTTGAACCTCCAGGAAATCTTCTTGACACTAAGATCTATTAGGAATTGTCTTCTAAAGGAAATAGAGGAAGCCCTATTTCCTGGGATAATTCAAATTGTACTTCAGAAAATAGTAAATATATACAAAGAACATCCTGCGTTTAAAAGAAAATTAAGCAGATGAAAATTTTTTTTCTACATTGAGGCTGGACAAGCCCCAGACTCCTCCTCTCTTCTCTCATGCATACACAGGCAAAAGCACAATCAAAACATGCAAAAAGTAAAGATAAAAAGGATGAAACTATGAAAATAATAAATTACTATCATTACAGTCTTATACTTCCGAGTAAAATACATGTAACTTTTTTATTTATATAATTTTACTGAGAAGTATCAATCAAAAAATACAGTAAAATAATAACTTACTAAAAGATCAAGTGGTTACAAGTGCAAATCATAGCACATAAACTGTTAGATAGCTCAGCTGCAATGACATCCAGTTTTCAAATCCTCTATTTCAAGTGTGAGATGGGAGGGGAACATGCCTCATAAAGCAAAGCAGCCGGTCCAGGAAAACTGCAGCTGAAGAGTCCCTCCCCAGAGCACAGCTCTCCTCCTACTCAGCCACCCACAATTTCCGAGTCAGAAGAGATACCAGCTAGTACTGTGATTTAGTTATATAACTGCAGACCTTACTTGCCTCTCTGAGTTAAAAGAGAAACAGATTTTATACTAACATTTTAAAGTAGGTAAGCAAGGCAAGGAATTTAGGATTCCCAGCTCCATGAAATGACTTATTATATATTAGGGACAATCAAGTCACGTTTGCTCAGCTATAGTCTACATGAATGTGTTGGCTTTTCTATCACCATTTCAAATAAAATTTAGATTTGTTCCACACATGCTGCCAAATAGTAATGAAGTTTATATAATGTTCATGTTCCATGCCTCCACAAAATTGAATTCTCAGTTTTCTTGCTCAGTTACAGAAAGAACCATATCTGTGAAGTATACTGAAGAAAATATAGAATCTATCCAAAGAGGTAGTCAAGATGACAGAAAAAAATGGGGGACCTGGGTAAAGAGTACTAGCTGGAGTGACCAAAGGAAGCAATACCCAGGAGGGTAAGAAAGAACTAATTAAAGATTGAACAAAGAAAAAAGGCATCTTAGAGGTTATTTGTCTGATTAACTAACAGGCTTTGGGCCAATTCCAACTCCCAAGTGATGCACATACTTCTAGTATCAAAATAAATAATAATAAACAAGATTCCAACGTCTGCAGCTTTCAAGATAGGTCTGAGATCTTGAAACCTACAGAGGTTGAAATCCAGGCGCAAAGCTTCTTAGTTAATCAGGCCAGGTTGCTCAAGGCTGGTCTTGAAAAGCTCAATGAAAAGATGCTGCAAAATCAGTTTGTGCAACCTGTTCCACAGTTTACTGTCCTATTACAGTAAACTATTAACCAGACATGATAAACAAAGAAGTATACATGCTCAAAAAGAAACTGTCTTGCTGTTCTCTGTGCTTATCCAATTAGAAATAAGTGTAAGAGATACCTTGCATGATTTTGATGCTATTAATAGAAAATGGCAAAATCATTTAAGATAATATCATCTCCTGTGTTTTCATGAAGCAAGTCTTTCTTTAGTTTTAGTTTCCTTTTGAGTTACCAGGATAAAAAGCACAAACGACTGGAAGAGGAAATTACTCTCAAAATAAACAGTGTTAAAATTAAAATCCCTTTCCTATTGGCTACACAGTATCTTTGTTGCTGCACTTCCAGCGTATTGCTCTGCATGTGCTACAGACACACCAACAGACCATTCCTCTCCCCTTTGCATCAGTGTTATGACTTTGAACACTGTTTGCATATTTCTCTAGCTGACTCCACACTAATCATGCAATCCTTCTCCAAAGGTTCTGTGTTCCTGAGCACCAGCCATTCTCAGTGTTTGCCTTTCAAAATCCATATCAATACCAAATAACAGAGGACTTCCTATCATCATGAAATGTAATAGTCATACTTTCTATCCCATACTGTAAAATTACAATTCTAAGCTGTATTACAAGGAGGACAGATCCACATGATTCATCTGCCTTCCTGGCAGCAAACCAATTAAAACCACTTTCAGCATATACTTTTTCAGTCATGCTAATAAACCAGTGTTGGTTTGCAGTTATAAGGCTATCATATAAGACTGTCATTATTTAAGTAACACAAAGAAAACAGAATACAAAGTGGAATTAAAATAAATTCAGAGTGAGAGCATATTTCCCTTGGAGGGAAATATTGCAGCATAACACCTGCACAGGGAGTCTAGCTTTCCTTAGCACTACTGGCTTCTGCAAGGGAGCATCAAGTTCAACCCATGACAAAAAAATGGTGGAAGGCAGAACAAGATTCTGGCTTCCTCAGGAAGAACCAAGTGTGGCAAAGGAACCTTTAAACAGCCTGAAAGAACCTCCCTCAATAATTTAAATTATAGATACTTCCCATAACTGTAATGTACAAATGATCACTCACTGTCACCTTAGCTGTCTATGTCAATTTGATGTCCCCAAGGCTTGCTCTGCCAAAGCAGAACATAATACAATAAATCAACTAATTTGATTTGGTGAACCAAGAGGTATAAGTCTGAGTTGGTTTCAAGTTTTCAGTCCTATGGAATGATAGGGTGTCTAAACCAAAAAAGCAACATTTTCATGTACTTCCGTGGAGAGTTTGGAATGGCAAATATCCCATATTTAGGCAGCTGCATCCCATCCTAGGTGATATACAAAAATCTTGTTCCTTAATATGCAAGAAGAGGCAGAAGAATGTTTTGGTATTAGGACTATTTTCCATTTCAGGCTTTGTAATCATGTTTGCTACACACAAATTATTATAACTGTTATATTTTGTGATGCTATGTTAAAATGTAAATGTGTTGACACCTTTCTATTTTATACTGGAGTTTAGTAACTGGAAACTCAACATTATTAAATAATTATTTCTATTAAAGGTGAATTGAATAACTGCTAAAGGACTACTTCCCATAATCTTAAACCACACTCTTTCTCACAAATACAATGTGTAGCTTCAGATGAGACAGGCTCAAATTATTTTCAAGGGATCACTGGTTAATAAAGAACCTTCCACTCTTATTCTTCCTTTTCTTTGAAGGACAGTTAAATGCAACATTAATAGTTATACTGGAAGGATTTTTAAATGGGATTTTTTTAATTATCTTCTGAATTTACAAGACAAAAAGAAATAAAATGGTCTAAACATGCCGATTCAGCTTCCACATAAGAAAAATGAAACTACCAGTGGTTGGGTCATTTATCTCTGCTTTAAAATAAAGGAAGTCAAGCAAAGAGAGTGGCAGCAACAGCTGGAAACATGTGCCTGTGCCCAAATACAATTTATTCATAAAACTCGAGGAGAGTGCAGCACAGCTGCAGAGCAATTACAGGGACGGGAAAAAAAAAAAGAAAAAGAAAAAAATCCACAAGCCCATCAGAACTGATGAATAATGATACCACCAAGGAAATAAGATCTGTCAGTGCAGTTAGAAACATTCAAACCTAACAAGTGCTTTTTTTTTGAGGCTGAATCCTCACACTATAAATGTTAGTTGCTATGGATGCTGGTTTTCACTTGTGATACTTCTTCTGTTCTGGCTACTAGAATACTTCCTTCTAAAAAAACATTAACATTTTAAATCTTTCTTGAAAATATGAAGATTGGAGAGCTGTCTGACACTTCTCAAGAGGCATGGGTAAGCAAACATATCCATGTCCAAGGCAGCCTAAATCACAAATATACTACACTTTTTTAAATTCAGAAGCTGACACCGACTCTCTATTTTCATCAGTCTGAATACTGTCATAATAGCATTATCTCTCATTCTTCATCTTTATGATATATAAATTCAGCAGAAATGCTTCTCTGCACCTTTTTCAGTCAGTGGGCTGAAGCAGAGAAACTATCTATGATCCAAGAAAATACCCTTATTTCAGGTTGCCTAATCCAAATCAGCCAAAACCAGTGAAAGAACAGTAACCAGGCTTTAACATGGCTAAGATCTGAAGTTATAATCATAAACTATCATCACTGTTGCTTTAATTCCTGTTAGACCAGCTGGTAAGAGGCTCTTCCTTCCACTTGTCCCTCAACACAGACTTACTTGCCTTTGATTACCTATGAAGACCTGCTTGTCTGATGTCACACAAGAAGATTAAGTTGCATCATCTAGAACCACCCAATGCTGGCATTGTGTCAGCCAAGACAAGGCCAGTTTAACTCCCATTTTAATACATAAGCTGTTGAACTGTTTCTGGCCATTGCAGAGGATCTGCAAGTAAGATAAATCACTTCAAGCTCCATTTTTGATACTCACTGGTGAAGAACAAGGAAAGGCTTGTGCTTAAATTTAGTCTAAGGGGCATGTTATGGCTATCAGGGGACTAAGAATGTCCTCAGGACAACACATGAGTACATCAGGCAACGGGGATGAATTGCCAGAGGTAAATGGACCTGCATTAAGCTTGGGCCTTGGCAGTCAAGCCAGTTTGCTCCAAGTCAAAAGTGTGCAGGAGACAAAACTCATACTGACTAATGTGTAAATACACAAAACCATATGAATTGAAATTAATTTTTAAATTGGCAGTCAGTTATACTGTAACAAAAGTATTTTTCTATTACAGTAAATTCAAGTTCTTAGGAAAAATGTAAAATACTTAGCATTTATGATCAACACAATAAGTTGCTATAAAAGTGCATTTATAATGTAAGAAAGCAATCATTAAATACTATAAATGCCTGTAATATGTTATCGCATCATACATTTTATACTGTAGAAAAAGAGATTTACTGGTAGTTACCATAAAAATAAAAAAGCAGCAAACTACTGAAGTCCTGTGGCTGTGGTTCTGTTGGGCTTTATCGTTAAGTCTTCTCTTAAGGGAAAAAGATTTTCTAAAAGAAGCACTGATGGCACTCAGTAACACACATAAAAAGCTCCTCGTTCTTAGGCAATTACATAGCAAAAAATTAAGAATTTTGTAAATTAAAGAGTTAAGGAAGACCTTCAGAACAAAGCTCTACCTGGCTGGCCATGTATCAAACTGTCAAACAAAAAAAAGAAATAACATGAACAGAATAATTTACCTTTTCACCTTCTTCACCTTTACTACCCACAAAGCCACGTTCACCCTGGAACACAAAAGGATAAAATACAAATCTCAAATAAACGTTGTTGAAATAACTGTATTCTTTAAAATAACTTTATTTTACTGAATGTTTATTACAAGATTAACCAAAAGAAATAATTTGGATGATGATTGTTTCTCATTGAAAAAGGTGTGAAACCTCTACAAAAGACATGGCTTTTGATAGTTTTGTCAATTAAGAACAGTCATTGAGTTTTCCATTCAGCCTAAGATATCTTGTCAGCTTTAAAAGTTCTGAACTATTTATTGATTCTAAACCTGCTCATTACAGTCCTATTCTTCTGGAGAACCAATTTTAATACATTTATTCCTATTAATACCTTCATTTTAATTTTAAAATGTGACTAGTCAGCTGTGAAGGCCTCCAGATCAATATAGTGATACAATTTATGAAAACTAATTTTCAGTTTGGGAACCATATCCAACTACCCAAGTACTAAAACCAAAACAAACAAAAAATCCCAAAAAAACCACAGATGGGGTGAGTTTTAAAATACTAATTTAAGATCAGCTTATTTCAGCAGATTAAAATCTCTCTTAGATAATATTTCCATAAAAAGACCTGCTATAATGCTCTTTCCCCTCCAATTTCCTAACTTTTAGCTCAGAAAATGATCATAATGTACAACTTTACTATGTCTGCAGACTATCTATATTATACAAGAATACCACCTGCTTTAGGTTTTTATTAATGTATTGCTTGCATGTTTTGTAAGACATACAACACACAGACAAGCAAAATTATACACAGGCAGCACAAAAACTATGCAATTAAAAAAATCTGAACTTTCTCCCTCAAATTATCTAGCAGGAGATAGTTTTCATATGCTGTTCTCTAGAACTGAGTATCATTGCCCCAGTACAACCCATTAGTTTTACAGGTCTGTAGATGAAAAGAGAGGACAATTTCCAAAGTAAAAGCTTACGGTCTTTTTTTAAAATTCCTTTCAAAAAATTAGAAAGAGTAATGTCCAAACATTCTTTCACCCTTCAGAGAGTGTGATTTCCTTAAATAGAAGTCTGAGGTTTAAGTGTAGTTAACTGTACAGCTGGCTGTAACTTGCAAAATTTCTAGCAGCATTTTGTCAGATCTTTCAACTGATACAGGATCCTGTGCTACACATCTGGGACTTAAATTCAAAGCTTTGGAGGTGTGCAGATGTATAGATTATCAAATAGTTCTGGACTTTTCATCAATATACAGTGGCTGCTTTTCGTTTGTTTCTTTTGGCGGAGGTGGCTCATACAATCAACAGCGTAGGGGTCAAATTTAGAAGCATGCCCGAGACCAAGCATGCAAAATGGTACCTAGTGAAATAAACTTCCACATGTCCTCACCTAAAAATGAGAGGCTAATTTCTGAAATAACTTTCAAATGTATACAAATTCTGTTCTGTTCATCTAGTTTCTTTTACATTGGAAAGCTTGGGCCAGATGTTTTTTCAAAGTCCCTTCCAGCCTAGGTTGTTCTAAGAGTCTACGATTCCCATTCTTTTCCAACTGTTGGACACACAACATAGCTAATACCTACTCACTTTTAACAAACTCCTAGAAGTGTTTTCTTCACTTAGTATTCCTATTTGTGAGGCTGCCTATCCTCAATACCAAATTCATTATACAAAAGTTATTCTTAGAGTCAAAATTACTCTGTCGCTTGTGTTCATGGACTCTCATTCTTTCATTGTACACCTCTGACAAGAGTCTGGCTCTAGCTTTTCCACACTTTCTCCACTTACAGAGAGCAATGAGTCTGCACACCATGCCCCACCCTCCCACTTTCTAAATCGTCTCATCTAAAGGCTGAACAAGCCCTGTGCTCTCAGTCTTTCCTTGTACATCATGGGCTCCAAGCCCCTGGCCATATTGGTGGGCCTCCACTGGACTCACCCCAATGAACTGCTCTTTATCCTCTCCTGGGGTGCTCCAAACTGGACACAGAACTCCAGATGTCATCTCACAAGCACCAATCGCTCCTCCTGATCTGCTGGCCATGCACCTGCTAAGGCAGCCCAAGATGCCTTTGGCCTTATCCAAAACAAGGTCATCCAGCAGTACTTCCAACCCTTTTTCTGTAGAGCCGCTTTCTAGAAATTTGGCACCTAACCTGTGCTATTGCACAAGGCTATTCCTTCTCAGAGGCAGGACCTTGTGTTTGCCTTTGCTTAACTTCTTGAGTTCTGCATTACCTCATTTCTCCAGCATGTTGAGGGCACAGTGAATATCATTCTTGCCTTATCTTCCAGTGCACTTCCTTACACTGGATAACATAACCTGCTGAGAATTCCATCATCTGTGTTATTAATAAAGACATTAAATAATATTGTCTCCAGTATTGCCCCATGAGGTATGATACTAGTTACTAGATTGCAATTGGACTGCATAGCAATTATTCCACTTCTGACCCCAACAATCCAACCAGTCTTTCACCCACCCTGTTGTCCATTTATCCAGTCAAAACCTCACAGACTCTAGTATAATTATATGCTTGGAGACTGTGCCAGAACCATGGCTGAAATCAAGGTATACAACATCACTGCTCTCCCCTAATCCATACTGACATTTTATGAAAGTAGGCAGTCATGTTGGTCAGCATGATTTTTCCTTGGTAAATACAACATGCTGTTCACAGTCACCTTCTAGCTCTTCATGCGTTTAGAAACGCCTTCCAGGATTTGCCACATATTTTTTCCAGCCACAGAGGTGAGGGTGATTGGCCTGAAGTTCACTGGATCCTTCCTGAAGATGAATGTGACATTTGCTTGTTTCCAGTCATCAGTGACCTCCCCTAGCCATCATTATTTTTTGATAATGACAGAGGCGAGCCCTTTTGTGACATCAGCCAGCTCTTCCCCAGCACCCCATGGCGCATACTGGTTGGTAATCTTGAAAATGTCCAAGTAGCTTAAGTGCTCCTTAGCACTCCCTTTGACTTCAGCAGGCAATGGTTTGTTATCATACTTTCTGCTAGGAGGCTTAAATAACCTGGGAGGCCTGAGGGCAAGCTTTATTAGGCAAAAAAAAAGGTAAAACAAAAAAAAAAGAATTGGGTATTCTCAGTCTTTTCCATGCCCCTCACTCCATTAAGCAGCATTTTCTTCACCCTTGTTTTCACTGTGGATGCGCTTAACAGAAGCCCTTCATGCTGCCCTTAAACTCTCTCAATAGCTCTAATTCCAGATGAGTTTCTGGTTTCCTAACTCCACCACCACATGCTCTGGCAGTGTTTCTATGTTCCAACTGAGTAGCTCACCCCTGCTTCCACTGTTTACTTTCTTTTTGTGTCTGAGGTCAGTCAGAAGCATCTTGTTCATCCATGCTGGCCTTCTGCCATACTCACTCAACTCTGCATAACAGCATGAACTGTTCTTGGGGTTTTGGGAAGCTGTCCTTGAAGATTAACCAGCTGGGCTCATAAGGTTTGCAGGACAGTTTCAATCACTTCTTGGCTTCCTCTTTGCCAGACTCAACAATTTTTGCTCCCTGAAACTCTCCTCAAAGGTCTTGTTTTCTAGGCCCCTGAACATAAACTAATTCCCTGTTGGACCCTCTGGTTTCTCCACGCCTCTTGTGGAAGTGAGGGTTGAGGAGCCCCCAACCATGACACAGCATACCAGATGCAGCACCACCAAGCAAGAAGCAAAAATGTCCTCCCTGATCTGCTAGCTGCAGTTTTACCATCACAGGTCATTTTGTGGTTTACTTTATTCCAGTAAGAGAACACTGTTAGCTCATAATTCAGTCTCATGTCTACCTCCGTGTTGTCTTCAGCAATGCTGCTGCTCAACCAGTCAGTTCTCTGCCTGTACCAATGGCAGTGATTAACTAATTCCTTATGTTTCAAAAATACAGTCCAGATTTCTTTGAACATATTTGAATTTAGAAAAAAAATAGTCCCAATTAGAGAAAATAAGAAATACAGTCAACAAAGCTTAGATAAAAAAGTTCAGGTAATTTCCACTTGGCAGCATAACAAATATAATATTAGCCGCTGGCAATTTAACTTAAATTCTCCTTTCTGTGGCAAAATTTTCATTAAGTTAGTCAAAACATTTCACACACTTTTTTTTATGAACAATGACTCATTGCTTATTTGGATACTCACTGTAGGATTGCTGATCTGATTTTCAGTGTTTTCAATATGCCTACAGTACAAGTCAATGAGATCCTGACTTTGAATGTACAGATTGATGGACTGTGGTAAGCCTGTTGCTGAACAGAATGCTGGCTACCTCACCTGCAGAAAATAAGTTCCTTCATTCCCCCTGTGCTATATTATATGAAGTGCATGCCCTAAACATATACAAGTTGCATCAAGGTCATGCTGCAGAACACTTTCTTGAACTTGTGTGGTCTCTGAATTTGTTGAAGCAGCAACAAACCCTATAATTTTCTAAAAGGAATTAGCTGGACAGATTTCATTCCAAATACTTGCTGATAAAAACAGCTGCAATCAACAGAAAACAAAATCTGACCACAAAAAGAGGCAACTTTAACAAATATTATCAGCAAGGTCTATAATACAGATGTCTCTTTTTGCAAGTTCTGGCCTTCCTACAGTAATCCACCTCTGGGAAGAAGCAAAAAGATTAAAATGGAAGAATGGAAGCATCACTGCTGCCCCTCATTTCATGTTGCTGAGATTCCAAGACTCTCAAATTTCAAATTTTTTAATCTGCAAAATCGTGCTTGGAAAGACCTGTATGGTTTGGAGACTTAGGTGACTGCTCTTCTTGTAAAATAATACTGCTAGTTAGGTTTGTACCACAGCACCACATGCCCTTTCTCTTTTGAAAGAGAAGCCAATAGTGAAGTTCCCCTGTCACATTATATAACTCAGAAACTTGATATGAAATTCATGTACAATTTACGTAGATACTGGACAGCTGGCAAAAAAAAGACGTTGAGATTGTAAATGGATAGAATTAGACTTTAGTTTGCTTGTTTGGGTGTTTGTTTTTCTTTTACCTTGGAACCAGTAAGACCAGGTATGCCAGGAGCACCTACTAAGCCAGCTTCCCCCTGAAACAAAACGTACACAGCCATCATTTTACAGAGCTAACTCATGACTGAGCTAAATTAAGAGGAAAAGGCATCTGGACATGCATTGCTCCTCATTCCTTTTCTACAGGACAGCTGAATTGATTTCTAGGGTTATTTATGTCTGTTAACTTGTATTTCACTAAGATAACTTTTCACCTTCAAAATATTAGGCCATTAAAAATTACAGATTGTCTAATTCTGCAGCAGATATAGTTGTAGACTGCTCCAGACAACTGGACAACAACACCACCACCGAAAAAAAATTAGAATTCGGAATTTTAGATTCAGAAAAACTTACTACAGAGGACACTTGCATACTATCCAAGTATCTAAAATCCCACCAAGTGTACCACAGCTTCCACTCTCTCCCTGATACCTATCAGATCCTTGCGAGCACATAGATCCACAGCTGGGGCCCACAGGGAGCTGCAGGTACAAAGCTGACTGCTGGCTTCCAGCTCTGCTGAACGGGGTGTTTCAGATCTTTCCCCAGTCTCTAGAGGAGTGCCCAGCGTATTCATAAGGATGAAATGCAAATAGTGACCCTCTGCAACCAGGCAGGTTTGTTCTACTTACTAAGTGAAGGTTCTGTATATGCTGCTAAATAACTGTGTCCTCTACTCCATGTTTTAAAAGAGCAGAGTAAGTCATCTGTATAGTTGACTGTCAGCCCCTGGCTCCCAAATGACTTTCTCCTTTCACTGCCCATGAAAATTAAATATCTAATTTGAGTTTGTAAATTTGATTCAGGCAGATTCTTAAAAGTTCATGCTCAGAAATTGAGTATATGTAAAACTAATCACCTTGTTAATGAAAAACTGTTTCTAAAAGGTAACTATTCAAGCTGAGTAACATAGGCAACTTCATCTTCATCATTTGAATAACGAATATTTGAACAAAAGAAAAAAAATCAACAGCTCTGAGCTGAGAGGTACAGATAATTCAATTCTGCATTTAATACATGGCTTTCCAAGGAAAAGGTATAATTAAAAACCTAGTATTATCTTAGCTGGAATGAAAATATAAAATATCACAGCAGTTTCCTTTTCTATTCCTTATTAGTAAAGCACGTTAAACAATTACAGGCCAGTTCTGCATCTCAAATCTAAAACCCACCTTCCATTTAAAGAGTCATGAAATATGCCACCATGGATTAATTTTTGTCATAATAAAACTATAGTTACTGAGCTAAATTCTGTTAGAATTCATCTGTGCTCATATGAATTTGAATGGGAGCTTAGAAGACTTAATAAAAGAATCTAAAATTAAATGCTTTCTCCATTCCATTCATGGATCTTATGTCCTTGACAGAAGTTTGCCCTAGTAACCTGCACACCACCCAACTGAGCTTTCTGTCCAAGCCAGAACTCAGCAACAGAAGAAAATTTTGAAAGTTCACTTGTTTGATTCTAAGCCAAGAAGGAGACAAATGCCTCTCGGACTCAAAAAGAACAGAGACAAAGGAAAAGCTCCAGTCCTTTTTAAAACCAGAAAAGGACAATAAAAGAAAAATTATTCATCAAAATTATACAAATAATCAAGAAAATAAATACAACGCCCTCATGACACACAAAAATTAAAATACAGCTTAAAATAGGTTGTTAAAATGGCATTTTTCTAACTACCCTCATTGCACAATTTCCAACATCTTCCTTCCAGCTTCCCTCTACAATAATACACTCTAGTGTGCTGGAGAAAAATTCTAGTAAATCATTAAAAGTAATCCTTAGCCCTTCATTTTCTCCAGATTTACAGCGTGGATTGTGAAAAATTCTTCATGGTCTGTTACCAGATAATAATATTTCACATTCTCTGCTACACTGGATCACTGTAAACTAGAAAACAAAACAAACAACCACATTCACAGGGTTTTGTCTTTTTTTTTTTTTTTTTTTTTTTTTTTTTTTTTTTGTTATCACTTTTTTTTTTTTTTTTTTTTTTTTTTGTGGAGACAAGCCATAGCTGTTGGTCTTGCATTGTTTAATCAGTGTTCTAGAAATTATCCCTTCAACACAACCATGCAAAAATACCCTCCTACATAAATACCATCAATACTGATCCTTATTATATCTAAAATGATTGATGCTGTGGTTGCTTTAACTGTTTTGGAAATATGTAGTGTATTTATAATCATGGTCCCTAATATATTTATCATTCATTGATTTCGCAGGTTGTAATTGCACTGCAACACCCTATAAAATTAGCGACTCAGTTTATACTTAAAGGTTTTGAAGGTAGAGTAAGATGCTTTGTATCTGTGTACTTAACAGCCCTCTTAGAACGCATTTACATTGATTTTTATACCTTGAGTTTGACATTTAGCTACTCCCCCCTTGCCCAAATAAAAAACTTTCACATTAAAAAGATAAAAAAAAAGAAAAGAAAAAAAAAAGGAGAGGCTATCTTAACATACAACTATGTGACCTTTCTCAGGAGCTTTGGTTACTTATACTGGTAAACAAAACATGACAAAAATGAACAAGGAATCACATCATCTAATCACAAAATCCACCCTCCCCATTCCCCCAAAACCCAACCCAAGGAAACAAAAACAAGAGTTGAAAGAAACTTGTATCAATCACTTGAAATGTGTTTTGTTATTTGGACTATTTTAAGCATTAACAAGATTTATGATGGCAAACATGCTGGAACTTGATGAGATACTTTTCAAGGCTGGGAAAAAGAAACAATTACTGTAAAATACTTTAAGCATTTTTCAGACATGACTCTTCAAAATTAAAAAAACAAAGCCACCAAGAAGCAGTCAGATGCTTCTCTAGTCTCAATATGAAAACCAAACATTTTTCCTTTTATTTTTAAATTTACTGGGGCACTGCCAGGAGCTTGATTTACAGAACGCGCTTGGTACTCCAGGGTTACTAACAAGGAAACCAGTCTTAATAGAAGTAAAATCAGCACGGTCAAACACTACTTACTGTTTTGATAATTTATGGATATGTGCCTTCCATTAGCTTAGTATGCCAGACCCTTGGAATAATCTAATAGCCCGGTGTTTTAAAAGGAGGACAACTATTTTTAGCATTGCAGAAATGGAGCGGAATGTTCAACAACGTACTGTCAGAGGGCTCAAGCAGCATCTTCCCCTGTGGAGCACGTACCAAGCTACTCCAGAGACACCAGTGGGGGCAGAGCTTTGCCTTTAACAAATAAAAATCTCACACCAATTATAGACCATTATATGACACCTTCCTTAGCCTACTGGAATATTTCCTTGTTTATTTAAACAGGCTCCTGTTAATGGTTAGGATCACCTGATAGAATATGAGTTACATAAAAATATATTCAGATATTTATTAAAACTTGCCCCATGAATTTCCTGGGTTAGTCATGTCAGAAGGTTTCTGCTAAACAATATGACATTTTGGTTTCATCTACTCATCATTTCGTTCCCTCTTGGTTACTGCTGACTACCAGCACTTGCTGAGTACTTGCTCAGTACTATACTTGATGCAAACTTGATCCACGTAAGAATAAGATCCTCCCTTAAATAACCTGATGAAGAAGAGCTTTTGACAGGTAAATTGTTTCCTTTGCTCTGTCCCGCTTCCACAGCAGCCCCAGCAGAGCAGGTACACCAAGATTTGGCCAAGGGGGTCAGGGCTAGTCAGAGGACTCATGATCAGAGCTCCCGTGTTTTTTTTAAGTAGCTACTCAAGAAAAAGGCAAATGACAATAACCGTACTAATCTCATTTGCACAGTATAACACAGACTGAGCTCAGGAGGCATCAATCTTTCCTCATTCCCATCCCTTCTCATGACCCATCTTTGGGACAAAACTGACTTGCCTATCCATTCAGTCAATTAGATGTTAATACACCCAAAATTAAATGACACTTGAAAATCTAGGCTTCAGTGCTTTGCATGAAAACTAATGAATCAGCAGCCAGAAGCAGCTCAGAACATCAAAGAACATGGCCACAGGTCTCCTTACTCCAGACTCTCTTTTGTGGGCAGTTTCCCTTCTTTGCTATTAGCATGTCTTAAAAAGCACGTAACTCACATAATTTCTATATTCAAATATATAAAGCACATATATGTCACAAATAAAGTACATAAGTCAAAACTTTTTTCCTGTATTTCTCCCCCACAAATTATTTTTGCCCAACATAAGAAGTCAGAGAAGTTGTTCTGAAAAAAGAAAACAAAGATGAAAAGATCATTCCATTTCTTATCGTGTATAACTACAGGTTGGTATACTGCCTTTTTTTTTCTCTCCATTTTTCTTTGGTAATAAAGTGACTGTAGTCTTTGTAATATGCATCAAGGACTGGTTTCTATGCCATCAAAAAAGTACCAGCAGAAGCAGAGCATCTTCTCTCAGTAGGTCTTCTTTCCGCATTTGGCAACTACAAGAGGTATTCATTGCTACTCCATGTCCTTGAAGAGGTGACAATTTAAAAAGGCAGTGCAGATACAAACTGAACATGGGCTCGATAACAATCCAGTTCAGCTGACCTACAACATCACATGCAGAGCATAAAGAAAACACAAACAAAACCCACGAGGATACTTCCTGTAGAGTACTGAGAATAGGCAAATAGGCTTCTGGCTGAAAGATTCATAATGTCCTATAGATGAACAGTTTAGAAAAATAAGTCTAGCCAGTTGGATATTTCTATCATCTGAAGCAAGACAGTAGAAAAAAATTTGAAGTGATCTTATACTCATGGACAACTGATATTCATTGCAACTATGTTTTTTCCCTTACAGTACATCTGTCAAAAGGAAAATTGCCTGACTTACATACCATATATTGATTTATTGTTAATCCGGACATAACATGGAGTTAAAGCAAATCTAAATCCTATTAAAGTCTCAACAGAATTGGCAATTAATCTTACTGGCCTTGCTCAAATAATATTTGAAATGCAATAATGTTAAAGAGCATTATTCAATATGCATGTATTGCTGACATCTTTCAAAAATAATGCAATATGTTATGACCATTATACTCATCATAATAGTTGGAATGCCAAGTTTATATTTGGAATGTAAACAGCATTGGACAACCTCTTAAATGCCAGAGACTATTGTTTACTAGACAACTACTGCTACTATCATCACTGTCATCACTATCCATATCCATAACCTGAATATTCAAGAAGTAGATTCTCAGCTGGTACAAATGTGAGTTTACACTAAAAAAATCTGTTCCACAGACCATTAAATACTGTTAACTTCAATGCCTAACCTACAGATATGAAATGCAAAAAAAAAAAGAAAAGGCACTTAAAAAAACCACAATTTAAGGTGAATCAGAAATAAATAGACTGCATTTAGACCTGAATTTCTAATCTAGGAATTAGCTCATATCAATGTGTTTTCTGAAATACCATATCAGTGTGCTTGTGTAGCTGCAAACCTATCAACTACCAATAAATAAAGCAGTTCAAGATACAGTTTCCAGGCCTCCATTTACACATGGATGTTTAAGACTTTCCCAAGAAACATATCACTTCAGGAACAATACCTTTTGATATTTAATGCATTTTGGAGACAGATTAAGAGGATATACTGACCACCTATCCACCACTCCAACTCACCTAGACACATCTGAGAATGTGGGATCAGTGGATCTACTGTCAGCACAGGAACCCTGTGCTGCCAGCACCCTAAAGGTAAGTCTCCACTTCTACAAATTCTGAGCATCTTTGTGGGGAACAGTGACAACTCAGCCTAGTATGGCTGCAACATTCCCTTTCAGGCCTGTTTCTTAACTTCTTTGAGGCTTATTAGCCTACTCTGCATAGCACACCTGGGATGAGTGACACAAAGAAGCTACTCCTCTATCTGAGGAACACAGGCTCTTTGTGTGAGTTTTTAATCATTCTCTCACTAAAGCCCAATGTTTATTTAGAGAATCAACACTATTCTGACACCCATTGCTCCAGCTGCATTCCTTTCTCATTCTTCTGCAGTTCAGTAGAAATCCTGCCAGTATATTCTATAGGGTGGTATTTCTTCTGGCTATTTGAGAACACTGGCATTACCACCCTGTCACTGCAAAAAGACATGCATTTTTGCTAAAAGTTCCTAAAGTCTTACCCCGGTGGATTTGACACCAGAAAATAAAACTTCTCAGACCAAAGTATGGGGAAATAGGGTGGGGAAGACAAACTCTCCCCAGCCACTGTTAGATTATACATCCTCCTGGCTAAAGTTCTCATTAATGAAAGATGATTGGTAAAACATCCTGATGCTCTCTACTATTTTCATTGCTGCCTTTCTCGGCAGAGCTGCTATAATGGTACTGACTAATAAATGCCACAAAGATCATAACATCTTCCATTCATTAAAACAAACCCAGGACCCACCTTTCCCTCCAGACTGCCATTGAGACAACCTTTCTCCAATTATGCGGGGTGGTATTATGTAGCTTATAACGAAGCTTCAAAATTCATTAAGGAATAGCATCACATTGAACATAATTCTTGTCTGTTAAATAGTTTTCCCACCTTTGTTCTTCTCTCATGGCCTTGGGTGCATCTCTATCAATACAGTAGGATCCACTGGGCAGGGAATTTCTTTTAGGCTTGTGTACAAGAAGGTTCCAAGACTTTCTTATATGAAGGCTCACTAACATGGAGTGTAACAGTTAAACCCCAGAAGTCAGGCATTCTCCTTCCATGCACACTTCTTAAGTGACTTCTCATTCTGCGATGTGGACAGCTAAATAAATATTTCTTGAGATAATATTGTCAATAGCCAGAAGAAGGTAACAGGTTACAACTATTAAACTAAGTTAACTAGGAATTAATTTCTCCCATTCAGTGTCTTTCTTATAAAAACCTAAAATGTTATCTTCATTTGTGTGGGACAACCGAAGAACTGTCATTCACAACAGAAATGAAGCATAGTTAAAGGGGTGTTAATTCTGAAGAAAAGCATCAGCTGACTAGCTTCTTGGTATCTGTACAAAAAAAATATAGAAATCTGGCTTGTATGAGGTACTTGTTAAACACAAATCAAACACCTGTCAACCAGTTGGGCCATGTGTGTCACTGCTGAGCCATCTGCAGGAACACACCCCGTGCCAGTTGCTTTACTCAGTGTGGCCTGGGAACAAGAACCCATTAGACAGAAAGTCAACAGAGGAATTAGCAGCACTTTTTCTTTTAGTGCCCTTCCACTTACTTGTTTGACTTCTTGTGTTTCTATTTCTGGGAGCCTCATGCCAGAGCAGCAGTGCTGACTGCTGATTAGACAAGACTTGGCCCAGCCTCAGCGTGTCACATTGGCTTAATCGGTTCAGACTTGAAACATGCAGTATGGATTTTAGGTGTTTATAAATACTGGCTAGCAATGGGAATTAAAAAATAAAATACATTCTGTTTGCTATACCTATGAATGATTTTACTATAGTAATAAAATGCAGTTTTTATTTCCAACAATTCAGTATGTATGAATTTAAAACAGCAATTTACATGAAATCTGGAATATAAGACCTATGTTACAATTTTAAGGGGTTTTTTTTGGGGGGGAAGTAGTATATTCATTGCCATTAAGAAAGCACATCTGAGCTGCACTTATTTAAATATTCATAATCCAACTCACTCAACAAAAAAAAGGACAAAGGAGAGTTAAGAGGTCACAAATCACAGCAGCAAACAGCATTATCAATAACCTCTGTATACCCGTGTATGAATTTTCTATTGTATGAAACTAATTTTTTTTAAAAAATCTAATGTGCTACTTATAATAGGAGTTATTGTCCAGTGAGAAAAGACTCATATATAATTTAAGTAAAGTACAATAAGTTACACATAATTATCCTAATACAGATAATGATTCATCAGACCCAAACTCTAGTATTCTGTGAAGTCCGATATCTAATGCTTCAAAAGAAAACAAACAAAATTAAGCAAAATGTGTCAGACAAGCTGTACAATGAACAGTACAGTGAGAAAGTTCCTTCCTCCCAATTAGTCCATTTCCTGCAACACACTGCTGCCAACTTTTACGATGCTAAATCTTGCAATAATGGGTATTTTTCTTAAAGCTCTGTTTTCTAATGAGATGTGGAAAGTTCAGAATATCAGTTTCAAAACCTACAGTCTCTATCCCCCACAACTGAAGGAGAAAAAACCCTACAAAACTAGAATCTATGTGCCACAGAAAGCTTCCAGAAAGAGTCCAATAAATATAATTTATGAACAATTGAAGAATCCTCAAGCCTCCCCTTGCCCTTTCAAAGTCTCTAAGGTCCCAACTGAGGCTTTTCAAACACAGCTAAGAATCCCAGAGCCAGGCAGGCTCACAGCTAGAGTATTCATGAATCTCTGATTAAGGAACAAAGAGCTGCATTTAATGACTGCATTATTTAACAACCGCATTATATTTTACTTCCACATTACATAACCCACTAACAAAAGCCTGCCCTGCATGGCAGCATGCCACACTCCACTTTGCTCCCAGCAGCCCAGACCCCTATAAAATGGATGGTGACCTCTGGTTGCTTTGGCCACACCTCACATCACAAAGGCACTGCTGCACTCCAGGCCCCCATGACCTGCCACGTTCTGCTGGTTATTACAGTTCCACTGCAAATACCAGAGGGCAGATATAGCCTTCCACTCCCACTCTTATCTCATCAGTGTCACTCGCCTGAAGGAGCCCATGGCTTTGATGCCAAGCAATACAAGAACTAATGTCTGGCTTCCAAAACACATTTGCACTTTTGTTCTGCTGAGACATACTAATCTGATTTTAAGAGAACCTACAAGAGGACAAAAGACAATGCCATTTCTTTCCTCAGATGGGAGTGAAGCATACCTTTTTTTTTCCCCTCAAAAAGCAATGACTCTTTAACTTAGAAATTAAGTCTCTGCTTACCAACACCTACAGCAGTCACTACCACCATTCCCTCCAGAATGGAAACAACACACGCAGTGTCACTGCATACCAGATAATTTGATTCCATGGAGCTTGCTGTCAAGAACTGAACTGAACTGCTGTCGTTTAACTTTAGGAATTGAAAAAGCAAGGAGCTCAACAGCTCCTGGAGTTGTGAACTGCAAAAATCACCTAATAAGGCAAAAATAAGTCAGCACAGCAGACAGCTCTCTGGAATCAAATTTATGATCAAAGGCTATTCAAAACACTTTCCTGTAAAACTAAGGAGAGAGCAAGCAAGTGAGAACTATACGTGCTGAAGTAACGAAACAAGTTTTGGAAAACATAGTGGTCTAAATTGTATTTTTCCAGTAAGATACCCTAGGAAGCATATTTATACACCAGAAATCTATGAAGACCTACTATTTTCATGTTCATCCATCTCTTAAAATCAGATATATATTAATGATGCACAAAGATATCACTGCAAACACAGAAAGAATATAAAACTTGTAATAAATTTGTTGCTGAAATAGATGTTGTCTAAATGCCTGATTTCAAATGGCCAGCAATTCTCAAGCTCAAGGCTTTAAACTTGGTGATAATAAAGTTTCCAATTGGAAAACCATTGTCTTTGTTTTTTGAGGCTCATTTATTTAATTCTTTACCCATAAAAAAACTAGTTTTAAAAAATTTGCACTGTATTATTTCCTATTAAAATGTTATTTTGGCTTTATATTCTGACAGATCACAACTGTAAGAGTCAGAGTACTTTGAAAAGCTTTCTGATGTCAGATACTTTTCCTCTATGACTGAGTATACTCTTTTGACTCCAGAATAAAGTAGCACAAAGGTTTTTTATAAGTTGCATAACTAACACAATGTATGTCCATGCCTGATCTAAAAATATTGAAATATAACTGATTAGCAATAACAGGAACTCAGAAATTGGATGGCACTGAATAAAAGACAGACAAACTGAGTATGATGGCTTTAAGCAGTACCTATCCAGTGCTCCACATGCATTTTTGGAAGTTTTTTCAAAGATGCTGGTGAGCTACTTCAGAAATATCCTGATGCCTGTCAAGGATCTGTACACCACATGAAATACGGAAGGCAATGTGTCCAGAGATTTTTCAAGACAGCTGCAAGGAAAAGACGGCATTACCAAGACTGCTTAGCACCAGTGTCTCCTCAGATTTGCATATTTACATGAGTGATTAATGCTTCAGAATCATATGCTGAACTGGCATAACAGGCCATATATCCATGGCTCTTCTGCCAAGTCAAATACGCCTTGGAAAATTCTAGATGGAATGTCCACGGTGTAGCTGGATCAACGGGGAAAGCAGGTCAATGGTCACAAGGATCTTCACAATTACATGTTTTGATTTGTAAGTACACTTAACAAGTTTCAGGTTGTGGACTTCATGATATAGTTGTCCCTGAAGGAACTCGGTAGGGACTTGGGTATCAAAAGCATATCTGAAAGCAATTTAAAGTCACATGCAACACTAGCATGTTGAGGTTTTGCTACTTTTTCCCAAAAATTTTAAATTCATGTATATCTATTTAAACTAGGCTGGAAAAGAAAGCACTGGACATTTCAAAGCCATGTCTTATATTGATCTTTTGAATTAAATTCCTTCTTAAAAGTAATCTTATAATGCCGCAGTTTTCAAACTCATTTTCTCAGGTACCATGATGAATAAAAAGCTCTTCCCACCAGGCAATGCTAAGTAGACTGTTCAGGAACTGTTATGATGCTATTTTGATGCAGCATTCATACCACAAATGGTATCTATATTAAACATCATCTAGCTCCTACCCCTCTGCCACTCACTAGACCAGGTTGCTCAGGGCCCCATCCAACC
Source organism: Campylorhamphus procurvoides (assembly GCA_013396655.1). Taxonomy (NCBI): domain Eukaryota; kingdom Metazoa; phylum Chordata; class Aves; order Passeriformes; family Dendrocolaptidae; genus Campylorhamphus; species Campylorhamphus procurvoides. The sequence continues at coordinate 326,356 of WBMV01006684.1, read as the reverse complement.
CAGTCTTGAAAAAATTCCAAGGATGGGGCATCTATAACTTCTCTGGACAACCTGTTCCAGTGCCTCACCACCCTCTGAGTAAGGAATTTCTTTCTAATATGTAACTTAGGAGTCTTTTATTTCAGCTTAAAACCATTCCCCTTAAAACCATTTTGCTTTGTGCAGAGTCCTAATACAAAATGCGTATCAGCAAAGTTGACCATCTGTATGAGTCCCCCAGTGGGTGCTATGGAAAGGATTTGCACATATGCAGACTGTATGGAAGTAATATGACAGTGTGAGTTCAGGTAGGGAGAAGCCTGTCAGTCTCACCAACAGGAAAGCCCTCTCACCATTTCAGTATGACAGGAACAGTAGAAAATAATTAAACTTTTTTAACAGGAATTCTTTACAGCAGTATATTAATCTTGCTCAGGTTATGCCTGTGGTGTAGGAATTCTTTACAGCAGTATATTAATCTTGCTCAGGTTATGCCTGTGGTGTGACCCTACACACAGCAGTGTAGATGAAGACGATTCTTAATGACAAAGCAATCAGTTCTTGTTGCCATAATGAGGTTAGTCTAACTGCTAGATCAGGGTTGCTTAACTTGTGAAGCCTGATCTGCACCAGATAGGTGACTGTCATCATACAGTCCAGTCACCTCAAACCTCCACTTCGGGGACAGATTTAATGTCTCAGGCCATAACCAGCACAATCCAATTATAGTAAATGGCCTCAGAAGTGCATCCAGAGACCATTTCACTTGCTAATTGCCAAAAAGCAGGCTAACACAGTGCTTCCCTTGACATGTTTCTTCTGTTGCCACTCCCTACACTGAACATCTCAAGAAGGCCAAGGCACAGGGTCTCACATGCATAGGGATTGACCACAACATTCCAGTTCACCTATTATCATGATTCGACAGCTATCTTGAAGTGCTCCCAGAAGGCTGAGCTACAAATCAGTCCTAATTGCAGGAAAGAGGTCATGCCACCCTATTCAATCTCTTCTGGTAGTCTACAAATGAAGTGAGTTTCCTTCCAAGGGAAGACTATTACCCTCTTATTTTTGATAACTATTAATGAATGCCTCAGAACTACCTTCTCTAATACTCTCGAGAATTTGTTCTGTTGCCCTAAGTAGGTTTTACTGTTTAAAAGAAAAATCTTTTAAGACAGGTCCCTGAAAAAAGGACAGGGATGAAGGAATTAGGTTGGTACACACCGAATAGACAGTCACATGTAATAGTGCCTACTATCTACTCTGCTGTGTCTTTGGGAGCCTGAGGTAGGGCTCCCACGGACTGCATTAGGTTTTTGCCTCCTTTTGATCAGAAGGCAGATGAGAAAACAAGCACCTTGTGTTGTGTTGGTAGTCAATAGAAACATAATTTTTTAATTTGGCAGCTTACAAGGACTCCATTAGAAAAATCAGCAAAACAGCAGAACTGTGACCTAAACACACACACTGTTTTCTTTAGGGTCTTAAGGCTACTGTTATGTCACCCTAGAGGCATTAAGGCAAACTCTGTTCACAGTATTCGTCCTCAGCAGATCCAACCTCTCAAAGAACCTCTTAGAAGTCTACACCGCTTACCTGTGAACCTATTAGCCAGTGGACTGTCGCAAAACCACTGCAGCATTTAGTGAATGGCAAATTATGTTGTCAGCGACAATGTCTTATAAGTGACAGAAGCCCAGGTGTCATATTTGAAGACAGACTGAACAATTTTCACACTTTAGATCCTTGAAAGACAAGGCCATAGATGAAGAAGCTATACAGATGTCTCACCATTTACACAGACCTTGAAAATTAAGTATACGAGCATCAAGCATTGGTCTGGGAGATTCTCCTGTTAAGATTTTCTCAAATAATAAAGTCTATTGCATAGTAGTATTCTAATATTAGTTTTCCACTACAGTATTAGGTATGTTTGAGATAATTAGCCTAAAGAAACAGGCCTTCCAATAGCCCAGTTTATCTCATACTAAGGTAAACATACAAAGTAAGTCAAATGAGTGTATATTGTTGCTTACACAAAAAAACCTGAGTAAAATATGTTGCTTGTTTATTCTCTGAATCTTTCCCCAGGGAAAGAAGTATGAGGATAAAGTACTGCAATATGATAGTTTTTGTGTGTATTAGATAGAGCCCCTCTGTTCTTTGACACCTCAAATTGCAGGTACATTTAAAAAGAAAAAGGTATTTCTTTTTTCTACTTCCTGTTTCTACCTAGTGACAGCACAAACCTCAGAAAAACATGGTGCAGAAAAGCATAAAAATAGCCATACCAAGAAATTATAATATTTCCAACAAAAGATAAAGCACAATGAAGGCTTTAAGAGGATAAACAAGCAGCTTTAGCTCCTGAGAATGCTCTCCCAGCATTGCACAGTCTGTACCTCAATGTCCTGAAATATAGGAGATGCCTTTGCATACAACAGTGCTTAGAGCATTTTTATCATAGAATCATGGAATATACTGAGTTGAAGGGGACCCATCAAGATCATCGATTCCAACTGGCCCTACTCAGGACACCCCAAGAATCACACCACATGCCTGAGAGCATTTCCCAAATGCTTGCTGAACTCAGACTGGTGCTGTTCCTCTACTTCGTTCAGTTGTCTTTGACTAAGTACAATGTCAGCATCCACAATATCACATTTAAAGGAGCACAAAAATTAAAGACTCCAGAAATTTATATAACTCTTGATGCATAAGCCAAGAGGCAGAGCATTTTATCGCCTTTCACAACATGAAGGAAACAGTCATTCTGCCTTGAGAAAGAAGCTAATAACTGAACACAGCACTGCACTACTCTGCATAGACATAACAACTCCAGCTAGCAGAATCTGGATCTCCTCATCTAGCTATGCATGTACAAAATAATTTGATTGCCTTTTTTATTTCAATAGTTTTTGGTTTTGACAGTTTTAGATTTCACAGTAGTTAATTTTTAATTTGCAAAAATTCTATGGTTTTTAATGTAGTCTGAATTAAAAGAGTTATAATGTTCAGGACAAGTATGTCTTGATATTAAATATGATCTGACTATTGAACCTTATGTAAACTAACAGGAGCTTTGGGATTTGGCCTGACAATGAATGTGCAAGGCACTTATCAAAAAAACCCCAAACAGTATTAACCATGGAAACTATAATAATAGCTGGTACTGGAAAAGCAACGTAACTTGGTAATTTTAAAGCAAGATAACATCAGCGTAGGAGCTACAGAAAGAGCCAAGGGAAAACACAGCTTCATTCTAGATCAATCGCCATCAATCTACAATGCTTTACAAACAACTCTTTCCATTAATTCACATCTAGGGGCACAGTAAAGTAAAACACTGTCTAGCTGGATCAAATCAACGGCTTCTAAAGTCAGTTTTGTGACTACAATTGTGGAAAGAACAGATGTCTACAAAAAGCTATAACAACAGGGTAGCCATAAAGACTTCTACAGTGGGTTTCCCAGACTTCAGTGTCTCGGAGCTCAAATGCTTTCAGACAAGCAGCCTAACACACTCCATGGATTTTACTCCCTCAGTTTTCTAATACTTTTGCAGACTTTTTAAGTGGCACTGTTCAGACAGTAATAATGTAACAGGAAAAACGAGCCCTTTCTCTCCTTTTTGAACTTGCTATCAGATAGGTTTGATGCTCTAGTTCACACACTGAAAAGTAAAATAAATAAATAATCCTTATTAATCTTTTCTGCTCAGTTCATTACTGTATAGAGCACAGAACCTCTTTTATTTACTTTTTCAGACTGACATTCATATTGTCACACCTTAACTGAAAGATGCCCAATGCTCTTGATCACTCTTGACACCTCTTCAGAATCTTTTCCAGTAATATCAGATCCACATTGAGATGTGAAAATCACAACTGTATACATCATTCATCTAGCAGCACAATACAGATACAATAATAATGGTGATATTAAGAGGCTTTTGCCTTGCTCCCTATTCTCTCCCTAATAATTCCTAAATTCTGTTCGTTTATTTGAATAGCAGTAAACAGTGATTCCGTGTTTTCATTGATCTGTAATTCAAAGACCATGCTCCTGAACAGTAATAGCTAGTCCAGAGTCCGACATAAAATGCATAACATTTCCTTTGCCTTCCTCTTCATCTGTATAACTTGGCTATCACTTTTTCTGAGTTTTACATATCACTTTAGAATTCTGTCTCTCGATATTGCAAAGTCCTTTGAATGTCTTTGCAGCCTGCCCTCCATCTTTCTACCACATATAAACTTAACATCAGCAGCAAATATCTTGATGTAAACTCATATCTTATGTATCTACCTCCCACTTTCAACAAAACACAATTTGAAAAATAAATAGTAAGTAAAAATAAAAGACAGTTTTATAATTTTATGTCCTATAAATCACAGATTTTAAACCTGATGATGTGAAACTCTGCTTCTCTCAGTACTTAGAAATCTGGATAACTATGAAATAAACCAAATCCTTTGCCATTACTAGAACACTGCATACATATGAGAGCAGCATGTCAATCAATAAAGCCCAATATTAAAATCCTGAGCCTCTCACAGCAACAGCTGCCTTTAAAAGGCATATTGTTTTATGGAACTGAAAGAGCAGTAAGTGGAAGTACATGAAGAAAAACCTAAATTGACTGAATTGAGGGTTGAAGACTTAAACTGTGACACTAAAAATAACACTAAAATAAACTTTTTAAAAGTTTTAAAAAATAAAAATCAGCACTAACACATGTACCTGGAGAGTTTTGTTGATTTATATATTAACTGGCTTCCACGTATATGCAGAAATGCCACTACTATTTCAACTGTTCCTATGGAACAGAAAAAAAAATAAAATCACTAAATGATTAGATATTAAATTATTAGAAACTCCAGCAACAAGCTGTTTCCTCAGTGCTACAGCAGCTGTCTTCCATACTGAAGTTGCTGGATGTTAGTCACATAGACTTCCTCTAATACAGATAATTAGCACTGAACCCAATAAATGCATACAACTGTCTTAATCTGCACACTAACATTCTGAAATGAATGAAACCTATCCCCTCAAATATACAGGTGGGCTGGCATGCCTTCTTAGCCATGGCTATTCCGCGTCTTTGCTTAAGAGGTTAGTGGTGCTTATCTCAAGCTTTACCAAGCAGACTACTGAGTGCACAGGGGCTCTTATCTAGGCTTACAGACCACAAACCTGGAAGTGAAACAAGTAATTCCTTTCGTTCTGCATAACCCCCACTTTTAGAAAAAAAACCCTCACCAAACAAGCACATCTGCAGAGAATACTGTTGAACCAAGTGGCTTTTTCAGTGTGCTACAAAAACATGGCAGTGCAGGTAAGAAGTTAATTTTCTAACAGAAGTGTTCTATCCTCCTATTTCTATACATCATTACAGATAATCCACTGACGTAATGAACACTTCCTGCGAGTTAAATTACATATCAACATACCTTTTCACCAGGCAGACCAGCAACACCATCCGGTCCTTTCACGCCCATTTCACCCTACAAAACAAATTGATCAGTTAGAACTTATACAGACTTGTGAGGTTAACAGCTACTCAGGTCATGGTAGACTCAGCAGAAAAGCATCTTGTACCTGCTTTTTTGCTCAGTAATGCAAGTGGAGGAGGGTGCCTTACATGGAACGCTAAAATCAGACAAAACAAATGCATTCTAATACACCTATAATGTCAATTAAGACCTTCATCTGACAAATACTTGTACTTTCACATTTCCATAAAAGCAGGTCTGCTGATTTTAAAGGAATTCATTGCAACACCAAACTGAAACTAAGAGGGCCCATTTTCAATATGTAGACTGCGTTCTACACTGAGACAGTTCAACATGTAATACAGGTTTGTCTAAAGTCACATACTCACAATACTTTTACAAGACATTATCTAAACTCAGTTCCTCTCTCCCTCTCTTTTACCCCCTGAGAGAAACAAAACCTGAAATCATATACAATCTATAACAAAATCTTAGTTTTAAGAGACAAATGACCAGCTGATCAGGAAAGTTATGGAAGATGCCAGCAACTGAAAATGGGACCATAAATCTTAAAAATTATGTAAGAAAACATCAAACAGAGGAATTTTGTGTAATAATGTCAAATATAAGGTTTACAAAATTTGACATAAAAATTGTTCAGATGCTGGAGGAATACAACAAAAGCATTGAAATCATATAGTCTTCATTTAAAAACAGAACAAAAACATCAGGTGTGTCTAATTGTATCAAGAAGAGAACATTCCCCAGCAAAGAAAGCACAGCAGCCTTTTCTGGAGTCATCCAATTCTTTATGAAAAAATCCTCACTGTTTTGAAGAGGAATAACTATCAAACTGTTCTTTGAGTAAAAGGGTTGCACAAAGAAGCAGAAAAAACACATTTACACAAATACTTCCTAAAGTAGGTTGCAAACATAGGTTTGGAGCTCAAACCTAAAACTGTATACCAAAAAGCCCCAGCTGAGGAGTTAGTGCCTGAGATCTTTAAACTCACAAAGTGCATAAGTTTTTAAATAGCAGGATCCTACTGGTAGTCCTTCCAAAATTCACAAAAGAAACATTAGCAACTGCTCAACTCTACCACATTCCAGCAGTTGGTGTCTTCCCCAAGAGCAAGCAGAATAAGTTCCTATCTGAATGACTGTTTCTGCATTTTGCATGAGACCATTCTCATGTAAAGTGCATAACCATTTCTTAGATTACAACCTAAGTCTCTCTATCATGTTTAAAGAGATTTTAATTACTGTAGTTATGGTACAATAACACCAGCTAGGTATTCCAGAAATCAGTATCAGAAAACAAACACTGCTCTAAAGCTTCAAAAAAAACACCACCAAAAAAAAGGAAAAAAAAGATTAATGCATAACTACCTCTCAAAAATCTGGAAGAGCTTCACAGACAGAATACTGTAGTAGCTTTAATTTCCACTGCAAACGTAATTATTACTCTAAAATGAAATTAGTAAACTTTCTGAAATTAAGAAGGGAGCAGTAAGATTGACAAGAAATAGAAAAAAGAAAACACAGTATTTTTTACATCCCAGAATCAAAAAAGTCAGAAAAGACCTCCAAGGCTGAGTCCAACCTTTGACCAAACACCATCATGTCAACTAAAATATAGCTCTAAGTGCCACGTCCAGTTATTTCTTGAACACTTCCAGGGAGGGTGATTCCATCACTTCCCTGACCTTTTCAGTGAAGAAATTCTTCCTGATCTCCAACTTGAACCTTCTGTGGTGCAGCTTGAGGCCATTTCCTCTGCCACTAATTGCCCGGGAAAAGTGGCTGATCCCCACCTGGCTACAACCTCCTTTCAGGTAGTTGCAGAGAGTCACAAGGTCTCCCCTGAGCCTCCTTTGCCCCAGGCTAAAGACCCCCAGCCCCACCTCATAACACTGCCCAGCTTAGTGTCATCTGTGAACCTAATGAGCATGCACTTGATCCCCTCATCCAGATCAGGGATAAAGATATTAAACAGCTGTGTCTCAAAACCAGGCCAAAATGCTGTGCATGTGAATAGCATCAATCCACCAGCATTACAAGAAATAAAGGAGGACTGGCCCCTGGTTACCTTATCTAATCATTCAGAGTGACTCTTATCCATGCACGCTCTGTTCCCTTAGGCCACTTGCCAGTATTTTAATGGATCAGAACCACTTCCTTACATTCAGCAGTGTATTTTTATACACTGTATAGTCTAAAATTACACAGCCTGCTACATGCCAGGAAGCCTTTAGTCTGTATGACTTACTAGCCAATTAACCACGGTATGTTTACACTTCTGTTCCACTAACTGCAGGCAGACTCTCACCTCGAAGACAATTATTTTCCATTGCAAATGAGATCTGCAAGTTATGCTTCTATCTTCTAATTGTGATTTTAGTAACTAGGGGCTGAAATGTTGTAGTTTTGCATGCTTTTATGAGTATAAAGGTTACATATATTGCTTGTATGACCTCTAACAGAATTAGGCAGCATGACAGACTAAAACCAAAAACAGAACAAATGCAATTTTAACTTTTTTTTCTTAATGACATTTTCTTTTCCTTCTGCAGATCTCAAAATCTTTCACAAAAGTGAGGCCTATGAAGTATATGATGCTAGAAGAACAGCTGCATAAGGTGATGGACACTAGTAGTACAGTGATGTACACTCAATGTAACAGCATTCAAAGGTGGAATCATGAGGATATACTGTTAGGATTTACTAAGGGTACCAGGAAAAATATTTTTCAACTAAGCACAAGGTATTTATCGAACAAAATTCTTAAGCCATAGCACATTTTTTAAGAAGGTGACCTATTGCAAACAATAGGATGGCTATTATCTTTTTGACAATTGTTTCAATAAACTCATAAGCAGACAGTGTGGAAATTCAGCACGTTATGAAATGAAAAAGAAAATAAAAATGCTTCTGTTAACTTTTCCTAAAGCCAAGCCAATCTAAATTCTTAAACGGAGTTTGTAGACAGCAAACATGCTTCTTTCCAAAGTCGCCAATCAGCCTTCTATCTGAAGTGGAAACAATTTTGCACATATTAGACTGCCTGAAGTATTAAACTTGTGATCATCTTTTCACATGAGCCACTCAGAGAGTTTCAAAAGCCTTGACCTTTACCTCTTTGCACCTTGCACCCTTTATTGAATGCACCTGTTGTAGAACAAGAAATCATATCCTAATAGCAGACACAAAACAGTCATGGACAGAAAAGATAGAAAACGTAAAGCTAAATGTAATAGAAAGAATGACAAACTGATAGTTAGTTAACAAATTACAGTCCTTCCTCATGTAAACCCAAGAATCATTCTTTAAAGAGCATATTTCATTTAAATATGCTATTTTTTCTCTTATATTGTATGTCTATTTACAATATCTTTACATTATTACATGCTGTGAGATTAACTTGCCATAGTAATATTTAATGCAGAAAACAGTCTACAAGGAATTTTGGGAGGAGGAAGATCTTCTCAGCAAGACTCTGTACTAACCAGGTAGAGATGATGATTTTAAAAATAAGATAAAAGCAAACACACTTAATAAAGAGAATAACATTAATGTGGCCTAGAGCACACGCTGCTAGAGCACTGCATTGCAGCACTGCTCTCGTATACAATGGGAACATATTAGTTCAGATAACACGAGCAGTATGCATCAGTTAACAAAACACTCCTTAACCTTAATCAGGTTTGGTTTAGGTAAGATCTGATTAAGTAAATGAGCTGTGCCAGTTGTCATCACAGTTATGTGTGCCATTATGTCATGGTTTAACCCCAGCCAGCAACTCAGACCAACATTGCTACTTCATCATTTCTATCCCCCTTGATGAGATGGGGGAGAGAATTGGAAGAGTGAAAGTGAGAGAATTTGTGAGTTGAGATAAAGACAGTTTAACAGGTAAAGCAAAAGCCGCACACACAAGCAAAGCAAAACAAGAAATCCATTCACCATTTCCATGGGAAGGCAGGTGTTCAGCCATCCCCAGGAAAGCAGGGCTCCATCACTCATAATAGTGACTTGGGAAGACAAACACCATCACTCCAAACCTCCCACACCCTTGCTCCTTCTTCCCCCAGCTGTGTATGCTGAGTATGACACCATATGGTACAGAATATCCCTTTGGTCAATTGGGGTCAGTTAGCCCAGCTGTGACCCCTTCCAGCTCCTTGTGCACCCCCAGCCCCCTCTCTGGTCGGGTGGGATGAGGAGCAGAAGAGGACTTGACACTGTGCAAGCACTGACCAGCAATAATGAAAACATCTTTGTGTTATCAACCCTATTTCTAGCACAAATCCAAAACACAGTCTCATACTGGCTACTAGGAAGAAAATCAACTCTGTCCCAGCCAAAACCAGGACACATCATCATCAGAAATGTCCAGGTAAAAAAATGTGTAATATTATCATGAAATTATAAATAAATTCACATTCAGAGAACATGCCAAGAGAAAGCAAACGCATCCTAAAGGTGACATCACCCAGGGTTTCCCCTGTACTGTGGGAGCAACAGGGAGTATACGGACAAGGAAGTATCAACCCTGCTACTCCCAGCAAGAGGCCCCCAGATGTGCACTGACCCACCTGCGCACGGGCTCAGCCTTGCCATGACCTGAGCTGGGTGTTGCTGGTCAAACGCCCACACCAGAGCCAGTGGCTGCTGCCCCCTCTGTCAGGACCTTCAGTCCTGGAGTGGCCCCACCACGAAGTGTGACATTCTCCCAAGTACTTTGAGAAACTCAGAGTGGTGAGGAATCACTGCCACCATCTCTACTCCTCCCTCTAGAGGACTTAAACTTCAAACCTCAGGACTGAGATGAATATTGGAATGGCATATATAGTAACATAGAAAAGAAGTATATATTTCAGAATTTATTATAAGAAGAATTAAGATCCATTACTAATATTTTGTCTTTTAATTTGATAACTTGGACTGTTGCATGGTAAAACATAAGTAGGACTACTCATAAATTCATACTTCATAAGCGTTTTCTTCTGCTCACTACACCATTTTATAGTCTACCAAGGACACTGTCAATTCCTGACTTTCTCATCACTGACACTAGCCATATTTTGCCTCATTTTTTCCTTTTTTATGCATTTCAACTTTTAGGTCCCTATTAGGGACCTCTGCAACCAAAACTGGACCAGAAAGGAACCATACAATAGATATGCTTTAAGTGGAATCAGGGGGACTGGGTTTTAAGAGCAAAGTCAGAGGAGCAGGAAAGGAAAATTAGCAAGGAAAATAGGCAGAAATAGCAGTCAGATACCTCAGTTTTTTCTTCAGGATTTTTTTCTTATCTCTCTATTACAAATATTTTCCTAGTGCAATAATATATTGCATGAACATATCTCTATCAATCCTAAAATAGCCTTTTAAGCATCTTTTTCTTTATGTAAAATTTAAATTAGTGAAGCTAAATAGAAATAAATTTCTCCATGGTGTGCATTGACAGGCATTTTAATATCTGAAAGCACTCTGCTTCTGGCTTTTTGTTCCCTACTGTACTTACAGAATCAACCATTGACCTATTAACACATCTTGGAATGGTTTAATGCTATATCAAAATATTTCATTCTGTTCATATTTCAATTTAAAATCTTCATGACTGCTAAGTTTGCTTAAAAGAAATAAGAATAGAAAACATGGGTACTTCTTAGCCTCTTTGAGAAAGACAATCAATTTGTATATTCAGTACCTTTGTAATCATTCCAATTAGTGATCCATATTTTGTCTTTCTGAAGAATTTCTACATATTAAATACAAAAGAGAACCTTCATATCTTTATCCAAATACATTTACTAACACCTAATAAATTTGTTAGACTAGAAATGGCTTCTAAGACAGAAAACATGGTAAATTTCTCACTCATCTCAGCAGAAGAGGGAAACTAGCTCCACAGCAGAGATATCAAAATGTCTTAAATCACAGGAGACTTCCACCTGATTTGTGCCCACTTGCAGCTTGTGAAATACACTGTGCTAAGAATCAAGCCGCCATGAGAATAACGTAGGATATTATTCAGGGAGAACTCAGACTGTACTCTTGATCGCTGTTGCCTCTCAACCTTCATCCAACGGGAAAAAGCTGTCAAGCAGTCCAAACTTATGTTTCAAGGGCAGAGATCAGTAAGCAGCAAACAAAGTTGGTCCTGGTGACATTTTCAGTTTTAATTATTCAGAAATTAAAAAACAGGAGGTGGTCCCTTGATGCAGGAGCTGATCTTCCACCAAATAAAATCCCACAGAGGAAACCAACTACTTCACCCTTAAAACACTGGAGATAATATTTTTGAGTGAAGAAATGTCCCCATGAAGCCATAATGTGAGGCCAGGTATATAAATAAGGAGGTCATTCACACAAATGACATAATTTTGATTAGTGATGCTCCTGTGCATTTAGATGACAGTTTCCCAAAGATGTATCAATATTTGCATGAATAATTCCAGTGAAAATATAGCAGTTGAGTTCATTTGGACCTGCAATATATTTTGGACTTTAGCTGAGACCTGTTCAGAAGCACTAAGATGAGCCAAGAGTATAGGAATGAAGTGGAAGTGGAAACAGGCTAATAATTATATTGAAAATGCCTAAAAAAAGAATTATCAGGTATTATACTTTGTACTGGTATAGCTTAGATATTCCTGAACAGTCTGGCCTTGTGGAAAAACTGTGTTAGACTGAAGAGGAGGGCAATTTTGAGGGGTTTGAATATAGCCTAACACCAATTTGTGCATGTAGAGATATTCTTGCCAGTTCCATAGCAATAAAAAGATGTTTAAATTCAGTCATACAATTAATTACAATGGATGAAAAACTGGAATGAAACGAAGTAAAATAAAAAGATAAGTATAGTTGTGTTGGAAAAGAAATAACAATAAACACACAAATTTCCTATGAAAGAAGGTAAAAAAAAATCAACATTATCACTTGGATGCTGTCATAGCAAGGACATTTAAATACAGTTAGTTGGATGCTTATACTAATATGATTTGGAAGCAAAAGAAAATGAGAAGCTGAGCACAAGCAAAAGGGGAAATTTAGGTTTAAAAACCACACATGGTTTACAGAAATCCCATTTTTTTTGTGACTGGCCAAAGTCATCAAGAAAAATTTGATAGCTTCCTTTGCATAATCTGACAATAAATCATGTCTGCTGCATATCCTGCATGTCTGGAATGTTCTGGAGTCTTTCTGCCACTCCAGGTCTAATTATTGTAACAAGGCCATCATTGAGTGTTACTGAAAACTTGCACAAATGCAGAGAGGAAGAAAAATGGTACTAAAACCTCAGAGAATGTTGCATTCAGCTCCATCATGGTAGGCACTATTCAACATAGGATTTATTTTCTCCCAGAGGTCAACAGTGAGCAAGCCTTGTCCATCACAGCAGTAATGTGCCCTCCATCTATACCCTACCTCCTTCCCTTCATAACACAGAATACCCCACTGCAAAGCAAGGAACTAAAAAGCACTGGTCAATTATAAGGAAGGCTCAAATTAAACAGCTTTCTACCTGTTTACTGTACTATCCCAGACTTCAACCTGCTGGTTCATTCAATTTTTTTAAATGACATTGATAAATGTCAATATGCCATCCTTAGGGTAAACTGGTAAGTGAAGCAGGATTCATTGACTTTTGGATGTTTTTTGAATCTATCCAATGGAGATTTCTTTGCAAAATGAATGGAAGAACAGAACCAGAGGTGACCACAGGCACCTACATGCTTTGTTTAGAGGCACTATGCTTAGCATGGTAAATATTTCTAATTGGCTGGGAGATTAAATGGTAAAAAAATCAGACTTGTGAAGCCTCCTTCCTCATCTTAGTAGCAATATTAGTCTAAATGGATCAGGTCATGAGCAGAAAAACAGTTGCACAAATAAATGCTAGAAAACTCCCCACAATGGTAACATAGGCTAACACTAAAACTGACAATTGTTCTATACAGTCAGCAAGTATATAAGATCAGCAAAAGTTTGTGATTAATTCTGAGCACTGACAGCAATTATTCTAGGTCTATCTGGACTATAGAAACTAACACAATTGATTTTTTCCACCCAAAGATACAGCTTGTATCAAAAGTGAAATATGTATTGGGGAAAGGAGCTGTGGTGGGGCAATACCCTGTCAAGGAACTTACTTGATTTCAACCTACTACGTAGATGAGCCATCTCGTAACTGGGCCCTTTTCAGCCAGGTACTGCAGTCCTAGAACAGCACTGCCTGTCTTAAACTATTTCAGATCACATATTTAACAGTGTGCTGTGAAGTAGCACATTCTAGGTATTTTCCTCTTACACTGCGTTCCCTGAACTCAGTTCCTTAGAGAAAAATTCAGAATAGGCCCAAGGGAAGGAGCACGGACTGGCCTTTCCTAGATACTTACCGATGTCAGGTCACCATCTCTTCAAAATTAACAAAGTTTCAGGTATAACTTGTCAAAGAATATACAGATGTCATATTAGTGAATTCACACTCTCCTACTGCTGGCTGCAAGGATGAATCCACCACACAGGATTCCACCCATCAGCAGTGACCTACACACATGACATGGAAAAATCCTTGCCAGGCTACATACACAACTTCTCTTATTTTTGGATAAGGGGAACGGGCAGTAGGGCATACTGACAGGGTTGGGTAGGAATGTGCTCCCCAGGCAGGTAAACTGTGTTCTGTAAAGTTGATGAGGTGACCCCAAAGTGAGGCAGCTGTAAGCTGCCTGGCAGGAAGCCCGCATGCAGAACCAGGCACTGACTGTTAAAGGATCTGAGCTGTGTGCAGGAAAACTCCTTTTAAGGAATAACAAAATACATAGAGTTCCTATTTAAGAAAGATAAGATGAAGATAAAGACTTGAAAGAGGGAATTCAACTGCTATTTTACCTTTTCTCCTTTTTCTCCTTTCTGGCCTGGCAAACCAGATACTCCTGGCAATCCTGCTTCTCCCTGATTTTAAAAGAAATAAAAAAGTCAATAAAGCAGATCTAAAATATATTTGGTTTGGTTTCCTGTCTTTGTCACAAAAGCCTAACAAAAGCAAATGACTCAATAAATACAGTACAACACCCAGGAGAAGAATGAAAAGAAAACAAACATTATGTAGAATATCATTTATTCTCAAGTAAAAACATTTACACTAAATATAATGTCTAAATATGATTCTCATTTTTACCATGGTACTTTTTGGGTGTATATTCAAACAACCAAACTGTACAGATGTCTCCAACTTTAAAGTAACTCAATCTAAAATGTACTATATTTTTAACTGGGAAATACAATGCAAGTCCAATACAATACTACAAACCAGAATGATTTTTTCATTACAAAAATAAAAAAAAGGCTATTTTTTTTTTACCTAGCAGGATTAAACAGCATGATGCACTAAAAAGCAATAGGACAACTTCATACTTTGTTTGGAAAGCAGTGGCATCTCTCTCTAGATTCTTGCTGCATTCCTGGAAGTGTGTATATTTTGCTGGCATGAACAGTCCCTGGTGACAGAGTTGTAGCAAGTAACCTTTCCTCACGTGGGCACTAAAACAAAAAGATTTTCTGGTTTTTGATCCAGTTTGGTTAAAAGATAAATACCATTCAAACACTAGATTTCAGTTACCTTCTGTTTTAATACTCCCATACATGCTGTATTATGAAAAGCCACAACAATTTCCAAATAGACAAAAAAATGTGTAATAAAATGAATTCTAGATATTGTGATCCTTCTGTCATAAAATCAATACCAGTTAAAACTGATATGACTGTCCCACTTTCTTCCAAAAGAGCCCAGACAGAGCAATAAAAGCCTCCCCAAATGAGAAGCAGTGAAAGAGAAAATGCCCAGAGGAAAAAGAAAAAAAAGAGACAGTGCTTCTCAGTCTCATCCTGCCCTTCCCCCCCTGCCCCAAAATGCAAAATGTAAGAGTGAGTGCAAAGTAAAATTTCATTATTTTTTGGTAATGAAATGCTTCAAGCATACATAGTTTGGAAACAAAGCACAAAAGCCCTGAAGCCAACATTCACCTGTCTAACTCCTAAGAACTGGGCCAACCTGAAGATATACTACAGGACAAGCCAACAGAACCTGACAAATTTCAGAAACTCTCATTAAGATGTAATGAGGTTTCCTTCAAGCCTTCTGTCAAAGAAATTCCCACAGGACTTACTGCTTAGTGTAAAATTTGTATCCAAGTACAAATTCTTTTCCTTACATTACTGAAAACGTAGACCTTATAACTGGTAAAGATGCAATGAAAAAATTAATCAGAAAATGTAATGCTGGTTTCAATATGAAAGTCATTAACAAGTAGTCCACCATTTTTCACATCTTCAACATAAAACATACAAATGAAACTGATGGGGTTTTTAGCTATATAGCCGAATCAGTGTTTAAGATGTCATTAATAAGACCTACTGTTGAGCTTTTTGTGTTCATATATAATTAGGTTTTATTTCATTCTTGGTTTTTTTGCTACTGTGTCATAACTGCTAAATAAAATGCATTTCTATGCATAAAGCGGAACATACATAAATTTAGTTCATTTCAGTTTCCCATGAGCTTATACATTCAAGAGAAAGCCTGCACTATTATCAGGAATATATTGAGAAATATATTTGAACAACAATTATTTAAAATTCAAATTTCCCCTAGAAATTAGATGCAGTCTCTTCCATGCTTCTGAGCACCTATCAGTGGTCAGTTCCCACAGTGTTCTGCTCCTCTCTTCTTGGCAGCTTTATCTCTCCATTCCAGGCACACTTTTCTCCTATCGCCTTGTGGATAGAATCAACCAGTCCATCTAGGTGCTCTGGGTTTTCTGCTGACTACAGGGTCATTAGTGATGGTATTGCTTGCTTCTCAAAGGACCCTGATCTTAATGACTACTTATAACTAGCAAACCAATATTTTAACAGTTTTTCTTTCTGAGGGTGGTTTTTGTGTGTGTGTGGGTTTTTTTGGTTTTTTTTTGTTTTTTTTTTAAATGGGCTAGATCACTGATGTAATTGTTTTACTGAAGTTCAAACATTTCTATAGTTCTAATGTCTTCCAGTTTACACTGTCTACCATAAGTGAACCATTTAAACTAAATCAATATTTTCCCTTAATCAATATATATATATCAGCATATGCATTGTAGAGAAGAAGGTATTTCATAGAATCATTAAGGTTGGAAGAGACCTTTAAGACCAAGTGCAACTGTCAAGCTAACACAGTAATTTGCCAATTATGAAACACCCATTCCTCCACCTTAGTGTATTGAAATAAGGAAAACACATCCAACATCTTCCTATTTTCCTTCTACTGTCATGCAGACTTCTTCATGGGCTTTATATCCTCTGTAATGCTTCGTGAGATGGAACTGTTACTGAAATGGCCTCTCGTTTCAAACCATCCTCCAGTCACCTCAGTGATTTGTTTCCTACTCTCTGAGGCTTCCTTAGTTACTAATTAGATATTAAATCAATGTTAAGAAATGAATTTAAAAAGCACTAACAGCACCTAGAACCATTTACTGACCTTCCACTGTGCCATTTAGTTAGGCAGCAAGAAACTATATGCCATGGGTCTAGATATGGGATTCATTTTTAGCAGGTAATTAACACCTCTGTTGAAACTTCTTTACAACTCTTTAGTAAGACACAAAGCCATTTCTTTTGTATTAACATTTGAATTTTAACAGAAAACTTACCAGGTCTGCAGATATTTCACAACATGTATCTTCTGATGCAAGTTTTGGATTGCAATAAACTGTTATGTGCTGAAGTTCAATCTATTAAGATATACAAAAGAAATTAACATGATAAGTAAAGTAATACTGTGTTATGGCATGCTTTATCTTATCTTGGCACAATCAACTTTCTCTTTGAAACACTGCACATTTCTGAAATGCCAGAAAAAGATGGATCCAAAACATTTACACAGCTTCTCAGTTAGGGAGTAAATTATGCAGTCTATTACTTTGATGTAAATCACATTTTAGTTTTATGTAAGTTCTATCTGTCTGTATTGGTCTTGCTATGTTACACAGGTATTTTATCCCTCTAGACATCCTCTGCAAACATTCTTTTTGGCAAGGTAATTTTCCCCTGCAGTGAACTGGAATAAAGGTTTGATAAGCTCTCTATTGCATACATCTTCTATTGCTTTGGATGGACCTTTGCCTGGACACTGACACTAAAAAAAAATAATTACAAATTCTGTATGTAAAGCTTTGCTTCAGAGATTTTGGGTGGGTTGGTGAGATGAAAAGCATCTAATTTTAATCTTGTCTTCAAATGCCTCTTTCTGCATTGGTTTTATATCCTCTTAGTCTCCTCTTGCACTTGGCATTGGGAAGAGTGACTGTTGGTACAAGATCCACTCTGCTGCCTTCATCAGCTTTAAGCCCATAATGTTTTCCTGCAAACGTGTAAATCCCACCTGACAACTTCCACTCAGAATTATCCAGCTCGTGCCACACAAACGACACAAAAGAATCTCCTCTTTCTCCTGCATCCTATTTGGAAATAAGGAGATTGTTCACACATTTCAAATCGTGCTGAACTGAAGCTTTAGAAAATAAAATGAAACATGAGCTCGGCCCCCATGAAATAAGAGCTCCAAGTCCAGGCCAAATCGCTTAGTGTCTTACAAGAGCGATTCCTCCTGCAATGTTAGCTTGGACTTACAATGTGCTATTTTCATCTGGAACCCTACAGTGCACACCTAATATAGCTGAATCTTTCGGATGGTCACTATAAACTCCAAGGCAGATGCTTTAAACCCGGTATGTCAGTGTACTTAGAACAAACTGACATTTCCTGAAGATTTCAAATTACTCACTGTAAGCTCTCTGCATGTGGAAACAGAAGAGAGCATCTCTGGAACAGAACACAATCCAGAGCATTATGGGGTTGCCTTGGATAATTATTGCACTAAAGGCTGCAGGACACATATCTCCAGTCACTTCCTAATCCCTCCCATTCTGATAGGGGAGTGACAACTATAAACAACCTGCCCCTATTTCTACATCGGTGAATTACCCTAAAACACCTTGACACAGAGGTAATCCTTAATGACTTCGTGTCTCCCCTCTGTCAAAGAGAGACAGAGTGTAACGACTAAAACAAACTTATAAATACATCTCACAAGAAATGAAGGAAAAAGATTACCACTGCAAGTTATCTTTAAACATAGTAATAATATGTCTACAGTAACTACAGGGCTCTTTCTGCAAAGTAAAAACAGAAAACCAGACTCCTTAAACCAGGACAGAGTTTTATGTAGTTACTTAGGTAACAGGTTTTCCTTAGCAGATGCTACAGCACCAAATATTATTGTGAGGAACAGACTTAAAGTCTTCAAATTAAAAATACACACTCAAAACTAATGACTGGTTTTGAATCTTTTATCTACATGATTCTTTACAGCTGTGTTAGTACAAGTGTGGCTAAAAGATGATTTCAAGTTATCTGTTTTTCCTTTGGTACTACTCACATCTACAGGCTTATCATCTGCAGCACGAGAAGCAATCAGGGTCCTTCCCTGCAAGTCAATGGTGAATTTTTCATCAGTCTGCTTTCTCTCAATTAAATTACAATCCAAATAGAGGGAAATGATCCCTGACTGCACACTAATACCAAGCTTATGCCACTGCCGATCAAACAATGGATAAATTTCTCGACTCTTAAAAGTGTAGTGCAGTATATTTCCCTGAGCAGATTTGGTCATATACTCCACCACCTTTTTTGTACCATCCAGAAGGACAGAGATCTGAAAGCAAAATAAAATAAAATACATGGTCATTAAAAAGTTATGAGTATAATAAGTAAACACATACATAAACTATATAGAATAAAAATACTTCAACTATATAGACCGAGCAAGAATTATGTTATGGAACATTCTTCTATGTAACTTGGTAAATACATATCAGCTATAAATCATAACATGCATTTTATACTGGTTTTCAGTCTTAACTGAACAGATTTTGCTAAATTTCTGTAATTCCTACAACAAATCATCAACTACTTCAGAGTAATCTGTCTATTCCTTATAAACTGCAGCTAAATCCAGTAGTGAAACATCCACTGTTAAATGTGCCATATTATATGGGGAGAAAGAAAGAAATTTATTGAAAAAAATCAAAGATGACTCTAACCTCAGGTGTGTCATACTGATTTAAAACTTGCCAAATATACCAACGTTCCTTCTTGGTATTTCGCCGTAAACGGAACGTAGCAACTAGAGAGTATTCTTCAGGAAGCCCATTTGGAAATACTTGCCTGCAATGGGAGGGAGGAAGAAGATTTTTTGATATTCACATACAAACAAGCACTGCTTAAAAGGAATAAACAGAAATAATACTTGATGAAAAAAAGAAGCCAAACACTTGCTCACACTCATATAAATTCATGGGACTCAGCATTCAAAAGTGCTTCTCCTCAAAAGTACAATTCAGTCTATTTATAAGAGTAAATTACTGAATATTTTGTTATTTTTTTTGTCTTTAACACTTGTGATTAATATAAGTAGGGTCTTAAAAGAACTGCTGCAAAGTGAATGCCACACATAAATACATTTTAAAGTACCACATTTCCCCGTTTATTGCTAGAGATACTTGAGAACGTTTTGTACAGGATTTGTGCAACAATCCCCATCCTTGGAGACTTTCAAAACACAGCTGGACAGGGCTCATAATAACCTGACCTAACTTTCAAGTTAGTCGTGCTTTCAGCAGGGATTTGATCCAGTGACCTCCATGGGCAATGACTCAGACATCATGAGTATCAGAACAGCTGGACTTTAGTAGACTTGAAAAAAAATAAGGAATGCATTTTAGAATGAATGACTTGCTGTTGGTTGATTTTGTAATTCCTTTCTTACCTAAGATACATCAATGTCTCTAAAAAAAAGTCTGACCTATATCACTGCAACACCGCTTCTATGAACTATTCGAAAAGTTCGTATTTCACAAAAAAAGAAATTAATCTCTACCTCAGCTCTACAGACTTTGGTAACTACTAAATATACACTAATTCTGTACTAAATAAATCAACCTTTTTCCTCTGAAACTCCTGTATTTCAAATTATTTCTTTTCTAAGACAGAGGTGAGAAAAATAAAAGGCATAAATACAAACTCTACACAACACAGGAGAACACAGGAACAGCTAAAGTGTTCACACTGCCATTGGCTGGAAACTCTCAGGATTGCCCAGCTAGCCACACTGCAAAAAGCGTTCCTTGGAGCAGAGCTCAGGAAAGTTGAGAACTCCATGCAGCAGAAAAATTTCCTCCATTTTGTTTCTCATAATCACACAAAGTAAATGGCCTAGTTCTAAAACATTACAAATGGGAATATTATTACACAGTAACCTGCTATAAAGCCTTCATTAAAAACAAACCAAAACAACAACAAAGGCGGGGGAAAGAAAGAGCAAAGCACTAAAGCCAAAGAGACAATAACCTCACAACTCTCCTGGAAATTGTACTTAATTCAGGATCTCAGGCTCTCTGCCTTCTGTGCAGAGAAGCCTGCTCTAAATCCTGCTAAAGAGTTTCTGTATGGACTAACACCTATTTAAGTCCCTTATGTAGGAATCACACTTCTTTGGCTTATTTCCCACAGATGATTCCTGTTTTATCCCAGGACCAAATTGGCTGCTCTCCCACATTGTTACTGGACCCATATGATGTTGTACAGCTATACAAGTTTGAATGTCAAAAGGCAAGGCGAAAGTGAATAGGCTTGGCAGGACTTAGATCTAGATTTTGTACTATACATTTTAAATATAGCACAAAGAATATTTTTTATGACTTACAAAGAAAATACCTTCACAGGGCATCAGTAATACATGAGCATGTCTCTGCAGAACAATAAGCTATCTGGACATGGGATCATTTACTTCACCCCAGGCAAGATAAGGAGATGGCATCTCAGGTTTACAGCTATAAACTAGACAGGATATCTGGCTGCAGGAGCACTTGATTAGCCCTTCAAAATCAATTAATTTTCCTAGCTAAGTTCCGTATTGGGAGACACAGGGGAGTTCACATTAATGGGCAAAGGACAGACAACTGTGGAAGAGAAATGATCTGAAGTCTTCATCAAATGAAAGGAGGGGGAAACCATGGTTGGTATGGTAAGTCTGGAAAGCAAATGGAAGTAGTCTCTACACACTCATGCACACCCCACTTCATTGCTTTTTACTGTAAGCCTTTCTAACACTTTCAGAGCCATCTAGATGTATGACAATTAAATCTTCTAAAACTGTGCTTGTTTCAAAATTTTTTCAAATAAGTTTGGTTGTGTGAGTATACATGATAAAAAATTACCTTCTTTAACTGCTTATCAAACCATGTGGAAAACAAAACAAGAGTTAATGTAAGGGTCAGCATCAAGAGAGAGTTCAGCAGTTCACTCTAACATCTTTTACCTTTGAACTGAGAAAAAAAACTGTATTGGTAGAAATGAGAAAAGCAGACAAGATCAAATTGATTCCTAAGGGAATTACATTGATTTCAGTGAAGTCAACTAGAGTGGGAAGATTTCAGTAGAACTGGACCAAGGATAAATTCAGTTATATTCACAAGACAACTTGAGTAGGAAATTACCTCTGAAGGCCAACGGATCTAACCTGCTGCTCAAAGCAGAGCCAAGCTGAAAATTTTATCTGGCTATTCTATGTCCCATCCAGCTGAGTTTTGGAAACCTCAAGAATGGAGATTATCCCACAGCTCTTTGTGAAACCTGTTGCAGTGTCTGGCCAGCAAACACCACAAATTTGATATACAACTTCTGTATATCAGAGACATAACAAAAACTATATCTTTATCTTGAGATGAGTTATCACTGGTACCTATATGGACATTCCTTGGTGATCAAAAAGTCATTAACAGATGCCTTAGAGTATATGTTTAACACTCAACCCTTCTAGCTGGATGGTTAGCATGAAAAGGAACAAAATGGTGGGACAAAATACTCAGAAAACTATCATACTATCTACCACCATACACAATTTACCCTATGCTCTTGCTCCCTAAATGGCTTCAAGTGAACATAATAGAATAAAAAAAGCATGTGTTGAGCATTTAAGTGACTTAGGTACAGATTATTAGTGAGATATTTTAGTGATACTTAAGTATTACTGCCTTGGTATCTTCTACTCTGTGAGGCTTGGTTAAAAGTTCCTCAAAAATAGGCAAAGTACATACATTTTCAACAAATATATAATAACATTTAATGGGAACAATAAAAGACCAAACAGAAACATGAACATAAAACCTCATATTGACACATGAGAAAAACCAAAACAATATTCTGCAGAATAGTGAAACAGAAATTCAGAAGTTCTTTGAATGTTTAATATACTGTTCCACCTGATCATATCTACCAACATTTAAAACCTCAGAAAACTAATGAGATGTGTAGGATGAAAACAATAAAGAAACAGCTTTAGATGTTAATTAAATTACAAAAGCAAGTTGGTCCACATGCCTACAGCTCAACACGTACTCCATCACAGAGTAGTTACCCTTTCCACATGGCACGGTAAAGAACAATAGGAAACGGAGAGTGAAAGAGGGTGAAGGAAACCTATACCAAGCTCATTTCAAAGCCTACGCACAGCACAGAAAACATGAACTTCAGGCAGCACACCATGGTGTCTACACCAAAAGATGTAAGAGATGACAGGTCTTAAGCAAGTTCTAATGCTACAGAAATATGGGTAGCAGCTACTAAGTGTGGAAATTCATCTATAAAGACAAGAAGAAAGAACTTACAGATTAACACAGAAAAGCACATTAGGGTATCCTTGGCATCTGATCTCTCAACCAGATGCCTTTTTGACTTTTTTGGACAACAGTATCTGAACCAAGTAAAATAATCAGACTGAGGAGCAAAAACACAGCTCAGATTTGCATGAAAAGGAAATACTCAAGTTGTCCATTCTTGTTAAATTTCCTTAGATTAGGACAATCCAAACAAGACATCTTCCCCAATGACTGCACGAACCTTTAAAGCTATTAATAAAATTCTCTCTTCCTCTTCCACACTCAAAACACTCTTGCTTGCTGTGGTTTCAATGCTGTCCAAGCTTACTATGTGTGATTTAAGCACAGTTATGCCTTAGGCACATCTAGACACATGGGCAACATTCTGGCATCTCTCCACACTTTAAGTCACAATGAAACTTGGGTGGGTGTTACATGCCTGTCTGCTTAAGCCATGGTGCCCCTAAGCCTCTCCAGAATTGTGCCCAGATGCCAGGGGAGATCAATTGTCCAAAATTATTCATTTTATATATCACTAAAGGTTAGGTGGTGCTTGAGAGTGGGCAATTACACTTTAGGTGGAATTTCAACTGTTTGATTTTTTTTTTCCCTCTGTCCCTATTGTCAGTAGTATGTAATAAAAAAATTGAAGTTGATGAATGGAGCACTATGTTCTCAAAGCAAAGGACACCCTTAGTGGAAACAGTGAAAACAATAGTAGGAATTAAAGCACATGAACTGAATACAGAGGTTTGAATATGCACCAGCCTGTCCAGCTGGGTTGAGGTGTGCTGTAAATTACAGAGGCCCCATCTGGTCAATTGAGGAAACCACTGATAATCAGCAGGAAAATTCTCAGCAATAAAAGGTTTTAGATTGCACAGAGATATGTTAGAAATCCATACATTCAGGTATTTATTAATGTTTCCCTGGTTGAAACATGAGGCAGATGCAGCCAGAATAGTAATAAATACACACTGATGTTCCTGCAACAACTGTGTGCCACTCTATCAAAGCATATGTATATGCAGAGTTGCAAAGTCTTTTGCTGCATTCTCCTCTTTTTTACTGGATTAAATGTAGCCATAATTTTTCCTAAAAACAGGTGTACGTTATGAGATTAGTAGAAGAGCAGTTTTGCATGAACATTACCACTGCATTTGTGCACATTTTCCACTGTTTATAATGATCCAGCATAGAATGATTTTTGGCAAAATATTTGATTATTCATTTGTTTCCTCAAAAGTTCTGAAAATTTCTGAAATACAGATAGCAGTTGGAACTGCTAGTGCTACCATACTAAAAGAAGTAATTATGAATGAATTAACTATATATTCACTGTGCTATAAACAGTTTTAGTTCTATCTTTGTAAAGCAGCATTGAGTTACCCATATCAAATTTAGTAAGGCAATCCTTTATTTACCTTTTGTTTTTATTTTTAAAAAAAGCACTAATGGGAAAGCAGCATCTATTTTTAAATCTTATGAACCCTGATTGTTCCATATCGAATGAGAATACACTACAGTATATGATAAACTTCCGTATTTACAAGTATCAATGAAGCCTCCAACTTGCTGTATATCTTCCAAGAAGAGAAAGATGAGCCAACTTACATTTCCTGAGAGTGAAGTGAGAGATGTTTAGAGTTTATGGCAAGACATATCTTTTCCAGCTGACATATACCATTACCTGGTATATGTCACTTGTAATATGACAATGTTGCAATAATTTGGTGACCAGAACTCAAGGAGTTAGTTTAAACAACTTTGCTATGTTGGGTAATGATTTATTTAGTATTGCATTGATAGAGACACTGAAACATTAACCTTTTTTTTTTTTGCAAAGGGATGTAAAGTCATACCTATTATGAACAAAAAAGTAAAGTTGGGTAATCAAATACAAAAACCTCCACATGAATTTGTTGTAGAAATATTGAGAATTCTATATTTTGGATTCCTCCTTTTTTACCTAACTTGACTGGTACAACAGGAGAAGGGGAAATAACTAACTAGAACAATTTACCAATCCATGGCCAGAACAAGTATTTCAAATTCTTTTCAAATAAAAGTTAACAACAGCTGTCTGTTCTGTCAGAATAAGAAATAATTTCCTTCCCATCCATCTTCCTCAAATCACATTAAGATGCACTATACAGCTTCATGTTACATTAAGCCTCAAGTTGTTTTCATACGACACATTATATGATGCAACTCAAGGGAAACTATTCAGACAGCTTAAGAGTTATTAATTACTTAGGGAGAGCTCAACCCACTCATGAAATGTACTGCTGAAAGCAAAGCTGCAGATTATTTTAACACTGAGAAGAGGGATTTACCTACTATTTCATATAATTCAGCATGCCTTTGCTTTCATTTACTAGAAAAGTAAAGATTAGCTCAAACTTACAATATACAGGTTGTTCAGGAATTTTTTGAGGGGTGAAAGTCAATGTTATTGCTATCAAAACTTAAAAGGGAATTTGAAAAAAAGATTGGTTTGAAAGAGAAATAGAAATACCAAAACTGTTATGCCTGTGCAAAGTACCTTTACACCAGTTTCCAGCAGTATTCTGTTTTCTTCTTTACAGGAATTACTGGTGAACTCCTGGCCCTAATGAAGTCAAAGGCCAGTCTTTCATTGATTTTAAACTGTCTGCTTTCCAAGTTTAGCCAATTTATGTGCATTTTAACTTTTCTGAAATAAAAATACCAATCTAAGAACAACAGAATTAAAAGCAGCAATATATAGTAATAAACATTAGAAATGCAACCATTTTTCTCTTAATTTTTCCTAAGAAGAGTTCAGCTGAAATTTGATGAAATTTTGAGAAAGGTCACCATTATGAATTTTGGAGTCTTATCTTGTGGAACACAGCTTCCAGTACTTTTAATAAAAAAACACACTTGCCTTGCCTATCTTGGATATATTTGTTTTATGAATTAAACAGGTCTCAGAGCAACCAGTGAACTTCTGGAAAATAAAAATAACTCCAGCAAAGACCAAAGGCTGCCAAAACCCCAAATGTGTGATTTGGGCACGCAGTCATTCACCATTTTTAATAACAAATATATTTTGAAACATAAAATATGCGAAAATGTGTTCAGAAAATGGATTCCATATGTTGGTATTACTTATTGGCTGAGAACCCTTCAGAGACTGGCACAAAGTGACCAAACCCAGTCTTTGCTGTCCCAGTCTGCTTCTTCTAATGTATTTTCAGTAACTGTGGCATGTTCCATGGATGCTAAATCTACTCGTGTCAAAATTTAAAAACACCAGTTAGCAGTAGCTCCTCCCAGTATCATCATTCATCTACACTGAAAATATAAAAGTAACTCAAAAGAAAATCATCTCTTTTGAACTCTCATCACCTCCTGCTGGGAATCCTGCTGTTGGAAATTAGTGGCAGAATATGGAGAGGTGTGATGATCAGTCCTTTTCTTCAGTGGTTTTGTGGTTGCCTCCTAAAATACAATCTTCGTTCAAAATGAAAACTAAGATGTGCTTAAAAGTATGGTAGAGATTTATGTTTTCTTCAGCTCATTCAAGAATTGCATCATGCTCTCTGGTCTTGACAAATTATATAAAAATGCCACTTTCCAGTTCTAAGTATCCCAAAATCCAAGTGTGGTACTTTTTGGTACATGGCAACAATCAAGAGAAGAGGGTGTGAACTTAAATACTTTTAAAGGAATTTTAGATATTTCTTTCAACATCTACTCATGTTTTTATTTAGAAGTTTTATGAGCTGTTTTATAACTCATGTGGTCCTTCTAGCGAGCTCCCAGAAATGGAACAAGGACAACAGGTCTAGTTATTAGAGTAGGCTGTTATTTGACAGACTCTGAAGTCAAGGAGGTATTAAGTTCTTATGCTAAATATGATTATCTACAGTGGAATGAAATTATTCAGCTGATCAAGAAACCTCCTGAAGATGTTAATGGAAAAAACTATTATGGTAACCTCTGACAGCCAACTGGCAGTGAAAATTGCTCTGCAAGCATTTTTACATGCTTTCTACCCCGAAGTAAGACCTATGTACAGTATTAATTAATTCTATATTTCAGTGGTTACTGTTGTCTGGAAAAGCAAAGAAAGTGCCAACTACAATAGAAAATTTGTTTATTGAAAGCCATGACCATTCAGTCTGAAGACAGAAAATGCACTTTCTACTTTGGAAAGGAGGGAGGACATCAGGAATTACTTGGCCTATATATCCACATTATCTTCCCTAAACGAGGAAGAAATCTAAGCATCCATTTCTCCTTAGGCATTTATGAAGGTACCTAGAGATATGAGCTGACTCCAAAAACAGAACAGTCTCTTTTAATTTGGTACACAGGAAGGCTAGTCAGCTCCAGCAGAGCTGCATGCTGAGAGACTCGCACCCTCCTATTTCTCACGCTGGTGTTTTGAGAGCTACCTTATGTATTTCTGCATGACATCATGCTACCCAACCTAAAAACCTTGTTTCCATAGAATACTCAACTTCTTCCTGTTTAGTCTCCCCTCATCTCCATTCGAAATTTTTGGTGGCTTTTTACACTGAATCAATGGAACAAGTACTAGTGAAGCAAACTGCTGATTACACTTGGAACAGGCTCTCCCTTTCCTTCCTGGGCTCATTCTGCCAGGCCCTGGACAATCCTGGCTGATGGTGTAAGGCAAACTATCTCACAGGCCAGTATCTCTCTTAGGAAAATGCTGAGTGCTCCCAGTGAACAGAATAGTATGGCTAGCAGTGGAAAGGGAGAAAGGACTGCTGTAGGGAGTGCAGCTGAACCAAAGCGAGGGTTGGGGTTTTTTTTCCTAACCTGGGTAACTAGCCGCCTCCTCTTCAGCACACAGGACCGCCTATAAATAAACTCATTCCAGGCTAAAGTCACAAGCAGGCTATGCTAAGAAGTGCCCAAGTAAAAAGGCACAGGCAAGACCAAAGGCACTACAGCCTACAACACTTACAGATGGACAGATCTACGCACCTTGGTTCCTGTTATTTCCCCAAAAAAGAAGGTGTAAGTGGTGAAGATTAAGTTACCAGCAGAAGAGACCAGAGGAGGAAAGAAGGTTGATGATACCAGATACCAGGGGTCTGACCTGAAATAAGTACCTCTGTCAGCTGCAAGAGCCAAGCTAGAGAGAGAACATACTTTTGCTTTAACACCCCCTACACATAGCACAAGTAGTCCATGAATATTTAAACCTGGTGTTCTCCTCATAATTAGAAGGATAATTAGATAAATAATATGCTCCTTTGCAGTTTGCAAAAACTGTTAACATTCACAGATTTTAAGTGAATGAATATGGAAAATGAAAGATCAAAAAACTCATTTGCATCACACTGGAAGATTTAATAACATTTTCAGAAACTGGAAATGATCATTTTTCTGAAGTCTCTGGAGTAAGAAATGAATTGTCTAGTCAAAGTCAAGTTTAAAAACAAAAAAGAAAAACAAAAGAAGAGAGTACACACAGTTTAGCCTGCAGCTCACACAATTTCTGTAAGAATGAGATTTTTGTTCAGTTACAGATTAAATAAGGTTAAAAATATGCTAAGTTAAAAAAAAAGTTCAAAAATACTAACATTGCATTGTTACCTGCTGAGTCATGACTATATTTAACAGGATGGTACAAAGACCTGAGAATTGCTAACCCTGTTACTATCACACCCAGCTGGGAAATGGGCAGGTACTCCCTTTAAAATGTTAGAAGAGAAACAAAACAAAACAAAACAAAGGCTGTAAAGAGAGCTGAAGTCTTGCATTAAGGCCAAGACTGAGGTGTTGAAAGGAGATTTAGTGATAACTTTGGATAAGTCAATGAACATTTTACCTATATTTTTCCTAAGCTTCACATCAAAAGAACACACCAAACCCAACCTGAAAGAACACTGAATATGACCAGGAGTTCTTCTCAGACAGGGGACAACAGGCTTGATGCCTTATATCCAAACAAGAAAGCTTGGTAGACCCAGAATTCACAAATTTTCCTCAAAACAGTGAAGGCTCCACAGTAGAAAAACTTTGCATTAAAACAATGCATCAACTGTAACTTATCTGAGGTTAAGTCATCTAGGTAACTTCCATGCAAAAGTAACAGAACTGGAATGAACAGTTATCTTCTTTTTCAGCACTGAAGCTGAGACTGAGACCTATACTGCTGATGGAAGTTCTACGAGCATCATATTGCTTACTGCATGTGTCAGACTAATAGATGAAATGTGGAAAAGCTATAAGAGTAAAGAAAATATCACTTTATCACCAGTGTTTTGCATTATATAAAATTGTAACATTTAGGCATTCAATAAGATGCAAAATAATATTTTGGAAGTTTTAAAAAGGAAATATTTGGTTTCTCATCATTCTATAATAAAACCAGCATTTTGATGAATTCATTCTTACCCTATAAATTACATGGGTGACAATGAAAATAACTACCCAACATTATGGGAAACTATATTCTTAAGGGAAAAAAAAATCTATTAACAATATAATCTATAACAGAATCATAAAATCCCAGAACGGTTGAGGTTGGAAGGAACCTCTGGAGGTCATCCCATTCAATCCCCCTGCTCAGTCAGGACCATCTAGAGCCATTTGGCTAGGAGTACGCTTTTATTTGTGTATGACAACAAAATCAATCCAACATGAGCTGCTTAAAGAGACGACGCTAAACTGTGATTAAAAAAGTTAGGATATTGTAAAAAATGTACTCTTCAGCACACTTATGAATTCATCTGAGTAGCACTAACTTATTTTTAAGGACAAAAAAGAAGCAAGGCTATGTTATAACTCTTTGATCTTTCAAGAACTCTAATTGGTTAACAAGTCATAACTTGGCTTTCCATGAAATCATATCAGCTATCTTGAATCACAAAGTGTTTTTTGGGGCTCCTAACACTTTCACAATCTTAAGCTTATGTAATTTCCTGGTAGTATAGCATATCTGTCCCCACAAACTAACAGTAATACAATTATTTATCACTTCCTAAGTTTAAATAAAATCCTCTGGAAAGTAACCTATCAAAATAAGAAACTATTTCAAAGTCTGTGCTCCTTTTTGAGTTAACACAGATATGTGATAGCATTTCCTTTTCAGACAGTCAAGTCATTGTCATACAGTTTCATTACTAAACTACTGCTACAACTTCTTTTGTATTTGGTCCTGTTGTAGTACATTTTCTCTCAGTGCCTCTGTCCATATGATTATTCTTACGAGCTACTGTCTTGATCACATATTGTCCACAGCTCATATGGGAATGTAAAGTCATATGTTAAACATTCTCAATTCTCAGTGACTTAATTTCATAGAAGATATTAAAAAAAAAAGAACAAACCAACCAAACCAAACTACTGCAGTAGAAGACTCAATTCCCAAACCTCCTTGTTTCTGAATACGATCTTTATCTATAAATGAGTATTATCTACTAATTTTGTACAAATTGCTGTTAGATGTCAATCTAACATTTATTGCAAGAGCAATGAATTAATGCTGCAATTGAATGTGCTAGACTTCAAAGTGCATCCACTATGAAGAGCCCTGAGTGCAAGAATTGGACTTGGAAGGGGATTTCTTCCCCCAAAGTCTTGGCAATCAGTTCCTGTTATTATATATACTCCTGGTGAATACGATTATACTTGCCATTTACTTTCATAGATTAATTTAAATTGGCAGTCATCCAGAATTCTGAACTGCTCACTCAAGAGACAGATCCAGTAAGAGGGAAAAATTGTTTGTGGAATCACAGCACCTTGATGATGCTATATCTGTATTGTTACTTCTCAGGAGTGGTCCAAACTAACATACGCATTCAAAAGTATTTGAGTAAATCAACACTGTTCACCATAGATTATGAGTGTGCCCATTCTTACTAAACTTTCACAGAATCATTAACATCGGAAAAGCCCTTTAAGATCATCAAGTTCCACCACCACCATGTTCACCAATAAACCATGTCCTCAAGTGCCATATTCATATGATTTTTAAAGCTTCTAGGGATAGTGATTCCAACACATCCCTGAACAGTCTGTTCCAATGCTTTACAAACATCTCAATGAAAAAATTTTCCTAATATCTAATTTAAGCAGAACTCTGAGCAGAGTTCACAAAGAAAACTGAGTAAAGGAGGTAAATTGAATTAATCAGAGACTTTAACATTAACATTGTATCAATAATTAGCAATCTAATCCCTAAAAGATACATTTATTTTCACATGAAAATTAAAAGCATAACACCATATTAGGAACTATCAGTAAGTTCTTCGAGGCCTGTATTGTCATGCCCAATCTCAGAGTATTTTTAGGATTTATTATTTCAAAATAGAATTCTGAGATACTGCAACTAGTCACAGTGACTAAATCCAAAAATAACATGATCTCTTGCACATGGTTCTGTTAATAAACCAGTATATGTACATCAAGACTTGTTTCTATAGATTATAGAAGTTGTTCTACAAGTTGAAGTTCACTTGATCATTCCAAGCTTTTAAATGAGGTTGTGGCATGACAAATATTCACTTGAGAAAGACAAGACTGCAATCAGCAAACTCGGTACACTTATGACTGAACTCAAGTTGATACACAGACTTCCAAGTGAAAAAACTCAGAGCACAGACTGTACTGTTGAAGAAAAATTAGTGAAGTATTTTTAAAAATTCATCAATTTATAGCCATAAATAAAAATATTTTATGGCATGATGATAAGAAGTACAAAGAACTAACCACATGGAAATGCTACAGGCCAAAAATCTTTCAGACCCAACTGAAAATAAATGAAAACCAGTATAATGAAAACAAACACCAGACAGTTTCACTGCGAGACAGATCATGAACTATTTTTAGATATAAAACACAAAAAACTCAGAGGCAAGGTGGGAGTAGGGCATGATATCTCTATGACATGTTTAAACAACAAAGCCCCAGTATAAACACAGATGTATCAGCACAAACATCTTTTTGTAGGTACAACTTCAGTTCAGAGGAGAAATGCCTGACAGCATAGCTAAAGCAAACTAGGTTTCATAGAGTGTTAAATCACAAGAGCCAGAAAAAGAAAGATATGATTTATTACAGGGTTGTTTGGGGTTTTTTTCCCAGTCTGCTGATAAATGACTTTTGAAGCACATGGCACCATTGCTTCAGCTAGAGAAATTATATGCGTTTTATAAAGACACTTGAATCCTCTCAGCTCAATCAGCAAAACTGATAAATGATCTTTCAGTCTCTGACTTAATACTACAAGATAATGGGGCCACAGTCTATCCTCAGCTGCATGCATTATGCCCAGTACATACCACTGAATTCTGGTTGCTTATAGTATGGTTGTACATACCCACAGCTATTCCGGTTTTCCAAGAAACTTCAACAGTACTGATCTTGCAACCACACCTCTGTTCTAAGACTGTCAAGCACAAATCTCATTACAGGCTCAGATCTGCATCCTCCTTGTACTCACTTATGAGAGACTTTTGCTTCAAAAGAAGTGGCCAAGATAATACAAGACAGCATTGCAAAGATTTTAAAAGTTAGCATGTTTGGCAGGGAGCAAGAGATGGCTAAACTGTCCTGAAAGCTCCCCACAGGCTGGCAGCACTTAAGGCTCTCTTCAGCTAACAGTTGGTAAATTGAACAGCCTATGGCACAATTTGTGTCCAATTTTTTTGAACAAGGGTCAGTGAGAAGCATCCAGGGAAATTGCTTCTGCTGAATCTAGAAATCTAATAACACACTAACTTTGTTGAGCACTTTCAGTATCTATGACATCATAGGATTTAGATTTTATCTTATTCAATCAGAAAATTGAAAAAGAGTTTTGGCACCCATCAGATGAATGGATGAAAATAGAAAGGAATTCCCTAAAGAAATATAGTGCAAAAGTGAAATTGCCTAGATATTGCAGATATTATTGTTTTAATCAGAACACTGGAAGTGTTTTCCACGGGGCAGGTTAAACCATTAAAACTGAAGGTACAATTTCAGGTTTTGTTTCATCTAAGGGCAGGCTGGCCCCAGCCCAGCAGTGCTTTCTTGCTCCTTCCCAGCTTTGATTGCTGGAGATCATGGAGCCACAGAGATCAGCCACCAGCCTCACTGACCAGAGAGGTTGATGCCGATATGGAGAAAGTCAGATGAGGCTGAGAGCTGGAAACCGGTGCTGTGAAAGTGAGTTCCTAATTTTATTTTCTTCCAAGTAATAAACTTTCCTTTAAAACAGAGCCAGAAGGACAAAAATAACACATGCTTTCCAAATTATGTAAGAATAGGAAACTGCCTTTACTATTTGTTCATCCAGTGCTTCTGTGATTTGCTTATTGCCTGCCTTAAGTTTCATCCTGAACCACGAGGCACAGGGGGATCCACACAACACTGCAGGCCTCCTGCACACTCTCATTGTGGACCAGTGCCCTTAAAATACACATCTCCCGAAAGCCCCTTCCCTTTGTCTGCAAGTGCTTTAGAGCAAGAACATCATCACTGGGGAAAAAAGGAAAAGGAACAGTCTGCTTCATCCAACACTGTCTTACCCATTCAACTGGTACAATGCTGCCCCACTAAGCACTCCACTGTTGGGAGAACACGCTACAGATCAAAGAATTCCAATTTGTTACAGTCAGTGGCATAATTAAAATGGATTTTCTAACTCTCTGTTCCCTCACAGCCTGTTTTTAATGTAAGTACTATAAGTTTTCATATGTACTCTTCCTCTCTGCCGCCTCTGTCTTTGCCTTCGCCTTCCAAATTCTTTCTGCACAGCAAATTCCATGGTAAATGGATGATTCAAGCTTGAAATAGAAATTAAAATCCATTAATGTCTGAATTTTTAATTTTATGAAAAGATTATGGTGCACTTCTTTTAAATTGTCAGGTAGAAAAAAGCCCAAACATGCAGAAAGACATTCACGTGTTGATCCTTTAAAAGAAGCATTGTTCTGTCATTTTTCATGGTAAGAAGCCACAGTTTTCTCCTCAGCTATGAAATTAAATAATTGGTATTTAAATGGTAGGTACAGCACCAATTTATTCTTTCAACAGTACTCACTATTTTCTTTCTATTCAATTTATAAAATGCAGTAAGTTTTCAAGTTTCTGGAAAGAAATAAAAAGTGTACTATTTCAGTACCTTTCAATCAGAATTGGAAAAAGAAAGTTTGAATCCTTACAGCTTCTGGCCCATTGCTATGAAAGACCTGAAAAAGCATCAGGATTTTTACTAAATTCAGGCTCCCACACTCAGGAAGCAAATTCCAGTGACAAGGCCCTTTTCTTGAAAATACCCTGCAACCAAAATACCAGACATTTCAGTCTTAGCATTGTTGGCTCCAACTGCTCAAATGATCTCAAACAAATACATAATATAGTAAAGGAGAGGTAGTTTCTTACATAACAATCTAATATTTTAACAGACCAAATGATAGCAGGACTTTGTCTAAGCACAGATAAAAGTTGGTTTCAATAATTGCAACTACTATCTCCAAAGATGGGTAATACTTAATTGTCATTTTCAGTCAATGTTTTAAAAGTTTTCAATGAAATATTTTGCAAATTGGTGATTTTCACATCTACCTATTCTATATCATATTTAAGAATTAGGTGTACAACTTCCTAAAAATACGTCTTTTAAATTATTTCTCGAGAAGACTGTTAAACCTGACTCTGCTGCCCAAAACACATGCCATGTACAAAAATAATAAAAAAAATCACTCCCATGAAAAACCTTCATTGACAGCTGAAGTCATATGAAAGGAACTTGGTATTTTTGAGTTTAGTGAAGAATGAGGTGTCAGCAGATATAGACAGAGAACATATAGCAAAGCAAATGGTTGGAAAGCCACTAGCGATAGGTATCTTTGGGAAAGCAAATTGCTAGTTATGAAAAGGCTTCTAGCAGTGAGCACAGAAACTGCCTCACTTGATACCAGCTGTGCACTACAAAATAGAATTCCCTCCACATTTCTTTTGTGATTAAAAAAGTTAGCATTAAAAACAAAACAGAAACCCCCACATAAATATTCTTTCATCATTGATCTCTGTTCTTAGATGAAAGAATTCTCCAGTCTGGAATTTACTGGACAACTGGGAGCAGTATTTCTGTCTCCAGTAACTAGACATCACAAAGAGGTGAAACACTTTCTCTGAAATATGGGCCAAGCCACAGCTCTCCTGGCAGCAGTGAGTGACAACATCGCTGATGGAGCTTAGTAGTCCAAATACAGTCAAAATCCAAGCTCTTTTATTGTATCTTACAATGAAATGGGAAGAATTCCTAAAAGAGTTGTGAGAGTAATCCCAACTGCTGTAACTCCGATCATTTAACAGCCAGCTATGATAATCTCCTCAGCAAATTAATACGGTTTGTCAAGCCAAACAAACTACAAAATAAGAAAGCTGTGACAGTGCCATGAAGATTTGCTAATCATCAACATTCATATCCAAAACATTCTGAAACTCAGCTGAAATCAACTTATTATCTCCTTTATTGGCGCTTTCAAAAGAGGAAAAAAATGGCCCACCAGCAACCCAGAAAAGTGAGAATGAGGAACAACTGATCTATCTCTAGAGAAAGACAGTTAAATTAATTCATCATAGTGCTATTAACTCTAAGGCAACTGAAGAACAAAGATGAGCCTAAAAGGCTTCATGTCCAAAAGTCCTGAATACTGCTGGCAGACCTAAAGGGGCTGCTATCAGCACAGAGCCCTGTACTGCTTTTGACAGGAAGATCTATGCCACACTGGAACATGCTACATGAGCGGTACGTGTTAAACGTGTTAAGAAAAAAATAAGACTCTATAAAGTATTTGTTGAAAAAAATTAAACAATTACCATTATTCTATGATTCTATGGTGTGACCATGACTATATAATTAGACCGTCTGCATAATAGTATTTTCCTATGAATTTCTTTATGACTCACAAATTTAGTTATACTACTTTCCTGAGGGATAACTTCTATTAAAGTCCACATAAGAACAGCAATGAGTAACTCACCGTGTTTTACCTTTAAATCACTCTTTCATTCAGAAAATATTACTGGAATTACATTAATATTTAACAGTCATTTACACAAAGCATAAGAAAAAATCTATCACAAGACAAAATATGTACAGAACTGCATCACAGAAAGAGATAAAGACTTATAACTAAATCCAACATAAATAAACGTAATCAATTTCCCAAGCTGACAGTGCATTGTAAATTATTTACAACATATAAATAGATGCAACACTAATCCAGGTCCATTGAAAAAAAACCAAAATGGCATCACAGAGGAAAAATGGCACAGCATAGCTTTCTATTACCCACACTACGACTGAACGCATGAAATGCACGAGGATATGTGCCAAGTTACTTGATACTCACTAGTCAGCTTAATCAGATACTCTCAATTTCCTGCAGGATAGATAACAAACACTGTTCTGCTGCTTACTCCACACCACGTCTACTAAAATATTTTCTGAGGCAGAACGATCCTGAAAACCACTGTGCATCTAATAACACAAGGGGTCTGGAACCACACAACATGACATAATGTAAGAGATATATATTTTTAAAAAATAATTAATTAAAAGATATTGCACATGGGTAACTGAGACAAAGTAAATTATAAGGTTATGATGACAGACATCCAAGTTCCTGGCTATCCTTCAGTGTAACCCTACCATGTCAAAACCTGACATTGTGCTCCTGACTGCTCTCTGCCCTTATTTTTGAAAATCATCATAGAAGTTCAGAAGACTTTTAAAAAACACACTTCAAGCAAAAATTTTAAAAACAATTGTCCAAAGTGTAATCTCAACAACAGAAAGTCATTATATACTCAACAAACTGAACTAAGTAAGAATTTACTTTGCAATGACACTCACTTCTGTGAAGAAAGGTTAAAAAAGCATGAGCGAGACTATTGCCATGAAGAACTAGGATTTAATGGAAATTTTGCAATGCTTAAATGTTATTGAAAATATTTTTATTGCTTTTATTGTTCAGAAAGCTTTATGTAAGAGGTACTACTTACTACCATAGCATGCTGACTGAAAATTTTATCTTGTTCTTTATTATCATCAATTACGTGATCTTTTCAGCCTAACTTTATTCATACCTTAGCACTGATATGCTTGGTTTTTTTAATAATCATCTCAGTTTCTTCATCCAGCTAAAACTTTTTAATCCATTAGATACGCATAGTTTTAGAGGAAACTGGAAAGATTTTCTCTTTACTTTTTCTTTAATGAGGTTACACAAAAGAAAACAACAGGGAGGGAGAGGCACTGGAGAACAGCAACTGTCACAGGCAAACCCTCTGCCTTCCAGGTTCACCCTTCGCTCAAAGTCTTTAGCCCCTGCCCAAGTTACACTGACAATGAAGAAAAACTACCAATTTTTTTCTCCTTTCAAAAAGCTGAAGAGATAAAATATAGGAAAAAAATTGTTAGATTTCTCTCCTGCTCCATGAAGTTAAAAAAAAAAAATTGCAACTTGCTAAGTATTACGTTAATACTTAAGAAAAGTATTAACACTAAGAGTTAACACTTTGTCATAGCTGTCAGCCATGATGTGAATTCTTAATTTTCATTACCTTTATAAACAAACTGGTTTTAGAAAAAGAAAACACTGACATTAGTATTCAGGCCTACCAATAAAAAACAGGAAAAAAGCTTTACATTTTTTAGCTTCAACATCAGCTCTGAAATCACTTCCAAATTTTTAGAAATCAGTACTTCAAATTATGAATTTTACCTCAAAGTAACATGAATTTCAAATAGTTCCATGTTTTGCAATTTATAGCTCCTGTCTACTCCATTTTAGCCACTGGTTCTTATACTGTTGCAAAATAAAGTCAGTTTGCAATATGCATTTCTTCGCTTCTTATTCATAAAGGAAAAAAAGCTCCACCTTTTTTTTATTGCCTTGATTTTCTACTCTTCTGCAGTCTCATGATTCCCTCAAATCCTCATCCATCAAAAAAAAATCTTTAAAATCTGAAAAATTAATAATGAGCTTTCAGAAGAAAGTTTTCATACTAACAAAGTCTCTAAATATTTTTAGAAAATACATCTATGGGTGGCACCAAATTTCTCCTGTTCCTCTTCTAAAGACAGTCTGGATAATACTGGGAAGGTCTTAATATAAGAAGAGCACTCCCTGTGTCAAGCAATTGTATCTAGTAATTTTTTCTGTAATAGCTAATGTCCATGGTATTTAATTCTGAAAAACTACAGAAGGCTAAACATTACACTTAGAGTATCTAGTAAGTCAGGAAAAACTTAGAAATTATATAGCAATTTAGAACATTTAGACTCTTTTTCTTTAATTCTGTTGCTCTCCCAAAGATGACTTGGTTTTATGTCTGGGTGCCTCCAACTCCTCTCTTCCTCCTCCTCCCTGGCCTCATGCTGCCCACAGTGCCCCTTGCTATGCCCAGGATCCAAGCAAAGGGGAAGTCTGAGGGCCAGGTGTATTTCTTAACCAGGCAAGCTGGAGCCAGACCTCTTGCAACAGAAAATACCCAACCTGAAGACATGGGAATACAGTTGTTTCCCTCGTCATCACAGGAACATGCTGTACAGAAACCACAGTCCCATGACTCAGAGCACATCTCAACCAAGAAGCTCTGAGATG
This sequence comes from Campylorhamphus procurvoides, assembly GCA_013396655.1. Classification (NCBI taxonomy): domain Eukaryota; kingdom Metazoa; phylum Chordata; class Aves; order Passeriformes; family Dendrocolaptidae; genus Campylorhamphus; species Campylorhamphus procurvoides. The sequence goes on along the minus strand of WBMV01006684.1, from coordinate 287,497 downwards.
ATCCTCGCTCTCCACTGAGCACAGGGAACTTGAAACTACATTCCCAACTGCTTCTTGGCATTTCCTTGTCCCTGTACAAACTTAAATCTATCCAGTCCCATTGTGCCTTACTATTCTTCACCTTTGTTTTAATTTTTCATGCAGTCTCTGCCTCTAATTCTACCCTGTGCAAGAATGGGATATTGCCTACTTTCTCCTCCACACTTAGTACCCACGATTCTGTTGCTGCTCAAACGCAAGAGATCAATTCCAGGAAAAAAAAAAAATAGCATTCAAGGAAATGGTGACACACTCTCCTTTTAATACTGCTAGCAGTAATGAGAGAGAGGACAGCCAACTACACTGAGGGAAGGTTAGCATAATACTTCTTGTCATACCAAGAAAGTTATTTGTTTCCTTTGTTTTATAAATATTTATGCATAAACAGTAGAGTTTCCAGTATCAGAATCACAATCTGAGAAAGCTATATTCACAAGTGACTTACTACCTAGATATTTCCAGATTCAAAAAGAAAACAATAGCAAAAATCAGAATGCTTCCCACAGAAAAAAACCTGTTACAGATGAAGATGCCTGAAAAGAAGATGCACTGCTTTCTGTGGCACCCCACAGAGATACTGCTCAGGGATTCAGTTAATTAATAGCATTGGAGTCTGAGCTTTACCTTTTAAAAACTAAGGATAAAAGTAATATCTTACTTACCTTGTATCTCTGATGAGAGGTGCACTTCCCAGTTTAAAACAGATCTTTTCCCCTCCACAAGATGCTTGCCTCAAAGAAAAGCTTTCTGCTAGATCAAATCCTGTAAAATATGACACAATACCATATAATTTAATGGGATTTAAACCCCATGACTTTTAGCATGCTTGGTGATATTCTAGGACACTGACAAGCTAGTTTGAAAATCAATACTTTAAGTCAGACAAGATTTCAATATTCATTTTAGCAAAACTATTCATGCACAATTCACTTCATAGATGACTTTGCAACCTGAGAAATGCATTTGTTATTTCCTTTTATCACCTCTACTGATAAGAATGCAGTATCTTTGGGACAAAACTATGGAAATCAGTGCGGCTGCCAAACTTGAACCAATATTTCCAAGAACAACATGTTCTGATTTTAATGCCTTTTTTCTAACAACAGTAGCAGCAGCTTTTGGAGCTTGGGAGTGGCATTCTGTCCTGTCCTTTCCATTTTAAAGGCAGTTTCAGTCAGACTACGATTACTTCCACTACTGGCCAATTAACAGAGATATCCATGCTAGCTCAGTCATTACCTGAAACACGACGACTGTCTCTGTTGATTTGTTTGAGATGACGAACAACTGTTTTCAATAAAGGACACACAGCACCTTCAAAAGAACACAGTTTAGTATTCATTAAAAATGCTATCAAACTAAAATTAATCAGAGCAAACTATCATGGCAGTGATAGCAATATTCACAGGAATGCTTCTTTTGGTTTCTTTAGGATATGAAAAGCAGGAATAAAACAAATTACAAAATCTAAACTGGGGAAGTGAAATTTCATATTTTATACTACTCTTCTATGAATATAAGCAGATACAAATTTTATCTCATTTTCATTCAGCTGCTTCTGGTTAAAGTTCATATGGGCAATATAACCAGAAAAAAAACACTAAACTCTGACCAAGTCATTTCCATCTTCAACACTCTATGAAGCAATAACAACTGTTATAAGTTCTTTTTGAATTTCTGACTATATTATTAGAAAATCTTTTTCCCCCATTAGTGAATATGAACAAAAAAAGCATAGATGCTTGACTACCATGAAAACAAACATCTCAATGAAAAGGGATTTTTCAAATAAAATTCAGGGATAATTTCAAAATGTTAGGCTATAATCATAGCATGCAATAAATAATGTAAACCATTTTGAGAAAAATGGTTGAAAATTAAGCAAGGGAGTAAGTCTGAACAGAAGTATTTTGATAAACAAGTGGAATATTCTAAAATGTGGAACACTGTAAACTCTGAGGTTAAATCTAATGGAACACTTAGATCAAACACTGTATTATTAATATAAAATATCTTACTTGCATAAAGTCCCTTCTTCACTCTTTTTAACAGATATATAGGAATGCCTACTTTTAAGAAGCAAATACAGAGAAATGTCACTTTCTGGTGTATAGGTCAGAAATAGGGCTCACTCTTTAACAAGTTTTGCAAATAGCCTAATAAAACTAGCAAATGGAAGATGACAACTAATGATATTTGACCTATGAGCTTATCAAGCACAGAGCTCTGTGAGTTTATGCAACTGAAAAGATGTCCAAGCTATATCTGAAACTACTAAACAGCAAAGGTTGAGGGGTTTTCTCAAGTGTCAGTTCGATGAAAAAAGTAAGGAGTACCTTACCACTAACCTGGAAAACACCTATATTTAAACATTTCATAAGAGCATCCAGACCAAACACTGGCATTCAAAATAGCTGTATTTGTAATCTTAAAGCATGAAAAATTTGTCAGGCACTATGTAGTTATGTAGAAAGCACATTATTCTTCATAACTCTTAAGTGCTATTAAATATATTTCAGTATTTGATGTGGATTAAGAATGGCTAATTGGAAATAACTAGTAAAAGCAAACCAAATTATACACTACAGACTTAAAGACACCTTCTGATAATATGGTTCATGAAAGCTTTGTCAATTGTTTGAAGAACAGACTGAGTGACACACTTTTTTTTTTGTAAGATTCATTAAGTTCCATGCCTTTCACATCTACAATAACAATTAACAATCTACAACTACAAATAATATCAAAAATAAATTAATCTCTAAGGCTTTAAGAAAATAAATTCTTTCTTTCCCTCAAATAGATACATAAATATATGTATATACATGATTTTCACTATACAGATAGATAAAGTAGCATGATGAATGAAATGAAACATATGCGTTAAAAACTGTAAATTCCCTTTCCACAGAAAAGATGCAAAACTGCAAAGAATATTCATGTTGAAATCTCTGAAATGAAATCTTTCATCATTCTTGGTTTGCAGGGAATTTTATGTAGTGTGAAAAGCATTCACTGGATTTACATAGTAACAAAGCAATTTCAATACACCATTTGATATATACACACACAGAGTATTGGACAGAAAGAGGTTCACCTTAGATGCCCTTTACACTACAAACCTCAACTTTATTCACATATAAAGATTATTAAACTATAGACTTCTATATACTGCCACTCTAAAACAATGAATGCAGTTATGGTAGATTTATGTAAGTATAGCTCTGTTGGTGTAAATACATTTATAACTGAAGCCACAAACCATGTCAAACATACATTGACAAATGTTTTTCTTATATCTACATGTTTTCCAACAAAGTTTTTTGTTTTTTGGGTTTTTTTTCAATATACAGATAAAGACTACAGGGCAGATTGCCTTTTTGGTCAAATTCTTGGCAATAAGAACAGACAGAGAGTACTTTTTGCCGCTTTTACCCTGAAGTAATGCAGTAAGCTCTAGAAAACCCAGGACACAAGTGTGCTTTGGTTTTTTTCAGCATAAGCTTACTTGAGGGTTGAGTAGTGAAACACTAAGTTTTAGCTTATTCTGCACAGCCACTTTCTTCCAAGTCCAAATAAAGACTCAAGCTTTAATTTTTACATTATTCAGATGATAGCAATGATTCCTTACATGCCACAGACTGGATTGTGGGGCTATTTTTGTCAGGGGCATAACAGTCACAGCATAGATGGGCCTTTTAAGTGTTAGTTACTGGATTGTATTCCATATCCTCAGAAGAACTGAAAGAGTTACTATGAATCTTCTGTCTCAGGCTGCCATGCTTTAGTCCAAAGCTACTCTTTTTATCAGACAGCTAAGGCAAAACTCTCAAATAACAAGACCAAACCCTCTCCATACCAAGACTGACAACCTTCATTGCTATGGATTGATGAAAATTCTTCCTACGCTTACAGCTTGTACAATTAACCTCTCCATGATTTTTAGTACTGCTGGAAGATCCTTAAACTTTCTTTAGCCTGAGACAAAACAGGCAGTTTACCCACTCAACCTGAGGGTAGCTGAATGAGAAGGTCTATGTGGAGATATTCAGGAAAGGAAAAGAAACCAGCAAATCCTTACTGCTAATCCAGGTATGGAAACTACCAATGTACCTGCCCTGTTAGATTACATTATTATAAAATAAATGAAATAATAAAAAGAGCAAGCTTACATTTATACACTAGATTGCTCTGCACATGATAAAACTGGGTCTGTGTGGACTGAACTAAAAATTCGTATCAAGTACTGATATCAAATGTCAAGTTAACTTATCTATCAATTAACGAGTTCACCTGCCCATAAGACAAATTAGACCTTGATATTTATAAATCAATGAGTTCTATGTATGAGCTTATTAAGATAAAATCAGCCTAATAATTTTGCAAATATGTATTTATGCAGAACAAGCAGATATATCTCAGATCATTGATCTTCTATCTTTCCAGTAAGATGGCAGTAAGAATTTTTTGTTTGTTTCTATCATGAAAAAAAAGAAGAAAAAAAAAGCATTGCATTTATACATATCTGCTGCAACATGCAATGGCGAGTTCCAAATTCCTGGAATGACCAGGACACCTGCTGAAGTGCACTGCAACTTCTATCTAAGCACCATGCTCAGCTTTCCATTCCAAGCAAATGAGGATAGAGGAACTCTAGGGCATGCTTCAGTCTCTCTCTTAAAGACATCTCTTGTGTGCACTTCCTGACTGGGGACTGTAACTTCCAATAAGCACTCTTGGCTTCTCCAGAACAAGTGTAACCTCTAATGGTTAGATTCACTTTGAAAGTACCTACTCGCTCCTTTATAATGAAACTTCATGTTCAGGTGAACTTTTCAGCTGCCATCTAACACCACTGAAACACGCTCAAGTTTCCATCAGTAAGCATGACCAGCCTAATGAATGTGGCCAAACAGCAATGCCCTAACATATGTCCATTTCCTATGTTGCGTCAAGCTTCAGACAGAAACATATATTAATCAAGATTTGTCTCACACTCTTACTGGATCAGCCTTCATAAATATACACACATAGGGAACCTCTTCAGAGCTTAAAACACACCTGCAAATATCAGAAATGACATCCAGTGAGTCCACTCCAAAGGCATTTGTGCTAAAGATAAGCAACCCAGCTGACCTGCTTTCAAATAAGGTCAAGAATTCAGAAATCCTTCATACCCATAGCCTTAAGAATAGAGGCACCAGGAAATAACATGTGCACTTTTTTATTCCTTTTTCACTCTGTAAACCAAACCATATTACATTACAATATATGTGTTAAGACAAGGGTAGAAAAAAGAATGAAGACGACATGATAATAGAGTGAAGAAGTCATCTTAAGTCTAGTGACTATTTAGATGGTTACAGAAGTAACATACCAGCTTTGGCAGACAGGATTAAGAAATCTCAACCAATGGAGTTTAAAGATTAGAATACTCATGCTAGACCCTGGAGAACTGGATTCTCCCATGAGGAAACATAGGTTGTGAAAAACAGGACTTCCTATTATTCGAGACAGCCAGCACAGCTTCACCAAGGGCATGTCTTTATGACCAACCTAGTTGCTTTCTACAGTAGACTGACAACATCTATGGACAAGGGAAGAGCTATGGACATCATCTGGACTTCTGCAGGGCCTTTGACATAGTCCCCATCTCTAAACTGGAGAGATAGGGATTTAACATGTGGAGTGCTTGGTGGATGAAGGATTGGTTGGACAGTCACATCCAGAGGATAGTGGTCAACTGCTCAATGTCCAGATGGACATCAGTGACAAGTGGTGTCCCATAAGGGTCCATATTGAGACCAGTGTTATTTAATGCCTTCATCAATGACATAGTGGGATCCAGTGCACCCGCATCAAGTTTGCAGATGAGACCAAGCTGAGTGGTGCAGCTGACACACCTGAAGGACAGGGTGCCGTGCAGAGGGACCTGGAGAAACTCAATAAGTGGGCCCATACAAATCTCACAAGGTTCAACAAGGCCAAGTGTGCGGTTCTGTACATGGGTCAGGGCAATGCCCAGTATCAAAACAGGTTGTGGAATGAAGGGATTGAGAGCAGCTCTGTCAAGGAGGCTTTGAGAATACTGGCAGATGAAAAACTGAAGATGAGCTGACTGTGTCAACAGCCCAGAAACCAAATTATATTCTGGGTTGCACCAAAAGAAGTATGGACAGTAGGTCAAAGAAGGTGATTCTGCTCCTCAACTCTCATTAGACCCCCATACCTGGAGGACTGCATCCAGTTCTGGGGCCCCAACATAAGGGCATTGACCTGCTAGAGCAGATGCAAAGGAAGGCCACAAAAATGATTAGAGGGCTGGAGCACCTCTCCTGTGAGGACAGGCCAAGGCAGCTGGGGTCATCTAGCTTCAAGAAGAGAGCACTCCAGGGTGATGTTACTCCAGCCTTTCAGTACTTAAAGAGGGCCTGTAACAAAAATGGGGACAGACTTTTTATCAAGGCCTGTTGTGACAGGACAAGAGGTAATAGTTGTAAACTAAAAGAGGTTATTTAGACTAGACTTTGCAACAAGGGTGGTGAAACACTTGAACAGACTGCCCAGAGAGGTGGTAAATGCCCCACTGCTGGAAACATTCAAGGTCAGGTTGGATGGGAATACCAGGAATATGAATACATTACATATGAAAATTACTGTAGAGTCATTACCTTAATTTTGAAAAGTATCTAGCCATACTAAAAACATGAAAACTAAAAAGCTGAACGGATTTGCATACTTGAAACCACTCACTCTCTTTGGGCTAAAGTGCCTATCTAAAATTATGATCTAGAGCCAATACTTTGCATAACACATTCCATGTCAAAAGGCATTGGAAATTCACCATGCCTGACAGTTCCTAGGACTTTGCTTATACTACATTTTTCATGGGTTAGCAAGTGACTTTAAAAACACTAATTGTAAAAGAAAGTTGAAAAACAATGATCTGGGAACGAGAGAGGATTAATATTCTTAATATAAAGCACTCTAGAACAATCAAATTAGAACTTCGTATGTCATTACAGAAAGAGCTCATGTCCACACTCAAACCCCCAATATTCCCCATAATAATAAGTTGACAACATGGCAAAAATATTGTTGAAGTCAGATCAAAAATATGATTGTGGGAAACTCCTGAACCCTCTCACTCAGATTTGCTATAGTCTATCATGAGAAGTGAGTGTTTCCTTCTGATAAACAGTCAGCATAGCAAAAACTTCTGGACAAGCAAGAACTGAAAGTATTCCTTGCTGTGACTCTAATGGTTCCTGGGACACTCACAGCCTCAGGATGATCACTCCCAGAAGATCCAGCACACTGTCACACCGACTTTTTTTTCAGTACTGGTATTAATTACAATATTGACCCAAAGAAGGTATATTTGGCATGCCAGTTCAGAAAGCTCTTTCCTACATATGGACACAAGTTAATCATTTTCCTAACACACTTCCTTCTCTCATCACCCTCAAATTAACTCTAATTCACACTTTTTCATGCATTTGAAGGCCATTCCTTGAGATTTAAGATCAGGCAAGAAATTTCAGGATGTAAATACAATAATCCCAGATCCTTTCTAAATGTGCTTTGCTGGAAAGGCTTTCATATTAGCACAGTGACAAATAAATGCTATGCATATGTTGTTGAAAGAAGAAAGCCAAAAAGATTGTCTAGGCAGATACTGAAGGACAGACGCTGATTAAAACAGAATTGGTACACAGGAGAGAACAAAGACCCAAGAAAGAGTGAATTGCAGTGACTTAATGTAAGATAGGGGAAAAAAAGAAAAAGAAAAAAAGACAAAAAAAGAGGAGGTTAGATGTGTCTCTCTTCCTGAAGTGAGGACATTTCCAATTTGTAACAGATTAATATGCATACAGATTATCAAACTGTAACAAGGCAGCTTTGCAACACAAGAGTATTCACTTCATCTGAATAGGACAGATTAACAGAAGTTTTGTAGAAAGATCTGTACTTGTTTTACTGCTGCTCCATTACTGGTTCTGTTTTTTCTCAACCCCTGCTTTCTAGTCTATAACTTGCATTTCTTTTTTGGACAGTAACCATACTTACAGTCTCTAGAAGAGTCTCTTTCCCGCTATCAACTTGAGGCTTCACTCTGAGCCTATTCCCTGCTGTTGGCAGAGCTGCTCAACTTGGCAGCCATCTACTTGTTATTCCTCACCATCTGCCTGTATCACCACAAACTGCAGAAGCATCAAAATTGCACACCATCAGTTATTCACAGGAGAGGTTCAATCTCTCTTCTTCCTAGCAGTTCAATTGGACCCATATTTGATCCACTTGTGGCAATAAGGTTAAGGAAAACTGCAACTTCACTGCTGGCTGTCTAGCCACAAACTTCTAACAGAACATAATGCGTAGTTCAGATTCACTGTTTATTAGCAGCTCAGTCTATCTGTCACATCTTCTACGGCAGGTCCAACTTTTACTAAGACATCTTTTTGTTAGCAAGATTAAAAAAAAATAGAAAAGAGAAAATGCATCCTGGAATTTTGTTTTATAATTTTTCAAGTTTCCATGTATTCACTTATATTGTTAGGGAACCTTCTGCACTCACACCATTTTAACACTTTTAAAAACCTCCCTTCTGCAACCAACAAGCTAGCAATGGCAGAGAACAAACCTATTTTGCTTCTTTCAGACAGCTGAATAGAATGATTTTACAGCTATGATGTAGGCTTGCTCTCTCACAAGGGTTAAGAATAATTCATCAGTAGAGCACTTAGCCTTGCTGCCCTAAAAATATAAGGTAAAAAGGTCTTTAACTTAAATTCAAATTCTTCACAATGCATTACCCGAGAGCCCACACATTACACTTATTATTTATTCAATATTACTGCTTATGGTTTCCAGGAGCAGCAAAAGGATCATTATCCTAGTTATTGACTTCTTAACTTCCTTGGGCCTGAGTTCCAAATGTGTTACTGAGATTCAAAGTTGTGTATGTCTAGCTTCTATTATCTTTCATCAAATTTCTGGAAAAAAATGGCCTTCAGTGAAGTTTAAGTTCATTTAAAAAAAAACAAACCAACCAAACCAAACCAACTTAATTTAAATAATAAGCGTGTTCTCCTTGCTAGTAAATGTAAGAAAATTATAGAAAGTTGAGGTACGTGTGGAGGCTGAGCAATTCTAGAAAACTGACACTCCTCATTCAAGAAGCACATATGATGCGTCTTTAAGACAGAACATACCACACCCTAGAGAGTTACTAGTTGTAGAGTTTAAGTGAGAACACTAGATAACATGTGGACAGTAACAGAAAGAAGAAAAAGTACGAGAAAATTTGCAGAAGATGGGTAACAGTTTGTAAGTTAAACATATCATTACATTTCTCTTCCACATTAGGCACAAGGTTTTGTCTAACTGTATCTGTGAAACATTGCGCTAACTGGTCTGCTCTAATAAAGCCACATGACTTTGTTCATAAAAGTTTTGCAAGCTCTGATTTATAATCTTGTTTTGTATGGTAACGAAAAAAAGGGACAAAACAAAGCTTCTAGGATCCACAGCTGCCTCCAACCATGATTCTTCCAAGCACAGGAAACAGGCTGTTTTGGAACCACATCTTATTTAGGACATTTTAGAACAAAAGATTCAAACGATCTTGTATAATTTTATCTCTCGTACTGTTTACTTTCAATGTATTGTCATTATTTGTTAAAAATTGTTCAGTACTGAGATTTATGCCTTTGGTCTGTGGTGGGCAAGAAAAGTGAAGTACCTGTCTGGTCACTCACAGCCACAGAAGTAGAAACAGGAAGGAGGAGGAAGACTGCCATACAAAGCCAAACTATGCAAGATCCAATGTACTTCATCTTCCCCCGGACACATATGAACAATCAGCTACAAATCTGAAACAGAAAATAAGCATATGTAGAACAATCTCATCTTATTGTTTTCGCCTCACCCGGTCAAAAAACTACAAACAAGAATTTCTTAACTGTGAAGAGGAAGTTGCTAGTCACATGCAAGTGTATCATTTATCTGCTTAAGGAGCTACAAAAAGAGGGCTATGCCAATTTAGAAGTAAATGAAAAATATACTCCCTTTTACTTCTTTATTAAACCTTAAAGTAACCCCTTAGAAATACTGACTCGGAGATATTACTTGTAAAGACCCTGAATATTCAATTCATTAGTAATTACTAATTTTATTTTATATTCCTCCCCAAATTATTTTTCAATTTTCAATGTATTAGCTAAACTACTTGGTGTCACAACACTTCCAGTGACTGCTGAAGTTGTCTTCAAATTAAACAAAGAACAACATGCAGTTGTTTCAGCTTAAGCACAACATAAACCAAAATATGCTATATCTGCACCTTGTAAAATATACAAGCAGCCTATGTTTAATTTCCAGTTTAAAGCCCACAAATGTACAGTCTGGCTTCAAGAACGCAGCTTTTATCTTTCGGCTTTTCTTCTAAGCCAACTGTGATGTATAGATACGCATGAATTTAATGATACACAGAAAATGGCAAATATTATTCTAATCACATTTTCTGTAAGAAAAGCAAAACATATACCTTAGACGCAATTTCTATAATTATTTTTGCAAGGCACCTTATTTATCATTAAAGCTATTCTGTCAGTCACACATACTGACAGCAACTACACCATCATTAACTTTTCCAGCCTCCCCACCAGCAGCAAAGCGAATACATGTTCAAATAACATTATCATTTAATTTCCTGCACCTGCTTTACAAGCAGGCATCGGGAATTCACTGGAGCCGGCTCTCCAGAGGTCTCACTTTCTGAAGGGCTCTAATCACCAACACCGCCGCTCCTCGGGGTTTGCGTTCTTTCCCTCCGGGCGGCTCAGCTCCCTCGCACAGCGGGCGCTCCTGCGGGGCGACCCGAGCCCTCGGCAGCTCGGACCACCTCGGCAGTGCCGGCCCTTCCCCGCTCCCAGGGCTCCGGGGCTCGCCGGAGGGAGGGTCCGGCGCTGCCGGCGGGCAGGCAGGCGGGCAGCTCGGGCGGCGGGGCTGGCAGGAGCCCGAGCAGCGCCCCCGCCCGCTGCCGGAGCCGCTCTCCCTGCCCTGCCCGCTCTCGGCTCCGCGCCGCTNTGAGGGCCGGGCGCGCATCCCGGGCTGTGCCCGCAGCCGCCCCGCGGGGCCCCCGCCCGCTCCGCGCCCGCTGCCGCCCCTCTGCCCGCTCCGCCACTCACTCACCGGCGTGCGCCTTCCCGCTGCGCCCAGGCCACCCGCTATCCCTGCTAATTACAAGGACACGCGCGCTAATAGGTACGGCTTTAAATGTAAATATATGCACAATCAGCGTTCTGGCAATTAGCAACAGTTTAATCAGTTTTGTAAATTGCTGCTAATTTGGTAGGGCTGTTGCCATTAGCATATCTTAACATCCACCTATAGTCACTAACATATACAATGTATTTAGACAATCATGAACAGAATACTAGAGCGTAGACTGATTGCAGTACATTAAAAACTTACAGTGTACATCATGTTTATATAAGATACAGTTAATATTAGCAGTGATAAACTTAAATGGCAGTTTTAGAAAACAAAAACCCATGAACAAAACCACCACAAAACAAGGCAGGAATAGTGTAGTGTGTGTGTGCACACACATGTGAGATGTTTACATAATTGACTACAAATAATGAGTTGCTTACCTTTAATTTTTATATTAGTCTGTCCCCCAGAAGCACTGAAAACGCCTGTACAGAGCTGCCGTAGTGCTGAGCAGTTGCTGGAGTGAGTCTCCAAAGAGTGGTAGAGGGGGATGCAGCTCTGTCCTTATTAGTCTCACACAGTGTGACCCTCCCACTCAGTGAGCACTGAATACTCTGCAAGAAAGGACAAACAGCCACCCAGACACAGATTTTATGTAATCATATGTGTATATCCCAAGTCAGGTAACAACGTAAAAAATGCTGTGTTTTGGGGGGTTTTTTTCCTCCTTCCCCCTACTCCCCAAAAATCCCCCACAACTGCTTCATAAATTAGACTGCCATGGTAGGAATGCATGAATGAAAGAGTATCTGGTTTCTAGTTGTAAAGAACCAATTATGTACAATAACACACTGGCAGAAACTAGCTTTTATCATTTAAGTGTAAGCATACACCATTAATTTTATATACTTTATCATAAATTTAAAAATCAGCCTCTTGAGAAAACAAGAGAGTACACCTGTTTATGGCACTGATGCTGCACTGCATTTCTGACATTTGCTTTGCCTTTTAAAATCCATAATTTATAAACCTGAATGTTCTTGCACTTGTAATATCATCTGTCTGTGATGAAATGGTGAGACTGAGCGCTGCCACTGGCTCTTATCTGTATGTGCCAAGCTGCACTTTTGTCAGGTTCTCCAAGTGTGCTTGTGGTAGTTTTCTGTATTGCATTTTAAAGATGTAAACCAGAGAGAAGGATGGAAAGAAGTAGAATGACTAGAAATAGATACACGGAAGACAGAGAGTAGGACTTTAATTAAACATATCTCATTTATACATTTCCAAGATCTATTTTATCTTTTTCTAGTAGAATCATTCTGACAGGGGAAAAAATGGAAAGTGGTCTTAAGAAAAGTTATCAGTTAAACATCAATTTAGACAACTGGTCCTGACGTCAGAAAATTCATAGGATAAACTTTTTTCCATCCCCAGTCCCCATACCCCAAACCCTCCTACACAGCCACCAAATTTTGGAAAGTGTTTCCTCATTTGAATCAAGATAACTAGCCAGGTTAATCAACAAATCACATGGAAAGACATGATGATCTTTCTGGTTTGAATTTCAAAACAGTTGTTGTTCTTCCCAACTTAGAATCATGAGAGAAAGATGAAGTTGCAGCTTACATACACGTCTGCTTGGGTGTTTCATTCTGCAGCTTTGCCACAGACTTGTGGTGTAACTTCAGGCAAGTCACACTTCTTGCTTTCTCATTCTGTAAATCATAGAAAGTAAAGCTGTCTTACCTTGCAGGGTGAGGTGCAAGAGCCCAATCCCACAGCTGACAAATCATCAGAGCACTCTCCTTCCCCTTCAGACTGTTCCTTTGATAAAGGCTTCAGTGTTGAGCTCTAATTCTGTTTCAAGCAGAGTTGTGAGATCCTCAGCTGAAAGACCCTTTGTAAAAGCCCTGCCCCTCATGAAGGCATAATCATTTTTGATTTGAAAAGAACTGCCTTTCTTATAGCTCTTTCAAGTTACAAAATTTTTAAAAAAATATTTCTGTCCCTCAGAACTTCAAAATGGCTTGAAAGTCCAGACCCAAATAGAGTCCTCTTTTCCTACAAAGCAATAATGAAACATAATTCCTAAACCAAGGGTGTTGCTTCCCTTACCAAGATATTGACACTAGAAATAGAAAATTAAATACCTTATTTAGACCATATCAACTTTAAAGAACACTCCATATCTGCATGAAAGCAGTAAGTAGAAACTGCTACAGCCTTCCCTGACTAACACATACATTTCCTGTACTCTGGGCCAGATCTTCAACTAAACAGGATTATTCCAGTTCACATAAGTCAAAGGAATTACAGTGATTTATACTAGTTGAGGAGCTCAACAGTAGGGACTGGCACCATACGCATTTATGGACAACATTATTCAAATTAATAAATACAGTTTGAATTACCAGTGACATGAAAATTGGGAACTTACTGCTTAAGAACGTCTGTCATGATCTCCAAAAATGGCTTCTCTCTGCCTCTCATAATATAATAAGCAAAGCCCCAACTGGCAAAAGATCTCGTTACCATAAACAGCTTAGAAATCCCAAACACCTGCATTCTTGTTCATCTGCAGTTACTGATGTGCTCCAGAGAAAACATGGTCTATAGACTGTCTTATTTCCTTCATATCTGGGAAGTACTGGAAAAAACTGGTGATATGAGCTGAAGCACCTGCAGCAAATGGATGATATCCCATGTTATCTTTGCAGTAATGCAGTTTTCCAGGTATCTTAATGTTTAACTAAGGGACACAGAAGACAAAATTAGACCTGGATCCAGGCAAGAGCTATTGCAAATACACTAAGCACAAAGGAGAGAAACTGAAGTTTGAAGCCACAGTTAGCAGAGTCATGCAGAGAGCGTTCCGTCTCCTGTGCCAAGGGGGAATTGCTCCACTCAACAGCTTATACAACGACTGCAGTTGCAGGCAAGATTCAGGGGGAAAAGGTGAGAGAATCCGGCGGCAAAGGTACTGACTTCCTTTGCAGAAAATTTTTCTTTATTGCTAACACCCACTTTCACCCTTTGTTTCTTTTGCATCCTGATCAGAATATCCAAAGCAGCCAAGTAGCATAATTCACTCTCTGCAGTGCTAACAGATTTGTCTCCATCTCGTTAGACCCACATTTTAAACTTGTGTTGCTTGTGACAAGGCATATGCAGGAATGAAGCTGTAAACTTGGAAAAAACTCTTTAAGAGCAGCAGTATCCTAGTTGAAAACAATTTTGTAAAAGGAGACTAGTTTGAAACGCCCCTTACCACACTATTTCTCACTGAATGTAGAGCTTAGTATTTCTGTTCTGTTGTACAAGCCCTTATGTGGCATTGTTCCTTGCCAGATGATCCCTTCTGCCCTCTGCAAGATTTGCCGGTCACGACAACTGCATTGCACTGAAGCAATTAAAATATAAATGCTTTTAAATACATGAGACTGAACTATAGTGAACTTAGACAAAACAGGTGGAATCCCAGCCCCGGGGAAGTTAATGGAAATTTTAACATTGATGTAAATGGAGCAAAAATGTCACTCAAATGAGGGCACTTTGGCAAAAATTACATCAAAAAAGGATTATTTATATGCATGTGCACACATACTAAGCACTCCTAAGTAGCAAAGCCAACAGAAAAGCTGGATGTCACTTCATTTCTTCTGTAGGAGACAAAAAGTGGAAAGAAACCCAACTGCTACTTCTTTTTCTACATAGTTGGGAAGCACTCAGATTTTCAGTAAAAAGGGCCAAAATGACTCAAAAAAATGCAGAGAGAATACTTATCACTATGCTTTTCTGGTATTGTCTTGGCACAAGTATTTTCTCTGCTTTTTGGCACTTTATAACATGTCTTAAAATAAGCAATTGTTAATAAATTAATAAATATAAAGGTAGGGCAACCAAAAAAAAAAGTTCTTTATCTTCAGTTGCAATGCCACTGATAAACCCCATCTCAAAAATACAATGTAGCATTGTATCATTCATACTGTTTAGTGCTATCTGGTTCTAATATATTTCATATTTTTAATAGTGAGGTTTAAATTAAAAATATATATGTTTCAAAGTAAATAAGTCAACATCTTGGTATATTGCTTGGATTTTCCAGTTACAAACATGCCAACAGCTATTATCATATGCTTTGTAAAGTATTCATTACCATTCCAGAAAAATACATTTCTCAGCATATACTACTCTCCAAGTGTTAGTTCAAAAATTCAGTTAAGTTATTCAAACCTGAAAGACTGCTGGATTTGCAGAATTCAGTAAACCATCAGTCCAGGCTTAGAGAAACAATGCTAAGATTAATAAATAGCATCAAAATATGTATGTCCTCAATTTATTAAAAGGTATGTTTTGTCTTCCTATGAATAAATGCATATATATATATATCTCCATACTCCAAACAGCTTGCCACAAGTTCTATTGTTTCATGAACCACACAAAGACATAGACAATAAAATAATAATAAAAATGAATATTTACCATTGTTGTTCTTTCTTTTCTTGCTTTCTTATGGAATCCCTCCTGCCTGTAATGCAGGAAAATACATCTTTTGATGCCTTTCATACTGTACAAGAAAAAAAAGTAAGTGGTCAAACAGCAGATTAGGGAAGAAAAGCTGAAAGGCGATTTTCCGAAACAAGTCAAAGCACATCTTCTTGGTTGTTTTAGATTGAAATATTCATATGTCTTTAAAAGTTATTACACATAATGAAAATATCAAAGCCAGGTTTTAGGCAGCTTTTCTGGGAATTACAGGTGTTTGCCCAATACTTTTGTATGAATATGTTAAAATTCTACATGCCGTCTGAAAACAACTATAAATCAGTGCAATATTATACTTTAAAATTTATATAATACAAATATTAGGAAAAGGAAAGTGAAGAGCAAGGAAAAGGTATGAGCAAAGTTTAAGATCCTACAAAAAGACTAGGCTGTATGAGCCCTACAGCCTTAATGGGCAACTTTATTTCAGATCAGAAGGCTGAATATTCTATGCCTGTTTTCTTTTAAATTCAGGAAGATGAAGCATAGATTTTAAATTGTAACAAATATGTCCAAGAGTTTTCAAGTTTCAGTATTAGCCAGCATCTCCTACTGTTGTGTCCTTTCTAGCCAGCTAATTTGCCCAAATGTTATTTAAAAATGGAACACTACAATGATAAATAACACACTTTTAGGTCCAGTTATGAATAGTTTCATTTCAGAAAGTAACTTCTATAAATTTGCCTGTGCAAGACTAACTGATACACATGACCAGCATTTTTATCAACACAGTAGCCACAATTACATTAACACATCCAGGATTCTGAGTTCATGCAGAGCTATCTACCATTATGCTATTTTAATGTTCGATTTCAATACCATCAACTACATAAAAAAGAAATAATAAAATGACACATATTTTATTAATATTTATTGCTCAATAGACAGGCACAATAACCTGGAAAGTCATATTAAATGCATATTTAATCTGTATCTCTGCATTCACATGCATATGCTATTTGCCCCTCATCTAGGAGTAAATATTCTCAGAATTTAACCATTATACTTGTAAGTAAGTAGTTTTATAGATTTATATATGCTTGATGTCTGCCTAGAGCTACCTAGTTATGATCTCTGATGTAAGGAAACTATGAATTCAATAGCATCTAGAAGGCTGCAAATTGAAGTGAGACAGCAGTACATACTAAAAAAAAAGGAAAAAAAAATCTTCCTGTCACACGGTCTCTAAACCAGCCTACTGACCTATACATATTGCAACTCAACATCCTACATCACTCTGTGTATATATGTGTTTTTGGGAGCTGAGGATTTGAGTGCTAATAGAAAACGACAGTCAAAAGGAAGAACCTATCAGACCGTGTTTGCATGACTATTTGTATGTTTATGCACTGCCATTCAAATACATTTTACTGTTTATTAGGAATGCAGAATCCAATATTAGTTTCTAGAAAGGCCACCTTTAAATAAATGGAAGGTTCTTAAAACAAGAGTAGCCATGTAATGTATCAAGCATAACATTTGCATCAATCTTTAAATTGTTTATTTTTGGCACGTCAAATCTCGTTTGTACACAATGAAGAAATTTAATTTTGGAGCAAAGCCAAGCGATTTAGCATGAACATGCCATTTTGATAAAGTTGGAGTTGCCAGGAACTGCTTTGGTTTCTTTCCTTTCCTGCTTAGTGCAATCCAGATATATCTTGTTGCTTATTTTAACTGACTACTTAATCTTGCCAATTAGCCATTGACTAATTGTGTTGGAACCAATTATTGATGCTGGAACCAACAATGTTCAAACAGCTTAAAGTGGCATTCTGCAACTATTTAGTGAGGCTATATTTCCACGTGAAAAAAATTTTCACCCTGACCTCCTAGTATAAGCACATGGCATTAAGTTTTGGATAAAGGGGGTAGGGTGAAAGAGAAGAGAGAGATGAATCAAAGAAGGGGAGGGAGAGAGAAAGAAAGGGAGATCACCAGTCCTGGCTCCAGCATTGATCCAGCTGATGAGGTGTCCGGGGTCCTGAGGTGCACATGTGCCTGGGCTTCGTGGACGTCCTTTTTTGCAGATAAGTTCCCCCATACTGGAGAAAAGTTTCTGGCTTTCTATGCAGATCAGTTACCATGCACAGTTCATTCTTCTGGACCTTTCTGGAAATGGGTTGGAGGGCTCTGGGGGGTTCTGGATGTTTTTGATCCTCCCTTGCAGTCCCTGTCCGCTTCTTGACCTCACTCCTATGCAATACTGTGTTGTGATTACCTCCAGGAGCCAGAACAAGGACATTTGTCCCAGAAAACTGCTGCCCTACTTCCATATGGTTCCCTTCTCCAGCCACATCTTGTTCTTTCTGAGTGTATTATTACCAACAACCTTTGGTTGTTATTACCAACAATCCTTGGTTGGCTTCACTACTACTGGTGCTTAAGACATATGCATTAGCCCCTTATTTTCTGGGCTTCTACAGCAGGAAGACACTTTTCACAAACAAAATTTTTTGTAATGAAATTGTGTTTATCCAAATTTTTTTTTAGCATCAGTAATAATATATATGATTTCAAACCTATTTGGGAAGGAGCTGGTTCATGTGTTAAAACTACAAGGTCAAATTCTTTCAAAAAAACCCCTCACGAACTGTTTGAGGAACAAGTTGCTCAAATGTTCATCAGCAACATTGACCTTGTCCATCCTACTGTAATATTGTTCCATTTCCTAGGACTTAGAGTAGAGGTTATTTCTGTAAGGAACCGTTCATAGGTTACAGGTACTTCACTGGTATCTAGGGAATTTTAAAGTTTTCTTCAACAGAGGATTTGACTCCTAGAGAATAAAGTTAGGAAAAGAAAAAAAAGGCTAAAACTGAATAGCTTGTTGGCAGGATCAAACCCCCCCCCCCAAAAAAAAGACTATTCACAGAAGACCTGTGAGTAGAATATATAACTGAAAACAAGAGCTTACACCAGGCACACATTTGTCTTTACACAGGGTTTACATCCCCACAGAAGTGTTTCTTGCCATCAGAACCCAGGTTTGAATGCCAAATTAGACTAGCCAAGTTCTAAATTACAAAGCTGGCAAGCCTTCTTTTGAGACTTCTCTAGTACTGAGCTTTACTGCATAAATCAGTGGGAGGTCTGAGTGCATCCCATGGCTGCCCGTGGTACAGCACAGCAAACTGCTGGAGGAATGTACCCAGTGCACTGAGAAAGAAGCTGTCTGCATCCAAGCACACTTCTGCAATTACAGCAAGACAAAGGACTACACATATTCACTTGAATGATTCCTGTGGTGCAAAGATCACAGAGTTAATAAACCAAAAGTAATTTAATCACAAGTTTAAATCCAGCTTTAAGCATTATCAGTTAGTTTAGGCCAATCATGGAAGTAAGTTATGTTCCTGTCTACACATGTAAGCAAACAGCAAGTTGAGTGAAATCTGAACACAAGTTGTGTGAGGCACCTGAAATGTCTAAATTAAGGGTGTAATTTCCCTTGGGAAATACAGATTTGGAATTAACTGTTCTTTTCAAGTGTCTCTCTTGTTTTTAGAGTGACAGGGTTCCTAACTTCCGCCTGACAGCTGAGTTCCTGGACTAAATTCATGTTTGGTTAAAGGTCTTATAGGATCTGTAGACATTCAACAAACTTAAATAAATTTTAGGATCAGCATGGCTTTTAGACATCTTTAATTAAGGTAGTTTTATATACTTAGAAATATTTATATTCTTTTTATGGCTAAAAATTAACTACAAAAGTGGCCTACACTACTAAAACATATTTTTATAATTATGTAAATTGTTCACAAAGTAAATTGGCCTGAAACCAATAAACTGAATCAAATTCTATGTACAGAGAACTTAAATGAATATTCCACAAGCATTGCCTATAGCAGACATGATTAAATAAGAATTTTCAGTTACATCTGCATAAGACCCTTCCACTTACATTCAGAGCAGTTCTCAGCAGTTTCATTAACACAAACTTACCTTGGCCTACAGTAAAGGCATTCATATCCTTTTCAAATATAATCTAATTTTATTATCTAAAAGAAGATAAAAATTTAGGTAGTATTTTCAGTGGGCAATCACTCCTGTGATTTTATCAGAATATTAAACATAAAAACTATAATTTGTAGAAGAGCCTTCTCCACTTGTATTCTAGACAGTCTCAGGCAGTACAGACAGATTGTAACTGCTCACCTTATTTTCCCTCATGTCATAAGCCAGTTCAGAAGTCTTAACTACTTCTCAGTCTATGCCATTGCCATTATGTTGAGTTCAAACACACTGTCCCACCAAACTCCCCTGTCCTTTGCCTTGCCTACATGATGACAACTTGTCTCTAGATGGGAGAGACAAGGCAAGGAAAACCAGAAAAGGAAAAGGAGCAGGAAACTGGATGATATTTAGCTCACGGGAAGCCATCACCTCTCACCTCTGTGAGCTAAAGTATCTAAAAAATAAAACATCAATTTAATTTAGTGATGTATTTCTGCTCTGTCTTTGAATTATTTACCATTATGACAGTCAGGAGCTGAGGCAATAGGACAAAAAGAAGGAAAGAGAAGCAAAAATTAAGATACTAGAATATCCTTTGACGTAGAGTAGCCCAATGGATTGAGATAGATTCCTTTTCATCTCTTTGTTAACAAAACACAGGCTAGTCAATGCAGTCAGATTCACCTAATCTCTTTCAGCATAGAATACTATGCAAGACAGTTCTTTTTTCTAGATGTTAATCAGTTTTAGAGTCCTCTAAGTTTTTCCATTTAACAATAAATGGAGACAACAGTGAAATATTATGTGGTTCATTCTACATGTGTAAATGGGCATGGAGAAAAGAAAGACTATATAACAGACTGAATTAAGGATTGGATCTGACTTTTCTGATGTAGCCAAGGGGTAGGCTTTTGATGCCTAAGAAATATATAATCAAGACATAATTTGCCCATCTCTCCTCATACTTCAGTAGTATTACCTTATTTTCTCTGAAATTAAAATACATATTAAAATGTCTTCATAATTTGAGAGAATTGAGAATTGCTTTTGACAATGATGTACTGAAAACCTATCAGCATTAAGAACAAGAACACCACAAGATAGGAAAAATTAAAATAAATACCTGTCACAATTAAAGCAATACGAGAAAACCCTCTGAAAATAGCTTCAACAGCTTAATTTCTGCTTAAGTAACACTGAAAACTAAAAGATATCACTATGGTTCACTTAAAAAATGAAACATTTTTAAACATACTAAAAAGTCCTTATCTAGGCATAAATTTTTGTCATTCCTTTTCTCATTGTTTTTCCTGAAATAAACTTTCTCCCACAGGACTGATGCCAGTCGCGTTAATGACCTTGCCTTCTGCATTCAGATTTGCTTTATTAGCACAGGCCATTCTCTCCTCTGTTGCTCATGGGTAATCACTGCTATATAACTCCATTCTAGGATCCCAGTGGAAAGAATAATGGAAGAAAACTAGAAAGTTAGTGTAAGTGAAACATCTCTGTTTTTTTGCTGAGAATGGGAAGTGTTGGTAAGTTTTTTATTTAGACGGAAATTTTGGCTTCACTAAGTTACTTATGCTTTGGTATAAACTTCAGCTGTGCCAGAACATCACATCTGCTTTCTACAATCTCTCTTTAGTTGCTGTTGCTGTAGCTACAAGTATCAGAGACTTCAACCAAGCCAGGATTTCACTCTAACCAGAAACTATTACCAACGCTTCCTGTCATCCTCAGAGAGAGGACAATTAAGAAATAAATATACCAGAAAGAGATTGCTTGCCAGAAAGACTTTTCTGGATCCTAGGCTGTGTTGCATTTAGTGGCAACAGTGCAACTTGAACAACAAAGACAAGATTTTTTGACCCAGGCACTGGAAAAAATATTATTTAGAAGCTGAAATTCCACTAGCTTCCCATCTGGATTAGAATAGCCTCCACAATGGCATGCTGCAGTTAATACAGGGTTTTTTGGTGGTGTGTTTTTGTGTGTTTGTTTTTTGTTTAGTATGGTTGAGGTTCTTCCCTCTGTTTTGCTTTTTCATCCCTTTCCAGACCTCATTGTGTGCAGATTCCTTGTTTTCCTCTCCTGGAGTGGTTGCTGGAATTCTGTTCTCACATATCCAGACAGACCACTGGTGATTTAGTCATCTACCTACAGACTAAATGACATCTTTTTCCAGTTATAACAGAATGATAGATAAATAACATGAAAAACCAAAACCAAATTAACAAGAGGAAAAGCCTGCCTCATTTTTTTCCGCCATGTTTTGAATGAGGCTTTGCTATCCATCACAATGTTTTTCAGGCCATGATCTCTGCACCTGACTACGTGTTGAAAAAGTCCTTGAAGTGGAGCTACCTGCATGTTACTCTGGAATTTATCAAAGGAAAATATTTTTCATATCTAAAAGTAGACTTTATAAGAGCTTTAACAAAGTAACTCTTTAAATAGTAGCTCAGTCTACTAGGTGAAACACTTTAAATAAAAAGGTTTGAAAACATATCCACTCACCATCCACTCCATATTTGCAAGGTAAGTCTTTCCATCCTGAAAATCTTGCACCTTTCAGTTGCTACTTATGTTTCAGAGACTACCTGGTCTCTAAAAAACTCTTTTCCTAACTATCATCACAAAGACTTGGGCTAGGACCTTATCTTTCCTGCACGAAGCCTTCCTTAACTTCCTTGGCTTCTTTGCTCTTGCTTTGCTTTCTCTGTTCCAGCCTGATACTGTTAATGCTTCTCACAGAATGGCCAGGTTAGAAGGGTTTCTGGACATCATCTGGGCCAACCTCTCTGCTCAAACAGGGCCACTTGGAGTCAGTTGCCCAGGACCATGTCCAGAGAAGATATTTTCCATCTAGGCACACTGAACTACTTCCAGAGAAGGTTATGATTTCTTTCATAATCGAGATCATAAAATGATATTCAGTAATTTCTAACATATTCCTAATTTATAGGCAAGGTATATATCTTCTTGTTGAAAAAAATATATAATCTAGTTTTAAATACATGAAATTATAAGGATTCTACCACATATCTAGTCTAATAGTTGCATTTGTAACCATATTTATGTGATTTTTTTCCCCAAGTGACTCATTTTTCTCAGTTTTTCTAGCTTCAGGCATTAGCCTTTGGATTATGATATGCCCTATTTGTTATCTTTTAACTAGCCGTATGGTTATTTAATAAGACCAGAAGTCTTCTTTTCATGTACAAACTTAGGCTATTCTCAACTTTTTTTCAAATAACAAAGATGGATTGTAGAGCTTTTGTTTAATTTCAGCTGTTTTTCACTACAAAACACTGCGGTTTAGTGGTAGGTGGGGTTTTTTTGTTTGGTTGGTTTGAGTTTTGCTTCTGGAACCATTCCTGCTCATTGACATCAATTAGAAAGCGGAATGCTTGGACAGTAGAAGCTAACACAATGTCATAGTTATACAATCAATACCTTATAAAGCAGTAACACAGCTACACTACTGCTACTTAGCATTTCTTTCTGTTAAAGCCCATCTCTTTTTAAGCCATCACAGTGTGCACAAAGCTATCATTACCTCTCTTAAAGAGTTCTGGCTTTCCAAAATGCTGTATGCTGCTCTGTAAGCTTAGCCCTGCAGTACTTGATCCTTTGAGTGATCTTGTATTTGATTTCACTGTATCACCTTTTTCCTGGGCCATCTAAATTACCTTACAAAAATGGACAAACAAGTATTTCCTACTCAATCATTTTCATGTCAACAGAAAGCTATTCACAATGTTTTCTAGCCAAGGAAAGCAAAGCCTTGCACTCGTTATAATGATGTTTATCTAGTGGTAATGTGATAGTTTTGCAGCAAGCCAGCTGAGCAATCTCCAGATTTTAAGGGAATGTTCGAAGTATATGTGAGAACATTATTTTTAAAAAAACTGTAAAACTGGAATGGGAAAAGTAGGACTGAAATAAATTTTGAAGTTGCTTAGCAATGCGTCATCTAACTTGTAACTGCTTATTTTTCAAAAATGCTTGATTAGTCACTAATATCATTCAGAGCTGCTCTTTCTCACACAAAATTGTGCACCAAAACTGTGCTTGCAGACCTGCACTATGTATAGAAACAGTCCAGTGCAGTGGCAGTCACATGAACACTCTCAAAAACAGTACAGATATATCTAGAGAGTCCCTGTTGTGAAGGAGAAAATAGCTAGTAATGACAAAAATGCTTTAGATTTAGATTTTCTTTTAGGGATAGAAGTCTATCCCTATGGATGTGTCAGGTGCATTTAAGGAAAGTGCTCATATTTTCATTACATTGGTCTACTGTGTTATTTGTTTGAATGTTGCCAAAAGTCAGCACAACTAAAATCCAAATGGACTAAAACCTAGTAACATCTGCAATGGCTAAGGCTTCAAAGGTGGTCAACAGAAACCCACACATGACCAAAGACGATAGTGCATGTAATAACAATCATTATACAAATGGTCATACATTGCAAAATGTTTTAAAACAACGTGGAAAATGCTAGAAAATATCACACATTGAGTATGCTATTTAAATGTGCATAAAATTAAAACTGAACTCATTTGTGTAAGATCAACAAGTGTAAGTTGATGGTGTAGAAAACAAGGTAAAACATAGGTACCTGCTAGATGACCTGTAATATTACAGAGTCCACACAGTGGACGCTATGCCCAAACATGGCAAAGCTGAACTGATACCTAATATAACAAACAGAAAATACCAGGTAAGGGAGGGGGAAATTTAAGCAATATCTACAACAGAATGACTTTACCAGTGTAAGAGTACGGTATAGTATGCTACAAAAATAGTAGTCAACTGCAGGTGACTACTGAAGCAAGTGAAGCAAGTGAGGCCTTGAAAGCCTCCAAGGAGGGAGGCTGCAACTTTTGCATAAAACCTGCTCCTCTCCTTGACTGTCCTCATGGTGAAGAGTTTTCTCTTCATATCCACTTGGAACCTTTCTCATTTCAACTTGTGCCCACCTGTCACTCTCCCATTGTGTACTTCTGAACAACTTCAGCTCCATTTTTCTCAATGACCTCCCCCTGTGTGTTGGAAGGCTGCTATTAGTTGTCCTGAGAATTTCTGTTTTCCATGCTAATCAAAGACCAGTCCCATGCCATTAAATACCCTCCTGTAGTATCAAGTATGCTGACACAGAAAGCAAATCCTTTGCAGACTGTGTTTGGTCTACATCTATTTGGCTATCAACTCATCTGAGTTCAACTCCTCTTCATACCAGATTCTTACCAGTTTTTCTTCTCAGAGTCACTGAAAACATGCTTTGTGGAATACCTTGATGTCTTTTGCCTCTACAAAAAGGTATGGCCTGTGCACCTGGTTCTTTTGTGCACTGCCTCCTTCCTCTAGTTAAACATCTGGAGACATTATAGCCAACAGTTATCTGAAATGGAATAAAATTTCTCATGGTCTTTTTTTCTTTGGTGGCTATAAGAAATGATAACACAATGAAGAAACAGAAGGGGAAAGTTTGTTTTTAATATCAAAGCAAATATACACATAAAATGAATACAAATACATAAGTGAATACCTGCCATGCATGACTTTGCATAAAATATGTATATTTCTAGTATTTTGCACTGACAAATACTATATGTATCACTTTTTAGTAAATGTTGGAAGAATCTCAATATTTAATCATCCAAAAGAGTAGAACTTGTTTTGCATTTCCTTATTAGAAAAAAATACTAAATTACCAACATGTACTGTATTACTATATTGAAGACTTTGTATGGTAAGAAACAAAAAACTCAATTTCATAGAATTTTTGGTAAAGACCTTTCAGATCATCAAGTCCAACCACTAACCCAGCACTGCCAAGTCCACCACTAAACAAAGTCCGTAATTGCAACATCTACACATCTTTTAAATACTTCATGGGAGGGTGACTCAACCACTTCTCTGGGCAGCCTGCTCATTTTAGTAAAATTAAAACACAGTGTAAAATACATGGAATAATATGAGAAATGCGAATTACTCTAATATATATATGTACTAAATATTTCTATAAAAGGGAGATATAAATAAGATATAGAAAAAAATTTAGAAATCATCACTTTGATGACCATTGAATGGTCACGTGACACTCTAAGTAATAAACCAAAAAAAGGGTATTTTAACATATGAATGAAGGGTCTGTGGACTGGCTTATGAAGGATATTCTGTGTTTTAATAGGCTGTGCCAAAAAGTGAGACAGACTCCAGCAAATTAACTGAGCACTACAAGGACAAAACAAACTAATTGCTGGAATAAAGGAATGTGAACAGTCACTGAGGTCTGTCAGCACAGGAGAGGCAGGAGTGTGCAAACTCCTATTAGCATGTCTGTCATGCAACAAAAAAGAGATCACAGAGACTGGAAGATGAAGGAGAAAAGATCAACCTGACCAGATTTATGATTTTCCATCTCTTTTTGAATTACCAAGTTCATCAGAGTTCAGAATGGAAATGCTATGGTTGCAAATATAGGAAAGAATGTTTTAGATAAGTCAATCATACAATAATAGTAAAGGATTCCTTCTTGAATATGTAATAGTGAAGAAATAGCAGAGTTTAGGTATGCTCTAGTTGTGCATATCTGCAGAAATGAAAATTTTTATGGTGGCACTGAATTATATAGACTTGAATGCTTTGGAAAGCAATAGTGCCACCAATAGCAACAGAGCCTGACAGACAAAGTAAGATTTGGAACAAGCCATTTTAGTTCTGAAAAACTGGAATTGAAGTTGATATGTACTTAACTTGAAAAATATAAATCACTCATATATTACACACCAGCTCCTAAAGTTCTCACTATGCTAAAACTTGTGCCGAAATGGCAAATTTCTCTGAGGAGCTGCAAGATGCAGCTCTCCTGAGTTCCCTGCAAACCTCCCGCTGCCCGCCCTGGGCATGGGAGCGGCTCCGGAGAGCTGCGCCGCGGGAGCCCTCTGGTGGGGGAAAGCGGAAAATGCCCCGAAACGCCAGGCAAGGAGGCTCCTGCCCCTCCAAAGGGGTTTTTACAGCTGAGATTGCAGTGGTTTGTAATTATTAATTAAGTATAATTTACTTGTTTGAATCACCTATTAAAAATGGTGAGTTTCGACATTACACCTCCTCTGTAATTACGGGCTGTGTTTTCCCCCTCTCCTACTCTAGTGCTTATCCAGCCACAACCAAAAGAGGAAAGCAGTTCACCTGCAGGAAATAAATCAAAGAAGAATATGATAAACTAAATCCTTGTCAAGAACACGGAAGAAAAAGTCATGTATCCATCTCTACTGTTTCTGTTACAGGAACAGGGAACATTAAGTCTTCGTAGTAGCTTGAAACCCTAGCATTTCTTTGGGTCTTATGAAATAAACATTATACATGGCAGAACTTTCAATACTGAATACAGATTCAGAGATTGCTCCTCACTATGTACATGCACAGGCCTGTCTCCGCATGGTTTGTTTTGAATCACAGAATGGTTTGGGTTGGAAGAGACCTTAAAGATCATCTAGGTCCACCCCACTAGACCAGGTTGCTCTAACACCCATCCAACATAGCCTTGATTACCTTGAGTGTTGGAGCATCCACAGCTTCTCTGGACAACCTGTTCCAGTGCCAGAATCAGTGTCTTTTGACTCTACCTGCTTAAAAAGCTTTTGTTTCAGGATAGAGGCATATACAGAGCAGTATTTTGTTATATCCATACGCACTGACAACTGTCACAGGATCCATGTAGCTACAGATCATACATTTTAGATAGGACAGAAATAGCAGTAAGTAAAATAATTTGCTCTTCTGTGAAGTCAAAACTCTATGCCACTACTGATCAAAAAGGCCTAAATGATAAAACTTCCAGTCAGCAGCTGTAATCTCATGCCATTCTTCCTCACTGGGACATTGCTTTGTGCTACTGTCCTACTATTCAATTCCTGGTGCAATTGAGAATAATGATTTTCTTTGCATTCTCCAAAATCTTCTATCTAAATACAGTTGCCATGTCAGAGGCATTAATCACCAACTTGTTCAGGAAGGAAGTGGTTCTTGGGACCTTTCTTGTCCAATCTCCTGCTCAAAGCAGGGTCACAATGAATCCAGACCAGCTTACTCAAGGTTTTATCAGTCAAGTCTTGTAAATCTCCAAAAATGGGCATTACAAAACCTTTCTGGGCTATTTGCTCCACTGATTAATGTTCTTTACACTTTTCTTTTTGTTCTATATATCCAGTCAGATCCTCCTATTTTAATTTATGTCTTCTTTATCTCTTCTCCTGCTGTGCCCCACTGACTCCATTGTCTAGACAGCCTCCCTACCAGCCTGCTGTTGGGCCCCCACAGCCATCTCTTCCCCTGCCTGAACAAGTCCAGCTCCCTCACTTCTCCACTAAAGAAGTTCTCCAGTCCCAGCCACCCTGGCGACCCCTCCCTGAACTCACTGCATTTCATCAGTCTGTTTCTTGAACTGAGGAAGTTAGATTCATCGACTCTCTCTTTTCACATGGAAGCAGTAAGCTGATCTTTTCCCTCATTTTGAAATATAAGGCAACTTTCTGATCTCCTGGGTATGGGTTTAAGGCCTATTTTGTTGGCTAGAGATGAGTCTCAACTGTTCTTACTATTCATTATAATATAAAAATAACCTCTCCTGTGCTGCTATACAGCCCTTAATGTTCAGAATTCTTTATGCAGTCCATATGCTAGGTTTAAATAATGTAGATGGCTTTGAATCAGTCTTCTGAACCAGAAGAAATTCACCTTTACCATGAAGGCTACCCTCTAACTTTACCAAATCAACACAACACCAGCCTTTGTTGATATTCTAAGAACAGGCATACTAAGCTGGACTAACTGAAAGATAGTAACTGGAACGATTGAAAGGCTGTGCAGCTTCGTGTATTGACCTTTGAATGCCAACACCAAACCCTTTGGAAAACAGGGAAAGCTGAACAAGCTTCTGTTGCAAATCCTATCCATTTCTGGCACTCCCCTGCTTAGGGACCTCCTGAGCTGGAGGCTGCTTCTCTCTTAGAGTGCTTAATACTGCTTGACAGACCTCTCATCCATGGATTTCTCTATTAATTTTTAACATATGCATCCTTGGTATTCAAGTCATCTTATGGTAAGAGCATATTTTTGTTTAAATTTTAGGAGGCAGTCTCTTTCTATGTCTGCTGCTTGTTAATCTGTTTTGTGCCAAATTGTTTTTATATGAGCATAACTAATTGTTCTCTATTCTCTGTTCCCTGTTTCAGTCAAAGCCTTTAAAATTCTATTACTTTTCCTTGAGTAGCATCTTTTCCAAGATGGCAATTCTAAATTACTTTTTTCTGTGCAGAGAAACCTATTCCTCATTTTGTTCATGCTTATCCTCCCCTAAAACCATCTAAAATGCCATACAACTTTTTGACATGGACATCAAAACAGCTTACTGTTCATGAAGTGTAATGACAATTACAGTATGTCTTTCCTATGACTATCATTGCTTGCCTTTTTGACTACCTCTGAAGATGAATTTTGTCAAAAGCTAAACTTACTGGTAGTTTTGCCATTAAATTCAGGGGGTCAGAATTTAATCTATTGTTTTGCTTGCTCTCCATCTTGTTTCTTCAGTCTGTTCTGGGAAGATTTCCAAACATTTTCCCTCCAAGTTTATGCCTTGGTTGCAGTTTTTCCAGAGACCAGCAGTATTTCTAATAATTTAGGACAAGCATGCAGAAAACAGTACTTTGGACGTTCTAATATGATCAAGAAGCCAGCTTATTATTTGACTAGTAGCATGAGAAAGATACTGGGGAAATCTCTTTTTTACTCTGACTGAAATCATCAGGCAGAAAGTTTACAGGAATACATCATTCACACTCACTCACACAGAACTGTAATTTACATACAGAAAAGCTTTTAATTTTTATTGGGGTTTTTTAAAGAATAAAATTAGAAATAAATTGACCTTGAAGGCTTTAATTGTTTTTACAGTCCTCCTTAAAAAAAATGTTACTGACCTACACTCACTATGTCCTGGAGAACCGAATCACCTTTTCTGCCCTCAGATTCCTTTTATAACATTCTGGTTTTATTCAAGTACACAAACTAAGGAACAGAATAGTAAAGAACCTCTATAAACATTACTATGCAGTTGTTAGTAAATTATGAAAAGAGCAACCATTCTAAATTCTCCCATAGACTAATTCTAAATTTCTAACGCAACTACTTATTTTTAGTTGCATGTCACAACCATTTAGAATATTATCTCTGCTCCAAAATTAAACCCCCCAAAACCTTAAAACCCCACTTTTCCCCTACTTCCATACTACCACAGCAGGAGAAGACACACACCTTAATGCACAGATTAGCTATTCCTCTCCACCTTGTGACAGTTCTGCACTTTCATAGAGTTTAGTGGTCCCAAATGATGCCAGCTTTTCGCATGTTAGAAACACTCATGTTTTAGGGACTATGCTTTGCCTAAGACAATAAGCCAATTTAAGTACATTAATTATTATGCATATCAATTATACAGATTTATATAAATTATTTTGTGGAATTTATTCTAAAAATCTAAAGAATGACATGATAAATAGACACAAAAAGTGAATTGATGGCACAGAAAGCCTATTTGTAGCCTCCAAAAATGATGATTCAGTCTTTGATTTAGGCTACTTGAGGAACAGTGTGCCAGTACCGATGGGTATGCTGCAAGGAACACCACTATATGATTACCTGCTTCATATATGCTTTCTCTGAATTCCACTAAATAAAGAGACAAACATTTTTCCCAATCCAATGGGACGATTTCTTTTTCCTCAGTGTGACATCATTACCTCTTTTCAAAACCATTCTCTTCCCTACACTTACCCAAAATCAGAACTGAGCTGATTTAAACCAAATTAAGCTAAAACTGAAATTTTCATGAGGTTTAAAAAACTATGCCTTGTCCCTATTTTTCATGTAAATGTTGAACCACTGATACAACAGTACAAACTACTGATATTGAATAAGGCTTAAAGAGAAAATCTCAGTGAAAAGGAACAATAGGATGCCCTAAATCTAAGCACTCTGAAGAGATGGTCATGACTGAAGGGTTTGACACAAGGTAATGTTTTAGGATAAGGAAACAATGCAAAGAACAAAGATGTAAAGGACACATTATGATGTCCTACCTCTATTAACCTAGTGATAAATGACATCCAAGTACAATTTGTGGATACAGCAGAAAACCTGATGCACAGAGTGAAAATTAACTATTAATAGAGTTTAAGAAGAAACAAAGCTGTGCTACTCGTTAACTAAGACAAAGTAAGCACTGAAGTACAGTGATGGAAGGAATATGCACGTAATAAACATAATACAGTATAACACACCAAACTCAAAAATCTACCTCAGGCTGCAGTAGGGGTAAATGAACTACAGCATCAAATAAAAAAAAAGACAAAATCAAGAAGTTACAGTCAATTTTCCTCACACAAGTTTAAAGACTTTTTTTAAAAATAAAAATTATTACTGCCAGTGATTAACTGTGTGTCCTTGTAGAGTACCAGGTCCAATGTGTTCTGTGCCATTGGGTTTACAGGTTTTACTGAATTCTGAGCCACATAACACAAAGAATAATTAGGCTTTCAAGTGTAAGATCATTACATGTTCTATCAAATGCTGCTAAATGCAGTTTCAGTGCTTTTTCTTCTAACACGAGAAAAAAATATAGAACAAGCAGAGTTAATCAGAAAATTTAAAAATACATCATTGCCATTAGCCTACATGCTTTCAGCCCCCTTGAAACTTGCGGGATTATCAAGTGGTGACAAGAGCAGCTCAGTCAAGTGAGAAGGAACACCTGCTGCCCTTTGGTATGTACACTATCTAGTTCAAGTACAATTCTAATCCCTCGTTCTGGTCAAAATGAAGACTGTATCTTGTTTCATATACTTTAATTTCTGTAATATCACTCCTCTTCTTCTTTCTCTTTATACCACATGAATACTTCAATAAAAGTAAATTCCACAAGTTTGTTATTAAGTAGCATCTAAGACATTTTGCATCATTTTGGACTTATTTCTCACTATACATAAAAATTAATATAATGGTTCTTTTAGACAAAGATTTTATTTTGTAAACAATATAAATAAAGTTTATTTTAAAATATTTTATTTTCTTTATAAGACAAAATTTTTGTAGTCCTTTTCGTTTTGGCATTGTGCAGCTATCTTGCCTGGAAAGGACAGTGGTATTTAGGGAAGTCCACCAACATAATTCTTTATTTTATCACACTGTGGCTGCTACTACCACAATGCCTGTCAGGTTTTGCTGAGGAATACAATAACAGCACTCTCTCCAGACTCACTCATTCTATTTTCATTCACACATTATCTCAGTGACTTGCAAAAATCCCCCCATTTTTTTGTATGTACAATGAGGATTTTTAAAGAGAGTTAATTATTAGCTTGCAATTATCAACTCTAGCTACAAACGTGCTCAACAAAACCTTTACAGAAATAATTTCACTTTTTGTATTCTTTTCACCCATGACCCCATACACAATGCCCTAAACAAGTAGTTCTATCTACTACTACTCTTTAGTGCTTTCACTGATCTTGCCACACATCATGGCATCTTGATGACAAGCTTTTACTAGCAAGAGCAAAGAAGCATGAAAAGAGGACAAGACAAATCTCTGCATCTAGGCAGAGAAAGGGGCACATCCACTACTGGAGTGTAGGAGAGAACAGCACCACGGGGATATCTACTAAGCTCATCCTATAAGCCATGCTATCTTAACTTGACTGTTGGAAACACAGCACTGGCGTACACTACTGCAGCCAAGACTAGAACTGCTGATCATGAGGATCCCAAGCACTCAGTGTGGCACCACACTATGTTTCAGCTTGGAGGGGATCAATAGCTGTGGTATGAATAATGTCACTTCACTGGCTGGCTCATGCTACAGCCCTGCACTGTTTCTCAAGCACTAACTTTCTAGAAATGAAAGGACATTTGTTCTTCTCATCTCCTCTCCCATTTATGCAGAGTGAAAGTGTTTCTTCTGTGTTGACCAGTTGCCTCATCTCTTATTTCTTGACCCATGATCTCTCATTTATTAGTCTTAATGATCCATGTGTTTTACACAGTTTTGTTCTTTGGTTACTTATTTTCACCTCGTGACATAACACCACAATTGAGTAAAGTACAGCTAGATTTGGGGCACTACAAACAGTAGCCACCCTAGAAGTTGTCTACAGTGACTGAGAAATGCAAACATAGCCCTGGTATGTCCAGAAACATCTAACCAACTGTCCTGTTCCAACCAGGACAGGGTTATCTTTTTGCAGCAGCCAGGAGGGGGCAGGGCCAGGACCCAAAGGTTATTCTTTACTACCTCACATCACTGCCAGGGGTGGGGGAAAAAGGAGTCTCTTTTCAGACAGAAGGACGGAAGGGCTCTCTAGTATTTGGGGTGCTGGGGCAGCAGTTGGGTTGTGAGCTTCATGGTAAACATTTTGGCATGGGAATCACTCTGTCTTTTATATATTTTTGTCATTAAAATGGTTGCTGCTACTGTTCATTTTCTTATGTTGTTGCTGTTTCCAGGAAATGGTTCTTATCTCAACCCATGATCTTGTCTTTTGCGCCTTCAGTTGGAGGGGGGAGGTGGAGTGACATGTGGTATTACTGGGAGCACTAAATTAGAGAATACCATTCTTAAACCACAATACCAACATTACCTCAAGGGTAGTACTGTAAATAAACATTGTGAATACACAGAAATATGACCTCAAATTTATCCATGAGCCCCCACTTATAGAGGGAGCTGTGAATACAGTCATGACAAATGTTAGTGTTAGGCTCCCCAGAATTGTAAACAAAGAATGTTTCTGTTTGCGTCACAAAACTCAACACATCAATTGAGTACCATTTTTAAGACTTATGTTTATAGGACTTCTCTTGGCACAAAGCACAGACAAAGGTCACTATTTGAATATTTAAAAATACTAGCTTTGCTATTAAACTGTTTTTTACATTTTTGTGTGTACTTGACATCTGCAGTGTCCCACCGAATGGTAAAAAAAAATAAATTAAAATCTCTTTGTAGATAATTCCTCAGATAAAGATTTGCAGATTTTACTAAACTAAGAGATAAAATGCTTTGAATTTATAAACTCATAATTTTAGGGAATTAATTAAAAAGACTCAGAGAGCTAGTGGTAACATGGCATTAAAAAACAACATTCAGATAGCACAGTGGTAACATAACAAAAACTTCCATTTTGCCTGCACTGTACATAAAACCATTATTTCCAATCCAACAAAAACTGAAGTTCTACCTTTAAATTATGAATTACAAAAATCATTTTACACACAGGGACATGATATTTTTTACTGAAACATCGAAAACCTTGTCTGTTACCCAATTAAAACTAGGTTATCAACAATATTTACCAAATGGTAATGGATCTGACAGAGCAATGGGAATTTCTTCAATATTACCATTTACTGCAAAAATATCAGAAGATTTTTACAAAATACTCAAAGATTGGATTTTTCTGTTAATGCAAAATATATAGCTTTGAGAGTTTGAATTTTTTTTTGTTTGTCAAACTACATAAACTTAACTGGTTAGAATGGAAAAGATTTTTTCATGCTGAAGTTAGACTTAGGGCTTATTTACTATAGCAAGTTAAATATTTATGTTACCATTTCAGTCAAAACAAAAAGAATTATGGTAGCTATAGCTATAGGATTTTTTTTATTTTAACAGTAGGCTTAATCCTTACCCTGTTACAGATTCCTGATGTTTGGTAGATCAATATTTTATTGATAAAGGTGTGTTGTACAAAACATAAAAACTTTATATACTCTAAGGGCAAATGACTTCCCTTCCCTCTTGGGAATAGTTTATTTTTAATGCAGTTCTTTAAGGTTTTTAATTCTTCATGGGTTCTAGGGCAATTTTGAATTACATACATATTTAATAGTAACAACATCCAGGGAAATATTTTCTGTGGTGAAGACAATACATACACATTAGTAGTAAAATATATAATGATAACAACAACAACAAAAAAAAGAGGACATACACAATCTGCTTACTGTCCTAAAACTAATTATAGTTATATAGCATCTGCTGCTTTTCTCATGAGACAGGGAGCCCCCCTGGATTGTCACGAAGGCAGCTCATGAGCACCAGAGCCACTGCACAACCACCTGCCTGCTGCCTGTGTACTTACACCAAATGGAAACCCAGCACAACCATCTGTCCATCCAGAATGCACCTCCCAAACAACATCACTTCAGCATCAGCAGGGCCTTCCTCGCAATGACACAAGCTCACCTAAAAACTGCACCCGTGTCCATCGAAGCACTATATTTTGCTTCCATCTGCACTGTTCTCACAGTAATTTAGCGCATGACACAGGTCTTTGCCCCTGCAAGTAACATTTCCCTCCACAAGCCAACACAGCCCCTGCAGGTACCCACCTGCAAGGTTTACAAGCTTTCCAGAACCCTCCTTAGCTCCATTATCTCTTGGTTCATGAATGCTGACACATGCCAGTGCCCTCCAAAGTACCTTGATAACACACTGAGAAATACAGCATATGCCCACCGCTCTGAGGGGAAGCTTCCTCTACTCCTGTCCTCCCAAACAGAGGCTACTTCTTGCAAAGTTGCAAGCTCATCTGAACTCCTGCTGCCTCCAACAGCAAGTACAGCATGTGAGTGCTATCACAACACTTTCACAGTAAATTGAAGCTCAACAAAGATATCAGCCCCTGTGTGGCAAAGCTATTCCACCACACATACCACTGAATATGTTTTTCAGAGAGAACTTGTTCACCTGAGAACACACGGCAGATGCCCCAGACATAGCTCACAAGCACCACTACACACTACTGTCTGATGTACAGGTCTTGTAATAAATTAAGGCTGAGCAAAGGCAAAACAGTATGGGGTGAAGCTCTCACAACCCTTTCACTAGCAGATCTCTTCTCTCAAGGCCACACTTACTTCACGAACACTGTTTACACCACAAGTTCCCACCACCCCACAGGCCTCAAGGTGCCTGGAATCTCACACCTCCAGGGCTGAGCTCTCCCTGCCCCAAAGTCTCTTCTCACAAGACA
Source organism: Campylorhamphus procurvoides (assembly GCA_013396655.1). Classification (NCBI taxonomy): domain Eukaryota; kingdom Metazoa; phylum Chordata; class Aves; order Passeriformes; family Dendrocolaptidae; genus Campylorhamphus; species Campylorhamphus procurvoides. The sequence goes on along the minus strand of WBMV01006684.1, from coordinate 251,629 downwards.
GCAAACAAGAGGCTGAATTTCAACCTCCTCTTACTTGGCTCATGAGGGCCCTTGCTCTCACAACAAATGGAAACAGCAAAGGTATCGACTGCTTCAGGATGAGAACAGGTCTCATGCTGGCAGGCCTGTGAGCCCCTTATACCGAGGCTGAGCAACCTGCAAAGCTTGTGTACCTTTTCACCCAGAGCTGCCTGCACACCCATCAGACACCAGGAGCAGCAGCCTGTGCTCTGGCAAGGGCCCTGGCTACCCCGGGGCACCCCTACACCCAACCCCATGGCCTGAAGCTGAGACATAGGACATTCAGATTAGATAGCTGAATTATTTTTTTTTTCACTATTAGGGTGGTCAGACACTGGAATAGGCTGCCCAGGGGGGTGGTGGAGTCACCATCCTGGAGTTGTTGAAGACATGTCTGTATCTGGGACTGGAGATGTGGTTTAGGTGTTACAGGGGTAGTGCTGGGTGGGTGGTTGGACTTGATGACCTTAAAGATCTCTTCCAACCTTGATGATAAAAGAGAAGCACCGGCACCTTTCAGGTGAACCTCTGCCACTCCCCAAGCCAAGTGCACTCTCAGGCACACGATCTCCTGAAAAACCCACCTGCTAAACCCACAAGCACTCCGGCCCCACGGCCTCCCTCACACCGGGCACGGCGTCCGGAGGCGAGGCTTCCCGCCAGGACGCGATCCGGCCCCGCGGTCCCGCCCCACCCCGGTGGAGCCGGGCGCGGGGTAAAGGTTCGGGTGCGCCGTGTTCCCTCGCCGCACATCCCTGCGGGAATCTCCCACGAGCCGGCACGGCCCGCACACCTCCGGCCGGCCGCAGCTGATTGAGGACATGGCTTAGGTACTTCGACGGAGACAAGCAACAACAAAGGGACTGGAAGTGCCCGACACCTCTTAGAGCATCTTCTCTTTCCCCAGTCCCCCGCCTCCCGTCCCGCTGCCCCTCAGGCAGTGGTCCCCCCGGGCCCAGGCGGGAAGGTCAGGGATGCCCCACGCGGGGGCAGGAGGTGCCCTGACGCGCCCCGACCTCCCGCTCTTGCCCCCTGCACTCTGCCAGGGGTCGGGGCAGGGCGGGGCAGGGCGGGGCANTGGGTGTCCGCCCGCTGTCCTGGCGGTGTCCCCGCCGTGCCCCGGCCCCGAGCGCTCCGCGGGCGGCTCGGCGCTGCCCTCGGGCCCCGCGGTGCGCCCGGGGTGCGCCCGGGGATGCCTAGTCCCCCGGCCTGGCCCGCCCGCTCCCCTTATCTGTGTTTGCGCCCATGTTTGCGCTCCGCGCCCCGAGCGCGGGTGGTGTTGCTCAAGCCGCTCTTAACGAGAAGGGTGACTCGTGGGGTGAATGTAGGGCTGGTGCTGTGTTCGGGTGAAAAGTGAGTTGGTGCTGTGCCAGTCATCAGTACAGGGCCTAACATCAGTCCCTACTTGCTGACACTCTCCTTTTACGACTCTTAAGCCTCTCTCGCTGTGTTTTTCAGGCCATTCTAATTTTTTGCTGGGTTTACGTGCGCAAGTATCAGAGCCGGCGGGAAAGTGAAGTGATTTCTACCATAACAGCGATCTTTGCCTTGGCCGTAGCTCTCATCACGTCAGCGCTGTTGCCAGTGGACATCTTCTTGGTTTCGTATATGAAAAACCAAAATGGTACATTTAAGGTATGGACTTTAAAAACATTAATTACCTCTTCAAAAGCAGCATTTGTGTTGCAAGAGGATGTTCTAGGGTTGTCCAAGTATTTAAAACCGTCCTGAAGAGATAAGTTACTTAAGTGTTCATTTTTGATACTTCATCATGGGGCACTGTGGAATAAAATTTGTTGCACCTTTGATCAAAACCTTACTGTACTGTTCATTTGTCATCTAGGATTACTTTAATTGTCTTCTTTGCTAGCAGAGAACTTGGTATGGAATCATTAAGACTTTGCAAAATTTTACTGTTGTTAATCTACCTGTAATTTAAAACTAGAACTAGTAACCACCCTCTTGAAAGAGGGAAAGCTGCAAAAACTCTTGGGGGAAGGGAATACAGTAGTGTCTCCTCTTGGCTGGTAGAGCCTTAACAGAACCTACTGTATTTATAAACTGTAGGGTGTTGCTGTGCAAAATGGGTTCTTAATGCGATGAGTAATTCTTGTTGTCTACTCTTAAGCATTACTGTAATAGTTCTTCCCAATGTTTCAAGTATTGGCTTTTTTAGCTTTTAAATAAAGTTCTTGAAGGTAGTGACCCAGTGTCTTTGTGAGCACACTGAATAACAAGAAGTTAAACTGGAGCATGCTGGTAACTTGAATAACAACTTAGTTTGGTTTGGAGTCTACCTGGATCCATAGTAAAGGTTATGATCCTAAAACAAGTGATAAGAGTGGAAAAATGGTAAATGCCTGCATAGTAGACTCAAAGACTGTGTTTCCTTCCAGCCCTACTTCCAAAGGAAAACACAGGTCTTTCCATATCTGTGGTAATGCTTCAAAACTAGGTTGCAGCTAATACAGTACATTTTGGCTGGTGCTAAAATGTCATATATAAAGTCATAAGAAGCCTTTAGAATTGAGCTGTGATGTGATTGTTGTCATCTTTATTACTCAGTATTACAGAATAAGTGAAGGCATTATTCTGTGTTATTGTTAAAAGTTTGTGTCTTCAGACTTTCTTTGTTCAGAATTGAAGTGGATATAGATGACAGAAGATACTTTTCACGTGCCAAGATTCTAGCAATTCAGTGAAAATAATATTTAGTATTAAGAAATACATTGAGCTATCTAGAGAAATAACCATGATGTAACTAGATCCAGCTGAAAAATGCATATCTGATGGAGACTGAGCAGAATGTTCTGTTGCAAAGGAAGCCTGTTTTGCTAATGTGTGCATTCTCTGATTTGAGAAACAAATCCGTGAGAACAGGAGGCCAAATGTGGCCATGCTGTCACGACAGTCTTATTTAAGGAAAGCTGATTACTAGAAGGAAAACTACTGTACTTAAAACACTGTTTTTCTTGAGCTAAACTTCCTTGTCAATGGCCCAATACTGCGATATGATAATGTGGGTACATTCTCTTTAAAAATTATACCTGAGAGCAAGCTTTCGTGCTTGTAGTAAAGCTTTTATTTCTCTAAAGTATGTTTTTGCCTGTGCTTCTCAGGCTACTTAGTTCTGTTTAGTTCCTAATGCTTGTAGGTACTTCTGATGACCTGGTGAAATATAATTACTCCATACTACCTTGTAGAAGAGTTCTTCTGCATCTTTTAAGTGTCAGCTGAATTGAGTTTCTATGTTTGCAGCAATGACATGAGATCTTCTGGTATTAATGCATTTCTAGGAGTCTTCCTTTTGTTGGCTAAGGTTTGGGAGAGGCTAATCAGCAGAATGACTGCTTTATCTGCATTTGATGACACATCACAAATACTGAAAACTGTAACGTGACTTAGGTTTAAGCTCTAGTAAGATACATATGCGGAGACTGGGAGCAATCTTCACTGGTTGGTGATGAAACTCTTGTAAGCAGTGGCAGTAGAAAGGCCATATTGAATGGGGAAGAAAGAATGAATTTCTTGGCTGTTCCCCCACCAAAAAATGGGGAAGGTCAAAACTGTCAACTTAACTTGTACTGCTTTCACTGGGGAAAATTACCTGTACATTTTGAATAGTAGTGTTCTGTTGAAGTATGTTCACATTAGTTGCGAACTGGACACAGTTGCTTGGAGAAGGAAGACTCTGCTCTGTGATTACTGGGGGACCAAGTGTTTTTCATAACTAATTTTCTATGAATGTAAAGTGAATCTTCTGAGGGAGCTTTAGTATTTAGGTAAATTGTCTTAAACTGCTTTTTTTAAATCCTTACTTACATAACAACATTTTACTAATGTATTAGCTTTTTACATTTGTAACTGTATTTAACATGACTTATGTTAAGGAATACTTAAACATAATAGCTTAATTAAGGTCATCATATTTATTGCAAATATCCTTGCAGTTTGTGACTTCCCTTATCTATCGCTACAATGTGTTGTTACAGATATTTTCAAGGTGATGTGTTATATGCTTGCTAAACTGTGTGGAACAGAATGAAGTACAACAGAACAGTGTAGAGTGCCTAAATTCTGCAGGTCTTAAGAGAATTTGTGGTCACATTTTCAACCTTAAACTGTTGTTGAAGGCAGTAATGAATTCTCACCTTCCTCATCTGTTGTACTTCTAAGGTATTTGCTGGATATATTACAGGCTTAGGTTGTAATGGATGGAGAATAAAAACAGACTTGATCTAGAGTCTGTCCAGATGAGTTCTCAGCTGAGTCCTGGATGTCCTAGTTCAGTAAATTCATATACCTAGCAGCTTGATATATCACCAGTGATGCTGAGAATGCCGGCTCTGGCACTCACTAGGTAGCATCCCTTCTTGCTTTTGACAGGGCAGTGCTGTTGTCACTAGCTTTTGAAACAGCTCAGATAAACTGGTTACTGCTTTTGAGTTACTGATAGTGTGTGCATATGGATAATTTGCCAGTTAGAATAAGGTTTTTTGCCTCTAGTTTGTGTAAATGCGGGACTTTAGCAGCTGACTAAAATCTGACATAATAAATATGATTGGCTTACATTACATTTTTTTCTTGTGAAGATTAGTGTGAAGTTTGAATGTTGAGGCAAATGTAAATAATGGTGACATGCACCCGTCTTTGCATCTTGACATTGTTTAAGATACACTAAACAAATTAAAATAGTGAGATGCTACGTTTCCTGGTATACTACTCTGGTCCGGTATGCAACTTAATTTGAGAAACAAAATGAAGAGAGATTAAAATGTTTTCAAGGTCTGCCTCTGTATTGTGTTATAAGTGTTGTTTATGCTTTTCTGTAGTTGAAGGAGAAGCAGTTCTTTTGCAGCTAAGCCCTTTTATATTTCCATTACTAACTACCTCTTTCTGTACAGTGGCTGTGCCACTTTGGGTCTTACTGTTGATTTTCTTGCTTATTCTTGGTTGGTGTGCATCTTTAATGTCTCCCTTGCTCATAGGAGAGACCTTTTTCCAATACTTAGTTGGAAGCAAATGATGAAAACTGTCCAGTTCAACCTTGGTTTTCCCTTAGGCATAATTAAAGCAATTTTTAATATTAGGCAATTTAAATGCTTTAGTGTTCTGCATATATTAACTTGTTACAATCAAATTCTTTTGGGGTGCATTTTAATACAAATGCTTAGAAATTTTTTAGTTGAAATACTGTTGGGCTCAAGCTGGACAGTCTTCAAAGATCTGGCTTATTTTGTACCTGACAGACACTTCAGTTACTTCTGCCCCCTTCTGCTAAAATATATTTCATCCTTTCTTTTTGCTGGTTATATGTCAAAATGCGTGTATACTTTTTTACTCAAATTCCAGTTGGATGATAATCTAATTTACTTCAGACAGTGAATTTTAGCAGCTTATTGTCAAGTGACCTACTGGAAATCTTAATATAGTAACAAAAAGGAAGGTGCTGCTGACTTTTTGATGTAGTAGAAAAATCAAGTGTTCATGGTATGTCATCAAGCCTGTGTTCTATGAGAGTTTGAGTACTGAGAGAACTGATAAAGCAAGTGCCAAAGGTCTTCAAGTCCTGTGGTAGCAGTTGTTAAGGAGTATACCTGCTAGCATTTTCATATCTCTGTATTAATGGGTGCATCTTTATAAAACTAAAAGGGCTTGATCTTACCAGTTTGAAAAGCCCACATATAGAAATTGAAAGGAGCTTTGACAGTACTGGGTATCTTCTGGTTTTTTACCAATTCAGTTATATTGGCATGTTCTCTAGGTTTTAAAAAATTTTGCTGCTAGATGGCTACTTTCTTAATCTTGAGCACACATAGATTAGATACCACAAGACTAAAACAATTCTGGAATATGGTTAAGCTGTATTGGCATGCTTGGACCTTTGTATTCAGTCCTTTGGCTGCCAGCCATTGTTAAAAAACACGTAGCTTTCTTAAACCAGTAGTTCCTCTCTAGAAGGAGAAAAGGGGAGTGGGTGCAAGGACTTGACTTCAGCCATATGACTGACTGCTGTTTCCAACATAGTTGGGTTGTATTTTCACTTTCATTGCTTCAATTCTCTGAACCATTCCCCAGGACTGAGTAACACAGTTACTTTGGCACTTGTTCAGATAAGGTATATCAGTGCTGTTGGGTTTGGAGTTGTAGCATCTAAGTTGTTAAATTGAATACTCATGTAACTCAAGTCTTGGTCAATCAAAAAAAGTGAAGTCTCATACTTTTGAAAAGGGAGATGGTATCTTAAACTGGATGAATAACTGATAAAAACAGAAGTTAGTGAGCTATAACTGAGCATAATAAAAAGTTACGTTATTCTTATGTCTTAAGTACTGTTTCATCTGTATATTTTAATCATCTGTAGTCATCCAATTCATCTTTAAATTTTAACCAAAGACATTCTATGGTAGAAATATTGTGTATACTATGTCCAGCTCTGTGGCCCACAGCACAAAAAACTGTTAGATCACAAAAATGGTCAGAGGTGTGGAACACCTCTCCTATGAAGGTAGTCTGAAAGAGCTGCGGTTGTTCAGCCTCAAGAGAAGGCTTTGGCGGGGGAGATGTTGCAGCTTTTCAGTATACAGAGGGCTCATAAGAAAGATGGAGAAACACTTTTGACCAAGGCCTCTAGAGACAGAACAAAAGCCAACAGTTTGAAACTGAAAATGTATAGATTTAGGTTGGACATAAAGAAGAAATTTTTTATTATGAGAGTAGTGGGTCTCTGAACAGGTTACCCAGAGAAGTTGTGGACTTGCCATCACTGGAAGTGTTAATCAGGTTGAATGGGACTTTGAGCAACTTGATCTAGTGAAAGGTGTTCTTGCCCATGGCAGGAGGGATGGACTAGATATCTTTGAAGGTCCCTTTCAGCCCAAACGATTCTATGATGATCTTAAGATAGTCTTATAAAAATACCTTGGGAATTAGCAGAACATACTTGGGAGCTGCCAAAACTACTCAATCTTTCCTTTATAAACTTTCCTACACTTATTACTGTTTGCCCAGTGATTTTCACTGTTGCTAGCAGTCTAACATTTAATTTTTTTAGATGTAGTTTTTTTTTTAGTCTCTATCTGTGTATTTGTGCTCTTTAATGAGTGACTCTCTTGTGTTTCTTTGTTTCATTTGGTGATAAATGCTTCTATCCTTTATTGCTAGGTCTGGGCTGATGCAAATGTTTCAAGACAAATTGAAGACACTGTACTTTATGGATATTACAGTAAGTATTTTTACTTGTTTTTTTCAGTTAATAGGACCTTTAAGTGAAATTTTTACTGGATTTTCCCTTTTTGGTTAAACATTAGTCTTAACTTGGTGCCCTTCAGGGAATCTTTTTACGTTCAAGAGCCCCCTAAAAATCCGGATATACTGTAGGCCAGTCCATGAAGAGGCTTCTGGTATATAATCCATGGTTAGTATGTTTCTTGTGTGTGTATTTAGTGGTCCCTTAAGGAAAATGTGGTTTTGCGGTAAAGTTTATGACACTTAACATATGCAGTAGTGTCAAACTTGCTTACTGTGTATAAAGTTCATAGAACCATGAGTATGACACTTTTAAGTGTTCAGATTCAGCAACTGCAGTGTTCAAAGTTAACAGCTACTGTGAAGAAGCATAAAGGAGTTGATTCAAGAGTGGTAATCCTAAACAGAACTGAAGTAAAAAAAAAGACTGAAATGAAATCTAATCATAAAATTATTGTGCACCAAACCTCTGCACAGTCATAGATCAGTTTTTTAATTGTCCTTACAAAAATTATGAGAAGTTTTACTACTAATGAGTTGTAAGGGGTAGCTGTAGAACAGTGTGCTATCACTGAGTGAAATACCTGCTTCAGTCAATGATACAAACTTGGAGGTAGTTGCCTGCCTTTGGTCACATTTCCTCAGATTTGAAGTTTGGAAGTCTTGAATCACTGTGGGATGACTCTTTTGAATATGTTTTCTAGATGAGGAAATTATTCCAAATAATGGACTTTTTAAGTTACACAATCTTTTTTGCCTGACAGTGACAGAAACTAGAATGTCCAGTTTCATGCTGAGTGAAACCTGAAGTATTTTGAAACTTCTGTTTTCAAAAAGGAACTTTTAAAAACTAGTTTATATTCTGCAGAGATCCTTTACTATGTAGTAGTGGAATTTGCTTTGTATTTGCTTTCTACTCTTTTTAGGTTTTGTTTAACAGCCCAAGCATTTCACAACTCCTAACATGGAACAAGCTTCAAACTCTTTTGTGAACCATTTTCTATAGATTTGTTAGACTGATTAATGAATTTCTGTAGGGTGTTTTGGGCTGAGTCTCTTGGTAAATCTCAGACTAAGGCATGGAATAAATACAAACTTAAGTTTGGAAAACTGCTTTTGATTTTGGTTTGTCTTGACGGGTCTACTTGAAAGGTTGTAGGAGGAATGTTTTATTCCGTGACTTATCCTCCAGATCATAGTAGAGATTTAAAGATGTTTTTAAAAACATTTTTGTCATTATCTCAATTTGAGGAGTTGATAAACATTTTTATAACTAGAGCTACATTGAAATGAGCATTAATAGGTAACTTCTTTTTCAGAAGTCTCCATCAGTAATATATAAAAACTCAATGCCTCTCCTACCTCATCTAGTACTCTGCTGTAGTTGCACCGCATAGTGACGTAAAAGCTGGGAATGATTGAGTTAAACAATTCAAGTCTTCTAGTACTATTGAATTTCTTCTACCTTTGTGTGAAAATACTTGATCTTGGCTTTTTTTTTTAACAAGCAGGATGAGCAGAAATGAAGTATGCTTTTGTGATTAAGGACATGGAATACCAGTGCAGTGATAACTATATAGATCCTGCTTGACTCCTGCAGCTATATTGTCAACTTATAGTATGAACAATTGGTGCACTTTGGTTGCTGTCCTTCAATTCAAGTCACTTCTAATTGTAACAAGAATTTGAAGGCTATGGGTTAATTGATGTTTTAGAATATTAAAGATTACTTTGTTACTTGTGGTGCACTTTACTGATAAAGCTGTAACTAAATGCAGAAAAGGTTTTTTATTTTTTCCATAGTTGTTAGCCCCCACAAAAAGTGTTCTCTCTGATAACTACCTAGTTTCTTGGCTAAACTGATATAAAATACAATGAGTTTGTGTTGGTAGAATGATAAATGAGGTACTTTCAGAGTGAAGCTTGAAATAACTGTATTTTGAAGTGGGATTCCATTAGTCTAAAGGCTTTTCATGAGAAACCAGTCTACTGATTGCTTTGAATCAGTGGCTTAGTGTGTTAATTTTCCTAAACACAACTGTAGTAGAACATGTCTAACAGTATTCAAGTGATTGAAGAATGATCCACGGTTGGCAGATGCTTGAAAAAAGCATGTTAGTTTGTTGGAAAGGAAAACACCTTTCGGGCAGTGTTATAATTGGAAACAGCACAACAGAGTTTGCTTTATACCCCAAAGAGCTAGAGCAGTCACTGATTTAAAATTGAAGTTTGTGGAAGTCTGATAATGGAGGCCTAGAGTGTGTCAGAGCACAGGAGAGTTGGGGGGAAGGTAATATCTTTGTCACTTGGTTGACTGACTGTTTGCTGCTGCAAGACCTTTGTATTGAGGGTTATTTTTTGAGGGAATAAACAGTGTTTTTATGGGAGAGAACAATAAGCAATTGGAGGCTTGCCCTCAGGTAATTAACTTGTATGAGCTTATGAAAGGTGCTGCTTTTTCGTAGGTTCTGAAAAATAAAATCAAAAACCCAGATGATCAATCTTCTGTCTTGCTGACAGGAACTGGGTCAGATCTTTTACAGTTGCCTTTGTAATATAATAGCAAGAACCATGCTTTGCTTCTTTAACTATGTGAATTACAAATTTAATTTACAGTTCAAACTAAGAAATTCTCACAGGCAATTCTGTGACTTCACCTGATACATCAACGAAAAGGTCTGTGTTGGAATTATTTTGCTTGGGAAAAGCAAATGCAAAGCTGCCTTTTTTCTGGCACAGTCCTATGAAATTACTATGGTAACAAAGTTACCCTAATGAGTCTATGTAAATAAAGTTACCCACGCAATTTAAAGATAGTTTCTTGATTTTCTGTGTTTTTATCTTTTTCCTGTTGGAAGAAACATGGATCAGTCCCATTATGTAATGAGCTATTTGCATACCTTATGAGTAAGGTATGCTGAATTCAATGTAGTCTAACCTAGAAGCAAGGATGTTTCTGTGCTTGTGGTGACCTCTGTGGGCTGATTATTCTGATGCTTGATTCACAGAATATTCTGAATTGGAAGGGACCCACAAAGATGGAGTCCAGCTCTTAAATAAATGGCCCATATGGGGATTGAACCCATGAGCTTGGTATTAGCACCATGCTCTAACCAACTGAGCCAACTCACTCCCCCCATTAATGAGGAATTTAACTTGCCTAATTTACTGGCATGTTGTAGTCTAGGACTAGTCTAAAAAAATCAGATTTGAGAGAAGCTTGATTTCTGAAAGCATTCAGAATATTGAAGTAGTATGAATGAAGACTACTGAAATGTAGTCTTAAGAGGCTACATTTCAGAGTCTGAAGTTTTAAGGTGTTCTAGAGCCCTGAATGTTATAGACTTGGCAAATGTCAGTTTATGAAATAATCAAGAACATGTTTCTCATCTTCTATTGCCATACTAACTCAGCACTCTAAACAGTAGGTACCTTTAACACTTCAAAATATATTTCCAAAGAATTAATTATATTTAGAAAAAAAATCCTGATTCATATTTAGTTTGAGTGGTGATACTTGATTTGGCTTTTCCACCACCTTTAGTGAAAATGCTGAGGTAGATTTCTTTGAAGCATGATAAGGAGTGTACTAATCAAGATAAGAGGTCACAGACTTCAGTTAGGGATGAATGTATTAGTGGTGGAAAGGTGCTAATTAGTTATGCAAAATGAGGCAAAGATGAAAAATAACCTAAGATTATAGGGTTTTGTGGTCCTGGGTATTTTGACTTACCTCTTTAAAGATGTCATCTTTGTGCTTTCACAAGCAGCCTTTGTCATGTAGTACTTCTAACATTTTGAAGGCTCAGTAAACTATTCCAGGTGTAAGGGTTAAATGCACACAGGTACCCCCAAAATATGAAGCAGTGGAAGGATTTAGGAGAATTTATTTTCAAAGTTGAGAACACTTAGCGCATCTCAGTATAAAGCAACACTGGACTTAAAAAAGATGTGCCCTGTGTTGTTGTTGAGGTTTTTTTGTCCCCAGCCCCTGTGCACTGTGGGAGCCTTCAGACATGTCTGCAAGAATTTATCTTCTCTCATACCGGGGAGTCAGCTTCTCTGGAATGCAGGAGGAGAAAACATCTAAATCTATCTCTGGGAAAGATGCCTCTTTCTAGGCAGGAAAGCTTTCTTAAATAAAATACCCTCATGTACTTGTAATAACCTTTCTGAAAGGGTCTTCTACATTTACACCAAGGTACCTTTCTTGTGTGGTGCAAAGACTGTACCACATGGCTTGATTGTTTTTAGTTGGCTAATAGACTTCTGAAGTGTTCATAATGTAAGGTACTTAAAAATATTGAAAGATTTTGCTAAATGATGTCCTAAAATGTGTAACATAATACAGGGAGTTGAAGATTCCAACTTGAAATTCTATATCTGACATTGGTCTTTTCATATCACTCTAATCAGTCCAGTTGATTTTGACCAGCTGTTCTAATGTCTTCAAAATTTGCTGCTTAGTATTTTTGAAGACATTGATGTGCAACTCTTCATTTGTGTTAAAGTATCTGGTTTAAATTTTCTTATGATCATCTGTGCATCAAAATAATATGTCAGTGGGATAAATGTCCTAGATAAATGTCTGTTGCAACTTCCAACTACTCTTTCCTCTAAACAAGGAATGTGAAATGATGATATCATATTGCTACAGATTGTTTTGTTTTGGGAATTGAGATCATCAGTGACAGAACCACTCCTTCCACCTATAATGTAGTTATATTAGTAGTAGAGCATCACCTGAAATAGAGCCCAGTGATCAAAATAGCTTTAAACTTGGTTTTTAGTCTGTCTTTTCTGTGTACAACTTGTTAGGTGGCATAGGTTGCTTTTATTCACTGTCCTCTACGCTAGCTCTTTGTCAATGTGCTAGTAGTGTGTATCACCTGAATATGTGGTGGATTCTTGTGTAATGCCAGGAGTTGGACTCAATGATCCTCATGGGTCCCTTGCAACTCCACCTGTTCTATGGTTCTGGAAGTTGATTACTTTTAGTCTTTTTATTATTGCTGAATTGAAGATGGTTCTGAAATCCTTACTCTAAAAGGATTAACTCTATCAAGTCCTTTGGAGTTCACAAAACAGTAATAGTTTGTATACTGGCCAGTGACTTTTATTAACTTTTCAATGCTTGAAATTAGTAACAGAATGAGAAGAAACTAATGTTTTGTTCTTTCCTTTGAATTACTATGCAGTAAATGAAGTGCCAATGTAACTTTGTCTGTTCACTTAATTAAATCTTTTTCTAGCCTTGTACTCGATCATACTGTTCTGCGTCTTTCTGTGGATTCCCTTTGTCTATTTCTATTATGAGGAGAAGGAAGAAGATGATGGCAACACATGCTCAGTAAGTTCACTCTAGCAAATGCACTGAGCAGTGGAAAGAGAAGTGAATACAGCCAAAAAATGACAGCAAGAATGATTGTCTGACTTAAATACTAGAATGTTAATACCATTTCTAATTCTGTTACAACAGTTCCTTAAAAATACTGGAGTAGCTCTTAGAAAGAGCTGACATTGTCTGCTCTAAGTACTGTGTTCTCACATGAAATGAAACTTTAGTGAGTTAAGTAATTAACATTTATATTTCCATGAATTCTTTAAACTTTCTAGAAATTCTTTTGAGCTAAATGTCCTATACAGGAATTTAAAACTTCTGTGAGACTTTCTTTAGAAAACCTGTATGGACAGGTTTAAAATAGAGGACAGGAAGATTATAGTGATTCTGAGATAAATACTCAGATTTAGTGTCTTTTTACTGAACTGTTTGCATCTTTTTCTTAAAGTTGGCAGTAGTAATTTACCTGTAATTTACACTTGGTTATATTTGTAATGCACTGAAGGTTTTTGAAGTGGCATTCCAGGGAATGCAATAAATGCATGCCAGTAAGGTTCCACCTTTCTACTCAGAATACTTTGCTGAAGAATCTTCCAATCATGATTGTGATTGGTTTTCGCTCTACTCAGTTGTAATCCTAGCATGGGAAGAGTTCTAATCATAGCCATAATATAGAGTTTTGGTAATAAGTATTTCCTTTAAGTGTATTTGCACTGAATAAATGTACCCTGGCTTCTGGCCACATTTACTTAAGTGCATAACTTATGATAGAAGCATAATTCCATGTTATTGTTTGTAGTTCTCAACTATGAGACTCTTCTAGAATGTATATTTCTGACTTATCTAAAACTACTCATGCTTTTTATAGAGGTTTTTTTTTGTTGAATGCCAGTTATGCTAAGTATACAGTTTCATAGTTTGGACAAATCCCTTTGGATTTACTTTATGTCAATGTATGAACTTTCTCTTTTATACACAGCAGGTTAAAACTGCACTCAAATATACTCTGGGATTCATCACGATTTGTGCAGTTCTTCTCTTAATTGGGTAAGTATTTGTATTGAACATCGCTCTGTGCAACTTTCATTTCGCAAAGTTCTGTTCTGTGCTTCTAACAGGTAGATTATGATCTACTCTGTATAGTGAGCCATGTAGCTTAATCACTAATTGGGCTTAAATATCTGAAGAATTGGGCTCTGAAAAGAAAGAGTTGAAATGGAAGCTAAAATGGTTTTCTTAATTGTGGAGGTACTTGTGTTTCCAAGTTGTGACTGTATGTGCAGTGTGAATGTAAATCAAGTACATGATGGGTGTGAGACTTAAAACTGCACTGATACCTTGGTGTACACCAGGGAGTAAGAAAATCTGTGCTTGTTCTGTTTTCTGCGTCTATCAAATGCTTTCATGGACATGGCAAAACAGTTTTTTAGGAATATGATTAGGAGTTATGCACTTACATTTTTATAAATGGAAGTGTTCTCTGAAGGAACATAAATACAGTGTGGAGTTATACTTGATGTTATTGTTCCTTTTATGATAAAGGTTTTGCCGACATTTTTTTAAAAGGCAAATGTTACTGAAGTGAATAACTTGTTTGCAGTAAGTGCTGTTTTTCTGAAACTCCAAGTAGTATCATAAATTCAATTTCAGATCACCACTAAGCATGACATGGACACCAATATTGAATGTTTCTAATGTCTGCTGTGTCATAAGCTTTTTAACATTTTGACTGTAGCGATAAAATTGGTAAGAATTACAAAATGTATGCTAAAATGATCCATGTCAAAGTACTGGAGGGTGAAGTGGAAACTAGAGTGAAATTCATGCCTCTATTTGTATACCATCTTTTTGGAATAATGTTTTAGTTTTGATAAACATTAAAGGTATGTTTCTAACAAGTCTGTTGTCCTTTTAAGTGAAAGTATTTGCTATTACAAGAGATTGAAGGGGTTTGAATCAGCTTAATCATGGTCTAGAAATATTACTTAAACTTCTGAAAAAAGCTGTTTCTGACTGTTTGCTCACATCATAGGCATACACAGATGTACTGTATAATATATCCAATTAAGAAAATTTAGTAGTATATCTAGTAAGTATCAGGAGAATCCTCAGGTGTAAGCACGTTTGTTCCTCTCTCCTACTAAGATAGAACTTGGTTCTTGACTTCCTAATTGTCCTCTTCACAGTTAGGCTTATTCTTTAAAGTCTACACAACTTGTAAATTACAACAGCTTACACCATCCCTTCTGATATTGTGCCATATGACAGTGAGATTGACTTGCAAACCAGAGACCTCTAGTATTTGGCCTTGGACTAAGTTACTGAACATTGTTTCTTCAGAGGTGCAGACTGGAAACCCACAGATAAATAGGGCGGGTATCTGCTGCAGGGAGGCAGGACTCCTTGAGATACTGACAGGGATTATGGTACTTCTGGTTTCTAATGGGAACGGTTTTAAGCTGTTGTACATAGGAGGTTACACATTTACCACATTCTTAAGGTGGTTAATGCTAAAATAGTAGCATCATCCTAATGCCCTAAGAATAAAGTGCACTTGCTACATAAGATGCTGCTAGAGAACAATGTGATTCTTGTATTTCCCTCACGGGGGACTGCAGGGCTCCCTTACAGGGGGAAAGGCTCAGTTTTGGAAGCAACTGAGATGACTGTGCTAAGGGAAAATATGGGGTCTCTAGTTCCAGTATAGTTATATATATATGTATATTTAAAGAGCATGTGTCTTGGTGTTTATCTGCATGCTTTTTCTGGAGAAGTTTCTCACTTAGAGTTAGCTGTTTTCAAGGCAAGGGCAAAGAGTAGCCTTAGAAGTCCCAGTGTGATAAGAAAGAGATCAAAGTGTTGGAGCTGAAGCTTCTACATGAGGTATTCAACTAAATGTGGTAGTGAAGACCAGTCCTGCAGTTCTGCCTACACGTGACAGTAGCAGGGGATTTTCTCACAGGAGATCAGGATCAGAGCAACATTAAAACAGACTTGAGCTTTGATTCTAGGTGGCTGGGCTTAATGGACTAGATTACTCATTCACACAGGTTGCAAGAGTGAGAGGTGGGGTTGGAATACTTCTGGTTAAGTGCCTAGCAAGTAATCTGTCTTCCTGTGCTTACATGAGTAATATCTCATAGCCAGCCAGCCTCTGTTTTGATTGGTTTAGCAAGAAATCTGTATAACTAAAACAGGTCAATAAATAGCCTTAGAGGTCTATATAAGAAGTTCTTGCCTCTATCGTGGTCAATTTTCCTCAAAGAAATTGTGAAAGCTGTATTGAACTCAAAGTTTAAGAATTTCTTATTCTTACCAGCATGTTGACCTTGCTTTGCTGGAGATCTTTGTGATTGTTTTGGGAAACAAGTGGCGCAAAACAGATATGACCTTGGAGGTTTTTGCTAAATTGATAACACAGCTCAGTGAGCAGGGTGTTATGGTCTACATTCTTATCAGGAGTAGGGTTTATACCTCTTACTTCAGTTCTCTGTTAGTCTCTTGCTGTGGCAAAAATGTGTGTGTCTATAACGCTTAAATGCCCTGCACGCAAGTGACATGATGAAGAGTACCATTAAGAGCAAAGTATCAGACAAATTTATGTAGGGATACTCAGAACTAGTTTTTACATGTAATGCCTTTCCCTTCTCATAAATTAGCTACTTTTCTTGTATTTTATCTAAATGTCATGTGCTTGTCAAGGGGCTTGAGACAGTGCAATCTACGTTAAGACACACACAGCAGTCTGGTGTGAGATAAAATGTTTGCTTGTGAGGCTGAGTGTTTGGTTGTGAAAGGTATGCTTCCCTGACTGTCAATGTTTGGAATTAAACTGGTTACCCTAAATTTTCTAGAACCGTTAACTCTTCAAAAGCTATGAATACATGTCTAATTAACCTATAACTAGTTATGCAAATTATATCACAGAATTGAGGAAAGAGTTTAAGGAAATGAGTTTATCTAGTGTGTTGGAAAATAATTTCCTAAGGTTAATGATACTCTTTGATTTAAGGATCAGACTTTACCTATCTATACCTGCATGTTACTAGCCCTGCCAAAAATTAATAGTTTTAAACTGCTTGTCTTGCATTTACTTTTCGTATTCTCCAGCCTAGATATTGATCTAGACCTTAATCATAATATAGCCAGGTTGTGTTTTGAACAGCATAACTGTTTGCTTCTACTCTTAAAATTACTGCAGTTAACTCTCATTTGTGTCCAGAACTCCCATCACATGCCAGACATCACAGCTCAGCCGCTTTGTTTGCTTGCTTTACGTAAAGTCTCAACTACAGCTGTAAAACCCTGCACTGGCACTTGAATTCTATTCAGTCACTGTATTGCATCACAATGACAACAGGTAAATGCAGTTATTTGACATGGAAGCTTCTCATTCTCTTGATGACTACTGTGACCCTCAGGCTGCATGGACCACGTAGTCGATCCAGCAAAACAGCCGAGGCTTTTGTCAAATTTCTTGCTTAGTGTGCATGAAAAATAGGCATAAACTGCTGTGTGCTGTGGTGGTGCAATAGATAGGCTGTGTTTTGGAGATGCTTTGAGCGTGTGGATGGATGCAGGTCTGTAGATAGCTAGGCTGTCTTGTGCATGAAACCTGAGCAGGAGCAGAATCAGATGTCCCTTTGCTTCAATTGCTACTCAGATAAATCTTAACTGAAGAGTGTTTATAATGTGTATGATAGCTCCTGCTCTGATTAGTGTCCTTTGTGATATGCTGGTTGTAGGTAGTCTTAGCAAAAAAAAGGGGAAAAATAATCCTAGTGTTCTTGGGGGGGGAAACAAGGCAAGCAAGTTATAAATATCCTAAGATGTTCTATCTCATTTGTTCCCTGCATGTGGTCCCCAGATAGCAAATCCATACTGATGCTAAAATAAAAAGAACTTGAGCTCACTTGTGTTCTGAGTCTTCTATTTTAACTCTTTTTAGCAAATAAGCCTGTGATTATCTGTGTTTCTGTCTCTTTCAAGTAGAAATGTTGCCTAACTTGGTTTTTGATACCTGTGTTTTCATTTTGACTGGATGCTGTTTTATAGGAAGAATTACTATTAGAGACAGATACAAGAATAAAATGTGAAGTCACCTTTCATAAATGCTAGCCCTTAATATGCCTCTTGCACACTGATGAAGCTATAATCAAATATTTTTTTAGAAATTAAGATTTTAATTTTTAAAATGTCAACCCTAAGTTTTGAAACATAAGTATATATTCTGTGCTTGAAGTCTGAGGCATACTCCTGGTTATCTATATTTGTCTGGGACTTGAAATGGGAATCTAATTAGGTACTCCTTCTCATACAAATCCAAAAGATATTTATGAGCATTCTTTATGGACTGTGTTATGTTCTCTCATTCTTTGCCTGAAATGTTCCTTCAAGTCTGACTTCCGTGTGACCTGTAGTCATTCTGTTCATGTCTTGAAGCTACTGTTTTAGTGTTTTTTCCGTTGTGGAGATAGTGATTTTCCAGCTGTCACAAAACCAGCTGTTTGGTCTATAGAGGTGCTGAAGAGTTACTCATAATTTGACTTCAGATGGTGCCGCTGACAACAGGAAGCTTTCAGCTAGGGGCTTGTTCTGCCTAACATTGTTCTCCAAGTGGCCTTTCCTAGTCTCTGCTTATTGGAAAATCAACATTTACTGAACTTCTCTACAGTTCAGTTCTCTGGGACACTACAGAGTAAAGAATGGAATGTAGCAGATGTAGTATTCTAGTTGTAATAATGGAAAAAAACCCCAACATGTCCCTTTAAATTTTAATTCTTGTTTTGGAAATCATTAATTGTTTCATTTTGGGTTTCAGAAGTGTGTATTTAAAAGAGGATTTGTCTCGATGCTTAAAGCTTACTTGCTCCTCTGCATATGAATCAAATCAGGATAGTAAATCAGATAAATACATCTTTAATGGTACTTGAGTGTAGGGTCCTTACCTCTTTTAGAACTGGTAAATAGAAAATCACTTTTTCATTGACCTCAGGCCTGACTCTGCACACTCATACATGTACTCTGTTGATCTAAATAAAGCATTTGAGGGGAATGTGGATAAAATAAAAACACTGCCTTCAGAATTTTTTAAGCCTAATGTCACAAAACTTTTCTTCAGGACTGAATAGATTTGTGTTTTCTTAATTTGGAAGTAAAATTCTTTTTATGTTTGGCTAATTAAGAAAGGTAATATTTTAATTTTCTTTTCTGTATTACAGTGCCTTTGTTCCTTTGGATATTCCCAACAAGAAGAATTCCACAGAGTGGGAGAAAGTGAAGCTTCTATTTGAAGAATTTGGAAGTAGTCGTAAGTTTGAAATTTGTTGTGAGCTTTGCATAAGTTGCTGCTAACTTTTTTCTAGCACACTTCTCATTGACTGAACAAGATGATTTAACTTCCTTGGTGACAGTTATCTAACTTGACTTTAGCCACTTACCTACACTGAGTCTTTGCTGTTCAGAGAGAAGAAAATAGAACTGTATAGAATGTATAGAGAAGAAACACTGGCAGTGTCTGCTTTCAGTCCAGTCCCCATTTGACAGCAAGGATTACAATGTTGTGTTCTGATATTAATGGTGGGGAGGGGAAGGTACTTTCTTCTATAGTCTTAACACAGCTCTTAAATGCTACTTGGATGCTGGAGTTCACTGACTTTTAAGGTATGGTGAATGTATATCCTGTTGTGTGACAGTCTTCAATTGTTTCCCCAATGGAATTCAATACTGCTGATCACTAAAAGAATGAGACTAATAGGGGCTTTGTCTGTTTAGACAGGAAAATCCTATGAGTATTAAGACTTTTTCCCTTTGCTCTCCTAGTACTAACCTTTTCTAAAATTACTGTATTTGCATTTGTTATACTTTATGCTAGGGCTATAAAGAGCTATTGTGAAGGGCAAACTCCAAGAAATAGTATTTAACCTTTAGCTTATGCAGTTCATGTGTTTAGCCAGTGCAATTCATGTGTTCCCTTTTCAGGAAAAAGTTGTGAAGGAACAGTTTTATAGATGAGCTAAGACAGACTTGATGTTGCTTTCCAAATTTAGCCAGAAAAAGGTGTCTAAAAGTTGTCTATCAAACATTAATCTCAATGCATCAACACTCCAGTATTTTGTGCCTTGTTATTTGTGTATCAGAGTATTTGCTTCTGTGGGGATGTTTTAGAATATAATGATACGAGCCTTTGTCAAGTCGCATTCTGCATTATTCTAGGAATTTTGTACTAACTGAAAGGTCCCTGCAATGACATTAGCAAGCTCTGCCAGTGCTTCGGGGCCTGTCAACTCTCTACATCATACAGCTTGCTGAAGTAGTCTCTAACCTGATCCTCTGTCACCAAGGGTACCTATTCCTTCCAACCTTTCTCCATGAGCTTCTGAGCCTGGGTTTCCTGAAGTCTGGTCTTGCTAGTAAAAGACTGCGCAAAGAGAAGATTTAATAACTGCATTTTTCATGGAAAAGTCCTGTAACACCAGGGCCTCTTCCCCACTCAGCAGTAGGTTCCTATTTTGCCTCATCTTCCTCTTGCTACTTAAGGACTCAAAGCCCTTCCTGTTTGCTTTGACATCCTTGCAGACTCTTTAATTATCATATGTTCTGTGCTATAAGCTGTGCTTGTAAGTGTAGGAGATGAGGAGGACAAGTCAGTAGCTTATTCCATGTTTTGGCTGCCTCCTTGTTGGTGTTTGTCTTGTTTCACAAAGCTTATAACAGTGTAGGAATAAATGCTTCTCAGACTGTTTATGCCAGTAGTGACAGTGGTTGAGCTGAGGTGTAAGCTAACTTTTCCAGGCTGCCTTGATATGACTGTAATGAAATATTCATCTCTGTACCTGTTTTTGCAATGAAAATACAGTATAGCTAATGTTTGTTTTGAGGAGGGTATAATGATTAAGATGATGGGTTGAGATGTAAAAGTCTGGTTTTGTTTTCTGACTTAGCATTCTCTTGTGACTTGTAATTTCAAAGGATAATACAGACTGAAGAGACCTCAGGTCATCTAGTCATATCACAGCTTCCTTCTTGATGCAAGAAAGATCAGAGAAGGCTACTCAGGGCTTTATCAGGTAGCTCTTGAAAACCCCCTAAGTTTGGGAATTCTTTCATCTCCTTGTGAAAAAGATCTCTCCTCATTAAGTTTCAGTATGGACTTAATGCTGTCACTCGTTGTCTCACACTGGACAAATATGCATCACTGAAGAGCCTGGAACCCACCCCTTTGATAAGCAGACAGGCTGTATTAAGTGTCTCCAAAGCTGTCTATGTTCCAGGCTGAACAAGCCTGACTCCATCAGCTTCTCTGCCCAGCATGCGCTCCAACTTCTGACCAACTCTTGCTCAAATTTACCAATCTTACCTGTAGCAGGGGCCTCAAAAGTAGTTGCAGCATTCCTTATATGGTCTCTCATTTAATAAAAGGGCCTGCTTCTGTTGATAGAGCCAGGATGCAGCTGGAGTTCCATACTGGCAGGGATCACTGCTGGCTTATCTTCAGATTGCTCTGTCCCAAGACCCTCCTGGGTTTTTGTAGAGCTTCTCCACCGACAGCAAATCTCTGCAAAAGGTTCTTTTGTGTTCCAGTTGCTGGAGAAATACAGACAAAATGCTTGCCTGTTGTCTTTGCCTGTACCTGTTGTCCTGCTTTTATAAAAATTTACTGTTTTCCTTTGTCTGCAGTGGACCCAAGAAATGCCAAGAATTTGAGACACAGAACAAATATCCAACATCATTAGTTGGTAGTGGAATTATAAAAGGAATGCTAACTCATCTGCTGAGGCAGAGCCTGATAATATACTTCTAGTATACAATTATAAATTTCTCAGCCAGTTAGTTTCTTAATGTTCCATTGAGCATAGTTCAGACTTTTAAAATGGATATTAAATGTTGGCTTCAAATACTTATACAGAAGTATCATCAAATATGGTGTGTAAGTACATTGTGTGATGTTACAAGTAGGGCCTTTTTCCCCCCTAAGCTTCAGAAGCTAAATCAAATTTTGACAGATACTGAGGGGAGAATAGTACTAGGCTTAGGGTTTGTTTTTGCAGGTTTTTTTTGGTTTGTTTTTTTTTATACATTTTAAACATAGCTTTAGTATTTGAAACATACTGCTTTTCATACTGCTTTTAGGTATGGGGAAATTGGTATTAAGTGGTGAAAATAGCAAAGGAGAGATTTGAGCTGTCAAGTTGCATTTGGTTGTGCTATTCTATCAGTTTTTGTTAGTTTTGGGAAGAGGCTTGTAGGACTGATCAGAAGAAAGATGCGGTGTCTCATGGAGGATCTCAGTTTGACTGCTTGGTGCTATGTTCAGGAAATAATGGAAACAGCTAATGAAGGGAAAGTAGCTAGTAATTCTGTGTGAGGAGGAATAAAGGCTAATGTACTCTATTAGCTAGAGGGGAGATCATGGGGAAGGATACTAAATACTGTCTCGATTATGAGTGGGCACAAGCAGGAAATTGATTGCCGAAGGTTAATTTCTGTAATATCCACAAGTTTGTGTTACTATTTAACCAAAACCACTTGTGATGTGTCCTGCACAATGAGGGTAGGGACAGGCCTGTTGTGAAGCATTGTGTGGGAGTTTTCTAGGAGTTTAATGCCTTTTTGTGTGGTAACTCTTTACTATCCTCTTTCATTTCCAGAGCGATAGTAAGGCTACAGTAACTCTTTAGTCTCCTGAAACTTTTCCGCTTTGTAGGTCTGCAGGTACATTGAGTGAAGCTGAGCCATGCAGTCTGGCTTTTTTTGTAGGGATCTATGCTTGCCTGTTTCTGGATAATGCTTTAGTAGGAGAAATTAGATGATCATGAAGAAAACTAAGAGGAACCACCCTCAGTGCTTGTGAAAATTGTGCAAGTTACCACAGCACCCTGGAGAGACCAGAAACAAGTCTTGGAGGCATTAAATAGCTATGGGAGCAAGTTCATTAGTGGCTATTCAACAATTTGAGTGAATGCAACTTCTCTGAGCTTGTAGCAAAGACAGGAGTCTGTCCTGCATCCTGCTGTTTGTGAGGAATGTGTACTGTGGACAAAAAGCTGTGCAAGGTAAACTTTTCTTCGTAAGTTATGGCTGGTAACTACGTCTCAATCTTTTTCTTTATTCTCATGAACTTACATCTCTGCCAAACCAATTCAGGGAGAAGGGTTCTTATACATCTGTTTTCAACAGGCTTTTTTTTTGTTTTTGCAGATGGCTTGACTGCCCTTTCATTTTCCATTAGTTCCTTGACTGTGATTGGAATGTTGGCAGCTATCACTTATACAGTAAGTTGTTATGCAAATTTTTTAGCTCTTTACATTCATGGTACTTAGAGGTATCTTCTGTTTTCCTAATAAGTTTTAATCTTAAAGTTCATATTCTTGCTAACAGAAATCTCTTCCATTGCATCCTGGCTCTAACATAGCAAAGTAGCTCCTGTATAGCTTTGCTCTGAATTCTAAGTGCCTCTGTAGCAATAGGTCATGAGATAAATTATTTTGAAGCATTGCCACCCAAGGAGGTGTTTGTTCTAGGTTATAAATGTATAAAGTTCTCCTAAAACAGGGATATAAGAAAGAGGGAAGAGTGTTTGTCATAGCAGGTACCTTACCACCTCACCCAGTTTAATACTACGTTTAGCCTGTTAATTGAGTAACAAGCATAGCTAATGACTTTGTCTCTCCAGCTGGCGTAAGTTAATAGTGGAATTATGGGAGGCAGTTCAATACAGGTTCTTAGATGTGTCATCCCTGACAGCTCAGTGGTCATCAGGGTCTGTGCAGTAGGTAGGAGAATAATTGGGTGATTAGTTAGTGGGTATCTTAGGTGACCTGAATTGCTCTCAGCCTCATTGACTAAGTACTTTAAATTGACCCAGGTCATAAATTTTATTGCTTTAAGCCTTTTTTTTTGAAGTGGCATAGGTCATTACATTTTTCAGGCTATCTTGCTGACATCTAGATCATGTGATGGTCAAAAAAGATCCAGACCTTCACTTAGCCTGTAATAATGTCAGCTTTTAAATTTGTTTCCCTTTAGTATAGAAGGAACCTCTTGTTCAACTACATTACATTACTGAAGAGCCCATGTAGTACTGTTTTAACCTTCATGAAACTAACATTAAGGACATACTCATTAGCTAGGAGAGTATCAGTGTTCTGTTCAAACAATCAGGCATGTTTTTTATAATTGTTAGCAAACATCTAATGTGAACTTGTGAAAATAAACCAATTTTATTGCTGACTGAAATGTAAACAGTGTAGAAGAAAAATGCGGGGTATGCATAGATGTGGTACTTCATGCTCTGGTTTAGTGGTATGGTGGTATGTGATCAAAGGTTGGACTTGATATTGGAGGTCTTTCCCAGCCTTAATGATTTCCTCATTCTTGGAGGTTTTTCAATTTATTGCTAATGTTTTCCACTTCCAGTGTTATTTTTGAAAACAGATCAATTGGAGGCACCATTCAGCTGAGCATTAAGATATGCTTCTGTCCTCAGCAGTAGCTGAACTTGGCAATATGTGCCTTCCATCAGTGTTCAATAACTTCAGTGTTCTGTGTTGTCTGTTTTCTCAGATGAAGACAATACCTTGGTCTTCAGTGTTGTTGCCTTAGTCGTAGTATTTGTATAAATCCTAAATACATTGAGTCATAAATGAGGTGAAACATCAAGCATGAGAACTAAGTCTTGTCTGAATGCCTTATTTACTAAGACTTCAGGCTAATGTATTCCTTTGGAAATGCCTGGAGCATGAAACTATGACTTCCTTTGTTTTTAACTGCTGCATTTTGTCCTTCTGAAACTATCCCTTCTGGTTTACAGCAGGCTAGCATTAAGGCAGGGTGGGAGAAAAGGAGGAGCTATTTTGTAGAAGTTTTGGGGATGTGCTCACAGAGGAGAGGGCTGTTACCTAAGTCTGATTTTTTTTTTTGTCATTGTTTGCAAGCAGTTGTAGAATCTAAGGCTAAAACAGTGTGCTGGTTTTGATATGTGGGTGGACTGAAGTACAAATGTAACAGACAGTGAAAACCACCTATTAGAAGGTCTGTTCTCCAAGTTGGAGGAGGAATGAGGTTTTTTTATGCTCTAGTGTTTTCATAATAACTTGCCCACTGTCAGCGATGATCTGGCTTCCATGTGATTTCCACTCTTGACAGCATGAGCAATGCTGTTCCCATGGTCTGAAGAGTCAATTGAGTGTGCATATGGATGCCATATACCTGCCTTCCAGATTCTGTTGTGGGCTGGACTTCTCCCAGTAGTATAACATAATGCAGAAGTTAGTTCAGTGGTGAAAAGTTAATGGGCTGTGGCACTTCCCGAAGCCTAAGGGAGGTCTTGGCCCAGAGGATAGTCTCTGTCTTTCTCATTTTGGATTACTTCACTCCCTCCCTTTCAGAGGAGAGAAGAATGATTCTGGAAGGAAGTAACTGTCTTTATCTTGGTATCTTCCCACTTCTTTGTATTGTAGGATTTTTTTGCTGTGTTAGCCTGGTATAAAACTAACCTTTAGATGATACAGACACTAGTGCACAGGCGAGCCTGTGAGGCATTGTCTGTAATACTTGCCTCTGGCTTTAGACATCTGACATGTAAGTAGTTAGGCTCCTGTGCTTTTCAGGTACTGTTCTGCATGCTTATCAAATTGTTCATCCCAGTTTCCAGAGGTCTTTGTGCTTAGTCATCAAACCACTGTTTGATCATTAGTTGTAGATTTATTTTTTTTAAAGGCATGGAAAGAGATTACTATTGTATAGGAGTGAATACAAGAGCAAAAGCAACTATTTCGAAGTTTTCCATAGATGCTTAGCAGATGACAGAAAAGAAGAATAGATGGGGACACAATGTATATATCTGAGTTCCTGCGTCTCTGGACAGAGGTGATCTCAGATCTTTGGTTTATATCAGTGAAGAGTTGAGGATTTGTGGTACAGGCATAACTGAAATTTTTTTTATGTCCCTGACTTCTGCATATCCTCAGCCTGTTTCAGTGCCAGTGTTGCAACTGTATTGTTAAAGGAAAGTTAAGGCCAGATGTCTCTGGTCTTCTGTATGCTCATATTCACAGTGAAGGAAAAAAACTATTTTAAATCAAAATCTAATAAAGGTGGCATTGTGATAAGTGATATGTTAGCAAATCCTTTCATACCTAATTAAAAATGGCTTGACTTTGAATGCCTACTATAACACAAAATACTAAAAATAAATAGGAATGCTGTGCCTGCAGTGACTGCAGTTGACTGATTTCATCTTAGTGTTATTTATGGAAGAGTACCATTAAACAGATGAATCAAGTGATTCTATTTAAGTCCCTGGCAGTGCAATTTATCCACTCTACAATTAGTTAAATGTATGTTAACAGTACTGCTTTGTGTGGCCTTCAGTGTGAGGAATTAGATTATAGCTGCTCTGAAATTGAATTTCTGCATTGTAGTAATATACAATACTGTGGAAAGTTGAGGGGTAAAAAGGCTTTGGCACTGTCAGCAGGTAGCCTTGAATTTGAGTGGAAACTGAGAGCAAAAGCTCAATTTAGCTTGTGCATGCTTCTAGGCTTTCTCTATGAAAGCATATTCTCCTGCTTCCACAGGAGGAGGGATGCAGTGGGATGTTTCTTAGGTTGTAAATTTGCAGTTTAAAGTATGTAACTAGCGAATTTACCCCAATGACTAATCCAGTTAAAAATCTGTTTTTTTAAGTATTGATCCAGTGTTCTGGGCTTCTCTGAAGGCCCATGTTGATTTAATGTATTTCTCTGAAATACATGGTGAGCTATTAATGTAACAAAGAACAGACTTCTTACTAGACCATGCTGCATTGTAGCATTTGGTATGTTGGGATTTTGCGGGGGTGACAAATGGGGAACAACGCATTGGTCCAGCACAAAGCTTTAAAGTTGCTGACAACTGAAGACTGGGGTTACTGAGTATGATAGAAAGGTAGATAACACTACAGTTTGATGTGGTTGTCATTATATTAGTTTGCTGGGTTCCCTTTTTTTAGGGCTTCAAATATCAAAATCACACTAAATTTAATCTAGTGATACATATAGAGAAGAGCTTTTGTTGTAGTTTGAGGAGAAATGCAGTTTTCCTTTTTGTTTGGTCTTTCCCCCAGCATCTGTGTGGGGTAGTGTGAAATACTGTTAAAACTGAAGTTGCTAAAGAAATAAAACTTAATTAGTATGGAAAGTTCTTGAACTCCGCAATTTTGGTGAAATACTAGTTAAGAATTTGGGGAGGGATCAGTAATAAGTATTGATCCTGAAAGCATCTCATCCCTGAAGGTGAATCACTGGGCAGGTACTAACATAAAAATTACCAGCTTAAGGGGTTAATATAAAATCTGCTTCTCCCTGGGAAGGCCAAGGAGTAATCTCAAAACTGCTTTCAGTGATAACTTAATACAGAAGATTGTGTTTTTTGCAGGTGCTCTTAGTTAAAACAAAGAATTCTTATATTTAGATTTGAATTCAGGTTTCATACTTGCTATGCTATATCTTCAGGAGTCAACAGTTAATATTTGAATAAAAGAGCAAATTAAATATTGTATGGTATTTTTTAACACCATGTCATTCAAATATAAATGAGATGCAAGGAAGGTGATTGAGGAGTAAAAGGAGTGTTAAGAGAGAGGATTTTAACTCCACACTTTAAATTGGAAATAAATTGGTTTGTTCTGTTTAGCTTCCTCTGTGATGACATTTGGGACAGTTCTGCAGAATGTGGCGACTGACTTCCCTGGGCCTGGGACAGTGTCTGGCTATGAGCTGTGTGGTTTTGGAGTCAGAACGTTTCTTCAATAGTGCTGGCCTTCTATAGGAAAAACAGAGCTTCTCTAACACTTGATTGCAAAGCAAGTTGAGAGGTGCTTAGCATGAGGCTAAACCTTTTGATCTTAGTGTATAAGTTACAGCAGACATCTTGGTTGTACTTGACAAGTTTGTTAGCTTATAAAAAGTCCATAATAGTAAATTCTCAAATTGTTTCTTTACATTTGCTGTACGTTTTCTTCTATTAGGTTTGTTTCTGTGATTTGACTGTAGCCATTCCAATAAGCAGTTTTTTCTTGCGAAGGTACTTACTTTACTAAGAGATGGGCACAGAACTGAATTGACTAAACTTTGCAAAAACTTAGAGTATAGCAAATATACGGGATAGCACAGAAAACCACAGTCAAGCAAAGACAAATAAACACCACCACCCTGCCCCCCAATTAATTATGTTGTCAAGCAGAGTACTTTTTTTTAGCAGCATGACTTGTTTCTAATTGTGTGTAACAGTTTGAGTACTGTTTTTAGATTTTATTCATATTGCTGCAGTACCATTTTTAAAACATAATTCAACATTTTCTGAAAGCAAGTTTATGGATAGATATGCATAGCACTTAGCTTTTGAAGTTCCATGAAGTTTATTTGGAAGAAGACTTCTGAACTAAACTTTCTCATAGTAATGCTTATGTCAGTTTTCAGCTCTTCACATCTCTTATGCTGCTATAACATGCCAACATGTCTTGTTGGTGGTGTGCATTTTCCAAGCATTGAGAAGCTATACCTAACCCATACTGAGCATCTCCTATAAGATCCCCATTGAGAAGTGTATGAAATATGGGTTGGATGACCAGTCAAGGAGGTGGATTGAAAACTGTCTGAATGTCTGGGCCCAGTGGATGGTGATAGTTGGAGGCCAGTCATTAATGTTATATGTCATGGATCAGTACTGGTTCAAGTTCCATTTGTGTTCATTAATGATCAGGATGATGTGGTAGAGTGTACCCTCAGCAAGCTTGCAGGTGTCACTGAACTGTGATGATGCCGTCTGGGTCTTGAGGGTTGTGCTGCCATCCAGAGAGACCTTGCTAGGTTGAACAGATGGGCTGACAGGAACATTATCAAATGCAGCAAGGGAAAGTGCAAAGCTGAGGAGGAATGAACTCAACACAAATATATACAGGGGACCACCCAGCAGCTCTGAGGAGAAGGACCTGGAAATGAACCATGAGCCAGGAATGTACTCTTGCTGCAAAGAAGGCTAGTGGCATCCTGAGCTGCATTAGGAGTGTTGCCAGCAGGCTGTTGGTGATTCTTTGCCATTACTCAGCCCTGGTAAGGCCGTGTATGGAGTTCTGGGCTATTCAGTACCAGAGACATAGAGTCACAGAAGAGGGTCCAGCAAAGGGCCACAAAGATAAGGTGCTTTCCTATTACAAGGAAGGGCTTGGAGCTAGAACTGTTAGACAAGAGAAAAAGAAGACTTAGGGGAAGTCTTACTGATGTGTGCAAATATCTGAAGGGAGAGTGCAAAGAGTGTGGAGCCAGGCTCTTTGCCTGGGAATGAGACAAGAGGCAGAGGGCACAAGCTGAAGCGCTGTGAAGATGACTGATCACTGGCACAAGTTGCTTAGATAGATTGTGGAGTCCTTCTCCTTGGAGATTGTCAGGAGCCACATGTATATGGTCCTGGGCAAGCAGCTTCTAGGTCACCCTGGTGTTGGACCAGATGGCCTCTCGAGGTCTCTCCCAACCTCAGTCTGTCCACTGTGTAGACCTGTAGGATTTAGCAGTGGTACCAATGGGTGACACTTAAGGTGTACTTCATGGTGTGAGGTGTTCTCTGTTAAAGCTTGGCTTTAGCCTATGAAAAGCTTGAGGGGACAGTGACTGATACTAAGATTGGTTATTGATTTTGTTTACTTCAGCAATATGGGCGTTACTGTTATTTCAGTCATGTTGGACAACTTTTTGTTTCATCACAGCTGTTAATTTGTGAAAAAAGGATTTATTAGAGATTCTTACTATGATTTACTCACCTTAGTGCAACTCATGTTCAAAAAAGTGCAGTGAGTGCTTTGAAAACCAGTATGTGATGTCTGAAATGAAGTTAGTTCCATGTTTCAATAACTACTAACTCTTGCAAGACTGTTGTGTGTCAGAAGATAGTAATAACTTTCAAGTACATTGATAGGTGGCAATTTTCATAAGCTCATTGTGCTAGGGTAGGGGCAAATGCCTGTTCCGGGTGGGGGAGTCAACAAACATTTAGTACTTACTCTTAGCAAAAAAAATTATTTTTTTCCACAGTTGTGTAACTTTACGATTTGTACAAGACGCAAACTTGCTTGAATCTGTGAATAGATGTAAAAATATAAAAGCTGTAGTTTTGTTTCTTTTGACTAACTTTGAGCTGATCCTTATTAGCATAGTCTCCTAGAATATAATACTGGAGCTCGCACTTCATGTTGCACTTTGTTGCTGAATACACTGAAAAATAATTTTTTTCTAGATGTTGATTGGCCCTTTAAAGGACTAGGAAAGGACAAGAAAAATGCAACTGGGAAGATGTGTATCCTAAATTTTGAACTTTTAAAGGGGAATATTAAAGGAGAATAGTAAGATGAAGTCTACAGATGTTCACAGGATACACTACTATTACCAGCAAGCATAAACAGATGTAATGTTTCTCAAATACATGCAATGTTTAAATGAGTAACATCATGTAGACTTACTTTTTGGTATGTCTCAATTCTCAGCATAATATTCAATTGGCTTTCTGTTTTCAGGCTTTAATAACACGGTCTACTTTTTGGGGGGGATTATGTGTAGTACTGAAGTACAGTACTTGGTAATTCAAATTGTTTTGTAAGAAACGTAGGCAAGCGATTTTCAGGGGGGTTCTGCACATCCATGACCTTGATTTATACTGACAGCTTTTTGTGTCTATAAATGTGAAGTAGTAACAAGAAAATGATAAATTAGGCCTGGAGTGCTGTACTGGTTTTAGCTGGGGGAGAGTTTGAAGCAGTTTTGAAGATGATATAGTTTGCACCTATTCTTTAATGTGTTCTGTATTGAAATGGTTCTGCATTGCCTTAGGTGTTAATACAATAGTTGTTGGCTCCAGATTGCTATTTGAATTCAAGGCAGAATAACTTACTACTCATATAATGATAGGAAGATTGATTTTTTTTTTTGAGTGATCTTGTGCATCTCATTTAGCATGTCCTTAAAGGATGATTATAATTGGCTTTGTAATTTCTCCAAACATTTAATAAGCATTATTTGATTTTTTTTTAAAGAATGGTAAAGTGATCCTTTTTTTTTTGTACTAAAAGAGGAAGTGTTGGAAAGTTTTGTTTGTCTACTCACAAATGTAATGACCTTTTTGCACCTAATTTTTGTCCAGAGCATGATTTACTTTTCTACAGTTGACTTAACAGCCGAAGAGCTTAAAACCTGTTATCCGTCTAGCCTTAGAAGCAGTTGTTCACTAGTGATGTTCTTTTGAATAGGCATAAAACAGCTATTCAGAAATTCCTAAGTTAGTAGTATTCATTGTCATTACTACTTAGTCACTACAATGTTGATTCTGAAATGCAGAAGAAATGTAATTATTTCATTATGTTCCCTTCTGCATGAAGTAGTAAATAAAGTATTAGACTATTGTTTTAACTGCCTGATTCCTACTCTCTTGGAGAACTGTAGATATTAAACTCGTAGATTACTGATAGTAGAATTGCACTTAGAAAGGAGATTAATCTTTTGGTTGTTAATCCTTTGCCAAGCCTAATGGAGCCATACAGAAGGTGGCATCTAGGCAAAAGTTATGGTCAGTATTACAACCAAAGCAGAGTTAACTTTTTTACAGGAGTTTTGTCCAGCACATGCAAGTTCATTGTGTGTAGGAGAACAATTCTAGTGTAGAGGCATTGACAAACACGAGACTCTCTCACTAGTATGGTAGAGAGAAAAGATTATTATGAAAAAGGTAGGTGAGCATGTAGCAAGAGATCATAGGGATGAATAGTAGAGAAATGGATAAATAAGTGCTTAATGCAAGGTTCATGTTAGGTACAAAAGATTGTACAAGAAGTGCCATACTGAGCCTATCTGTTCCATTTATCAGTCTGTTTCATGCTTTGAGATGTTTTTATAGCAATGTTACTAAAAAAAATAGTGCTGTCATAGCAGCTGAAGATTGGATGCTAAAACTTCCTATGGAAGAACAGAGGTTTTACTGGATAACATTGAATGATTTTCCAAGCTGTATGGCATGAGTTTTTAAATATAGGCAAATACCCAACTGTCCATGAGATTGTCTGCCATCTTCATATGTATTTACTATGCTTTCTCCCTAACCCCTCACAAGTTGAAGATACATGAACTGCTATCATTATTTGCCATGCTTAATGATGTTCTACAAATAAGATTCTTGAATTCCAGTGGTTGTCTTTGGTGGGTGGTATGAGTAGATAGCCAGAGATGGCAACAGATGGCTTTAGTGTGAGAAAGTAGGTGACAATCACTTGTGAAGTTAGATTACTTTTCAGGAAAATTTTGCACAACTGCACAGAGAAGGTACAGTTTCAATAAAGGTGGAGTCCCAGTTCCTCTTACCCAAGCTCAGTGTTGCCTGTTTTGGTATGACATCTGACAGTGCACCTCACTTGAGACCACTTAATGGAACTGTTTACCTGCTGTGTCAGAAGCAGTGCAGACAGCAGTGCATTGTATCCATGTAAAACAGTTTTCAGTATAAGTGACTGAACTGTGTCAATTGCTGAGGAATAAAAGGTGTCATGTCACTTCCCTCACGTTTAACATTATGCAAACAGAAAGCTAATTAGGCTACAAAAATAGAAATAGAAAAATCTCTTCTATACCAAAATAGTCTTTAAACGGAGTTTTGGGTTTTTTCCTGGGACATTTGTATTGAATCAAATTAACACACGCTTGACTGTATTTCTTGAATGCTGCATGCGCTAGAGTTTAGCCGTTCTCAGCTTGAATAAATGCATTTTTATCACAGTCTAGTTGATAGAATTGAGTATTTTGTCTTTCATGGTGACACTTTCAGGTGAAGTATTGAAACAAGCTATTGTGAGGAAATAGGAAATTGAATATTTGTCTCTAAAATTGTTAACGTTTTTCATGCCTTTTATACAGTGATACCTGGAATTCCTTTTTTCTTTGACTTTTTCATGTGACTTCACTAGAGGGCAGTGTCGTGCAAGAAATGTTTGTCAATATTAATTTCTACGCTTCTTGTCCAAGATTAGATATACATCTTTTAAAATACCTTGGTGATAGCCACTTTAAAGCCACATGAATAATATATAGACCTCTAAAAAGAAATTGAATGGGAAGTCTTTCTGCTATGCTATGCAAGTAGTTTTTGATAAATATATTGAAATCACAAGTTTAATTCTTAAATATATTTAATCAGAAAAAGTTAAGCTATATTCATTTTACAGTTCTGGTTGTGTACCAAGCTGATCAGAAACAACTTACATGTTCTGTTTGATCTCTAACAAGGAGAGATTATCCTCTTTGAGCCACAAGTTAATCATTTGAACATATCTTATTAGCTGAACATAGCAGATGTAGAAAATAAAACACAATCAACTTCTAGTTAAGGTATAATGCCTGGTGGTTTCAGGCTTTTTGCTATAGGCATTCAAAATTAGCTTTAACTCATTTAACTCCTTTCTAAACTAATCTGCTATATTAATTTGAGTATGTTTTTGCTGTGTTCCTCATAACTGATTTCTGGGCTATGGCTCATATGGTTGATAATTAGGTGTTCCCACCTTAATTCTTAGAGGTGAAACTCTTTCATGTTTTGTGCAATTTAGAAATATTAAACTAGGGGTTATGGTTTGCAGTGGAAAAGCTTTCTGGATCTTTTTAATACAAAAGGGGTTGCAAGCCCTGATGTAGTTGCATGGCAGAACTTCAGCAAAACATGATTTTACAACTTGTTCACTTGTGTTCTAGTTTCTGTGACTGTTAACATAGCATACACTTACTCCTTTATCTGGCCATGGGTTATGGGAGTTCAGTAAGTCTGAAGTGTTGTAGTGTGCTGAGTCCAAAGATCAGAACAGCAACTCCTCCTTCTAAATCTCAACTGTAGAGTGACAAAGTAGTTGAATCTGCTGCAGATAGATAGGAAGGAAAGGGAAACGGGAGAAGTGAAGATTAAGGAAATTGTGACCAGTGCTCATGTAATCTCTCATGAGGTGTTTTAATGCTCTGTTTGGCGCATGGAGTGTATTTGGGTTCAGTGGCATGCTGAGAGAACTGCTAAAGAGTGCTTCTGGCAGCTCTTCAGTGCCTACTGAAAACTGCATAATGGTACTGAACTAGTTGTTGTCTTCATGTGAGTTACAGGCTCTTGCTTTACTGAAAAATTACTGTCTTAAACCCAGCTACCACATCGGTGAATAACAAATAAGGCAGAAGTCTCAAGTGCTTTGTTTAGGCTGTTCTTCTAATGGGGCTGGTAAGCACGGTTTTCTGTTGCGCTGAGTTGTTCTGTTTTTTCTCTGGAAGGCCACCTTCTTCAGGAAATCCATGAAATATAATTATGAACTTTGTCCATCTAGAGATGTTATCTGTATTGCCTGTGGGCAAAAACTCAAATGAGAATGAGACAGCTGCTCATGGATGATGCCTCGGACTTGTACTTACTGGATAGTGACCTCTACTATTTAGCTTTCCAGCCCTTAAGCTAACTCATAGGGGGTCATCTCTTACGTGTATCACTTGTGGTAATTCAGGAGAGAAAAATCTTCTCTAAAATAAGTTGGTTTAACTATAAATTTAGATTTATTTTTTTTCTACTGTAAAATGTAGTTTCAAGGAAGCTGATCAGACATCCAGTAACAGCAGAGATAGCAGCCTGAGGCTTTGCAGTCCTGTCCTTGCAGCATGTATTATCAGATACTAGCCTGAACAATTAGTATTTAGTACTTTTGTTCATTTTGAAGAACCTACATTGTGGGGAAAAAAACCATGACCATACAGGCAATTTCATGTTTTTAATCTTTGGTGCAGTGTCTCTTTCCTGACTTAACACTTCTAGGTAAAGGATGTCTAAAAATAAGTCCTGGAAACTTGTTTTGATAGTGTAAGTATGTCAAGAATTAATTACATGTTTTATCTAAATTTATGTATATAAATTGTCTTAACTACTTTAAAGGCTCTTTTGATTGGTTTTTATTCATATTCCAGACTTTGAATCTACAATGTTTTTCAGAACTGAATTATCTCTTGGTTTTAGTGTTATAGCTTTGGTTTTTCCGTGCTTTCTTCAATACATTGTTTGCTTGTTAAGTTGCAGGTGTGCAAAATAAGAGTCCATGAATAATGTAACACTTGTACTAACCCACGGGATTAAAACTTTGTCCAGGGCAGCCTTGAACTTCTATATCAGCCTGACGGGAAATGCAGCGCTGAAAATGAGCTAATATAGCTTCTGTTCAGACCTGTGGCACATCACATGAGATGACTCATCTCTCTGTCCTTCATTCTATATGTTGTTGTCTTGAAGAACCAGTGTGTCTTTTTCCCACACTGATGATGGGAGGCTTACTTGCATAATCATCTCACTATTATCATCTTTTGTATTCAAGAAAGGAGCTTAGGCAGCCTTTATCACTATAGCAAGCTTGATGTTCAAGTATATAATTCACATCTGCAAAACCAGCCAAACAATGCATCACTTTGAGTTTTATTTTGCTTTGTAGAGACTTAAAAGATTTAAAGCTCTGAATTTTAATTCTTAACTATTTCTGTTGAGTCAATACTTGACATGTTAATTGATGGTAGCTGTTCAAAGAACAGGTGGAAGCCTCTGCTCGGTGATGAAATCTAATTGCTTCTAAGTGGAGGTTTGTAAAATTGTTTAGGCCTATTGTCATAGTAATCTCTTATATGCATTTCTGCATACTGAATGCCTTTGGCTCTGGCTGGAAATGTTTTAGCTTCCCCAGAGGGACCTCAATTCAATTGTAGCCTGCATTCTAGTTATGATACTGGATGGTTGTTTATACTTCCCCCAAATTCTAGAGTTAGGATAATAGCTAACCTAAGTGAGTTCTTTGGGTTCAGTATAGGCCCATACTATTCAGTCCTTAGAAATCATATGGATAATGGGGTTGAGTAGAAATACATTTTTAAAAATTATTTCCAGCTGGGAGAAGTAGATAAAACAGAATGAAGAGTCACCATAGGAACACTGACAGGGAAGATTGACATCACGTTTAGCAGATGCTAAGGCCTTCTCTTGGAAGGGGTTAATTCCAAGCAGCAGTTTGTGATCAGGTCTGACCAGCTGGAGGATGGCTCTGCTGGAAAGCACCTGGAAGTCCTAGTGGACAGTAAGCTGAGCATAATCTAGCAGTGCGCCCTGCCATAGAAAGGCAAACAGTGTCTTGGGCTTGCATCATAGGCATTATTTCCTTGTACTTGATACTTCCATAGCCACAGCTGGGAAAGCTGTGTCTGGTTATTGGCAACTGTAGAGGCTCCAGTGGAGGCTTGTCCAAGTGACTACAGAGAGCAACCCATGAATAAAGGTTGAAGGAATTATTTCTTTGGCCTAGAGAAGAGAAGTGGGGGGAGAGTGCTTCTTAGCTCATGTAGGTGGCAAAGAGCTTAATGCTCTTCAAGGAGATAATCTGAAGGGAGACCTCTAACATGCTTATGGAGAGAGTTGTGAAGTGCAACACAAGTTAAATTATTTTTCTTACCAAAAATACTTAATCTTCTGTGTAGACCTTCCTATGGCTGTATTGCTGTGCTCAACCCAAAATCTCAAGAATGTCTTGGAAAGCATCAAATTATTTCTATCTCTAGCATATCATAAAAGATGTCTTTTCCATATATAGCATCTACAGCACAAAGTTTTAACATTAGAACTGAAATTATCAGTTACCTTTTGTAGATAAAAAAGGGGAGTTTAAATTTATTTGGAAGACTGCAAACAGTGCTGCAAGTACCTTTTTTAGTGGTGTTTTTGGGTTACAAATGAGACTATCAGCTCTGAAGTCCTGAAATGCTGAGCAGATACCTAATAGCCTACCTTTTCCTCTACGATCCTATTGTAAACCAAATTCTAATACTGTGTAGCTATGCAAAAAAGTCAAGTAGAGCAAACTATCAAAGCTCCAGAGGAATGGGTTCTTTGCTAATACATACTTCAAGGAATATTTGAAGGCAAATACTTTTCTCCCACACCCTTACTTAAATTTTTAAAGCGATTTATCAGTTGCCATTGTTTCCTTGAGTTTGCAGCTTGTTGGGACACATGCTGTCTGTTCAGCTTAACTGACACTGTTTCAACAATTCACTGGTAATAGTTACTCTAAACATAAGAAAACTAATTCCACAGTAAATCAACAAGGCTGTCAGACTTGCTCAACTCCTGTTTCATGCTTTACTAACTGTATATTTAGTGGAATTTTTATTGAAATCCTGGAAAATTATTGCTTGCAGAGTCAAATGGAAGTTTGTGGGCTCTGTCAGATCTTAAATGGTTGTCAATTTAAAGCATTAATGTGGATTTGAGCTACAGTAATAGTAAATAAGACCTCTTGATTAAATGGGTGTAGAAATGGATGTTGGTAGTGGGATATATGACATACTGAAAAATACCGTCAGAAAATGGACAGTGTCTTGCTTTGAGTGAAATGCATGAGACCTTATTATGTCTAAGTAAGTGTTTAAGCAGGTTGAATCGTGCCTTTTGGAAGCAAAGCTCATGTGATATGACAGCATGTAACATGACATTTTTAACACACTAGCATTTGTGTTAAATCTCTTCTCAGTATGAAATGTGAAGCTGTGCTTGAAGGAGGAAGTGGTAGTCCTGTGAAAATCTACAAAACTGCTCTTTACCATTTCTGGAGGTATTTAAGAGACTTGCAGATGTGGTGCTTCAGGATGTGGGTTAGTGGTGGACCTGGTGGTGTTAGGTTAAGGGTTGGGCTTGGTGGTATTAGAGGCATTTTCCAACCTAAACAGTTCAGTTGTCAAAAGTTGCCTAATGTTCAGATATCAAGCACTGTAGTAAATTGCTTATGTTAATTGTGATCAAGAGAGAAAAGTGTCTTCCTGCTGAGGTCTTCACCAAGAACAGCCTATCATCCACAGTAAACAAATGACAAGCTTATGGCTAATGTCTCTAAACTGGAGAAACTTCTGACCTTGGCCTTGATCTGTAAGAATCATAGAGTAGCAGGGTGGAAGTAGACATTTTCTTCTTTACCTTGTCTCAAATATCTGTTTCTTCTTACATCAGTGGAAAACTTACAGACCTTCCATTGGAAAAATCTGGGTTAATGTAGAAAAAATCTGTTAATGTAGAATCTAGCAAAACACTTTGAGTGATTTAGTTTATAATGAGGAGTAATGCCAGCAAAATTTATGGATGTAAATGGGTATCTCAGCAGTCTTGGAATGTAACAGAGTTCAGGCATTCACCAAGCTTCTGCTGTCTTTTTACTACAGAATTTTATTTTTTTTTTGCAAATCAGGTACTTTCTACTCTATTTTTAAACTAAGTTGAAGACTATTGGCTGCAAAGAAATCATGTATACTTTGCTTCTAAAACTATTTAAATGCAATATCTAGAAATTCCTGTATTGCATAAAGTTTTGATTTTGATCTGAAGCAGGAAAGTTAAGGTTTTGGAAGCTATGTGATTTGCCTAAAAACAAGAGTTGCTTTGGTAAATCTTCAGGGTACTGTGGTTAGATGAAGTCTTAGCACATGCTGTTGTTGAAGTGATCATGAGACACTAAAGTGCCACTGGAACAATGGGGGATACTGGAATTTGCGTACCATGTCTGTTATGTTTTGCTCAAAAAAGGAGAACAATTGCCTTAGTAAGAATGTGTAGAAGGGATGAAAAAAACCACCCAGTACTTGACACCTTGTAGCTACAACACACAGCAGCCTTATCAGATGAGAATATATGGCAGAGAATTTGAGTATGTACGTTTCCTTTTTATTTTAGGCCTATGGTATGTCAGCTTTGCCTCTAAACTTGATTAAGGGAACTACCAGTGCAGCTTATGAACGTTTAGAGAACACTGAAGATATTGAAGAAGTGGAGCAACATTTATTAAGGATTAAATCAAAGGTATGGCCTTCATTGTTCTCACTTTTCAAATTTTTTCTTGCTTACTAGCTTATGGCCATGCTGTATTGTTTTTGTTCCAGAAAAAATAGTAAGTCAGAAGTGAATAGCCTGCAGTTATTTGAGTCATTTGGAAACAAACATGGTGATTTGTATAGTGGTGATTAGGTACTCTGTCAGTTCTGCAGCAGTAGTTATTTCTGCCTAGCTAATAATAGTGTCAACAAGTTAAACTTCTCCAGGCCTGCTTGGATGGTAGAGATGCTTTGTAGATATTAACCTCATTTAGTCTGCTACTAGAAATGGCATCCAATTTGTTGATACTTACTCAATGTAGAGTAGTTAACTCTGGATACTTGCCACATAGAGCTGCCATGAGCTAAATTCATCAAACTATGAATCATCTATATGAATAATTAACAGCCCCACATATTCTTGTTTCCCAGTTAATGTACCTTGCTGTTATAAATAATTTCTTTATGAGAAACATACATATGGAAATCTGTTCTGAATCCTAAACGTCCCTAGGATGTTAACACCATGATGGCTTTGCAACTAGTGGAAATTCTGTGCCTGATGTAACCAAGACACTTTTAACAACTTCTGAGTGCAAGCCAAAGGAGGGTAGGATTTCTGCTTTGCATACAAGATGGTAGGGGAAATCTACCACCCTTTCTTTCATACCATTTCAGGTAATAGTTTGACTAGTGTTTTTACAGCCTTAACTGGGGGAAGAGATATTAAGATGCCTCACTTCCATCCAGGCAGTCCATCTGTGCTGTTCTGTGCTCTGTGAGAGCAGATCTCACCAATGTTGAAACTGTTCCAGCAGTCTTCCCTTGAGAATTGGTCTTGCCTCTCTATATGGTGTGGGCACCTTCAGTGTTCTAGACATGTTGCTGAATAATGAAATTTAAAAAGGAATCCCCCCCAGTTTAAATTCTCAGGTTTTGGTTTTGTGTGGAGTACAACAACAAAGGCATCCATTACTGAACTGAATATGAGAAAAATGAGAAACCTGCGACAAATGGATCATTATATAGAAGACCTTGTTGGATTAGAAGAATTTACATGCAACTGGTCTTGTTGTTCAATCTAGCTAACAAACAAGGTTAAAAAGTAGAAAGTCACTAAGTTATGTCTATATTTTAATATGACCTGTCATGCAAACTAATGTTACTTGTTTTATCAATTATGGTCAGGTTTCTGCCTCATTCCGTAATTCTAATCTTAGTTCTTTAGTTATATTTGCATTAAGTTACGAAGAAAGTGAGTTACTGAGAGTAATGTGCAGTAAAAACTAGAGGTATGTAAATATGCTATTTAATGAAAAAAATTGATATGTAGTATGGTCTTCTGCTGTTAGTACATCTGACAGCTTTATTTTGTTAGTCTTAAACAATTAAAGCTTGAACCTGCAGTTTGGGATCTTGGCTCTTGTCAAGAAGTTGTAAGTCACTGAGGTGCTCTAGGGGGTCCGGTGAATGTGTTCCTGTTAAAAGTGCATTAGGATCTCCAGTAGAAGTATTACACATGTCTAGAGTTTGGTCTTAGTTTTGTAACCTTTTTGAGAAATTTATTTAAATATTTTTTTAACTTTGATTGTAAAGTGTTACACTATCTGCAGGAAAGCTCTTTTAAAAGAAGAAAGGAATAAGGAGTTTCAAAATTTTAAAATACAATTTTAGAACATTTCCTACTATATAAGAATCTTTAAGTTTCAGTTTATAATACACTAGCATCAAGGTTACAAACAGTTTTGACTACCTAATGCCTGTTTTGTTGCTTTTGATTATTAACATTTAACTGAGATCTAAGGATGTGCTACTCAAGTTACAAGAGTGCAATGGCTTCCACACAGTGTTTAAAGGCTCAGAACTAAAGTACATTCTTTAAGCATAATTATCAAAGAAACTAACTGGTACAGTCAATTAATTCCTGGTGTAATACTGCCTCTTTGAGCTGTGTTTCTTGCTCTTTGCAAGTACAAGAAACATAACTAGGTATCTAGTGGAATGCTAAAAAGGAAATAGAGATGCCAAACTTGATACATAGGCTTAATCATGGAATTTAATGGGAAGAGATGTCTGAAAGTCACCATATTCAACCCTCCACACAAAACAAGGACCCCTTTCAGGTTGCATCAGGTTATTCAGGTCCTTTCTCTGCTCTTAAAGCATTTTTAGCCATGGAAACTGTCCATCCTGTTAAAACTTTTGAACGTCTCCATTGTAAACAGTAGTTTCTGACACCTAATGGGAATTCTTTTTGCAGCTTATGACTTTTGCTTGCCATCCTCTTGCTATATATAGTAACCATATATGTATGAATTATATGCTACGAATTCTTTAGAGTTGTACGTAATTTAACTGGCTATCAAGTCTGTTTCCTTGATTTGGTGACTCTTGATCTCTTGCACTGATTTTTGGTAAGCAGTGCAGAGATGGCCGTCCTCTGTCATCAAGGGATAGACGAACTTTAAAACAACTAGAAGAGAGATTAAGGACACTTCGAAGGAGAGAGAGGCATCTGGAGTCCATTGAGAAAAGCTGGTGGACAAAGTTCTGTGAAGCTATCCGACCTTTGAA
Organism: Campylorhamphus procurvoides; assembly: GCA_013396655.1. Classification (NCBI taxonomy): domain Eukaryota; kingdom Metazoa; phylum Chordata; class Aves; order Passeriformes; family Dendrocolaptidae; genus Campylorhamphus; species Campylorhamphus procurvoides. The sequence goes on along the minus strand of WBMV01006684.1, from coordinate 210,520 downwards.
GGTAAAAAAGTTTTCTCAGTTTTTGATACTTAAACTAGCTTTCAACTTTCTTCTTCCCATATAAATCATAGGTCAAGTTCATCAGGTACCAGCCTGAATATCAACAGCTATTTTTTATTTACTGTTACACTACACAATGACAATCCTATAGCAAACATTTTTTGAGCTCTTGGAAAACATTTTACTTTGCCTCACCTATGATTAAGATTGAACGTGAAGCAATCCTAGCTCATCTACTATAATGCTACTGCCCTAGAAAATTGGAATATCTTTTTTTTTATCAAATATGAAAATGGGGAGAAAGAAGAATTCTATAGCTGTCAGTTAGCTTAGGTTAATCTCAGTTATGTGTATCCAGCACAAGTCAGAAATACTTTGAGAATATATGCATGTAGAATAAGCATCTTGCCAAGGAATTATTTGATCAATAGTAAGCTAGCTGCATAGGACTTAATGTTGTGATACTTAACCAATGCAAATGAGATGGTTATTGGGCAAGTTTTTATCTTGGTCTCTTTGATCTTAGGACTTTGACTTTTAGTAGATACCTGCTTTTTAAAAACTAGTACTTTTATGAACAATATTGACATATAAAAGTATTTCTTGCCAACTAGATGTAGGAAGAAATGTTAGCCTTACTTTCAGCTGTAGTCTGCTTTTGGGAAAACTGAGGGGAGGGGGTGGGCTATAAGCAATTTCCTCTGTCACTGCTACTGTTAATGCTGAGTACCAGTGGAAATGGAGTGAAATTGCAGTTGAACAAAAGTGTGCAGTATGAAATTCTTAGTGGAGTTACCTTGCTATGATACATTACAAATGTAAACTTAACCCTTTCTTTGAAAGGACAAATATCTGTAATATTCACTTTAACAGTTTGATTGCTTCTTTTTGATTCAAAAAATATTCAATATAGGTTATGTAGCTTCTATAACTTCAAATTAAGCTCAAATTTGAGAAATGTATTTGCCATATCTTTTGTCTGGAGGATTTTAACAGTCCATTGTGCTCTTGTAGGATAGTGTTCAATATCATCAGCTTATCACCTACACTAAAGATGATATTCAAGTGTCTCCGTGTTTTTGTGGTTTGAATGCTTTTTATTCTCTCAGTAACTGTGACAGTCACTGTGAATTGTTGACTCATGAATCGCAGACTGATGGAGAGTTGCTGGTGGATAATTTTTGCTGACAGATCTTCACTTAGACTAGGGTTGTGCTATGAAGCATGTTAGACAACTTATTTACTTTGACTAGAGCTGTCCTGTGACGGTAATAATGTCTATCACTTAATTGCCTCTTAACTCTTGCAGAACTGCTTTACTGGTGCTCTAAGAACATTTGGGATGTCTTTGCAAATATTTAACTTGTCAGTCGTTCAGTTAGTGGCTTTAATTAAAAGACAAAAATCTTTTCAATATCCATAGATAATACTTCTGTTCAATATAGAAGTGTCAAAAGCATCTTGGGACTTTGCTTACTGTTTTACAACACTTTCACCTTCAGTGTCCCTTCAGTGTCACATGTATATTACTGTTCAAGAACGTGGCTGCTTCTTGGACTATGAGAGAAATTCCATTTCTTGTGAAGCAAGTACTAGGTAGAGAACCCTATTTCTGCTTTGTGTTTAGGATAGTCAGTTTTATGGGAGTTGCAGTCTTACTGGGACTGACAGAACAAAATAACATGTTCAGGAGTTGCACTTTGTTATCAAGGTCTTTTACAGTCCTAATTTACTGTCTACATTCAGACTTCCAGAATCTGATTATCTGCATAGTCTTCTCTAATGTTCTTGTTTTAATTGTTTTATTACTGCTAAATATCTATTAGCATGTGATTTGTTGTTAAACAAAGGCAAAACCTTTTATTAGAGTAAGCTTTATTTGACATGGAGTAAATTACGTTTTGAAATTGAGTTTGATTTAGCCTTGAGTAAAACAATCAAAGATTAAGCTTTTAGTTTTTCAGTTTAGTCAAAAGAAACAGATATGGAAGATCCCAAAGAAGTGAGTGTTGGCCAGCGTGGGGTTGTCAAATAATGTTGAATTACTCTAATTTTTTTCTACAAGATGTAACATTTCCTGCTGCTTCTTTCTTTACTGTGGTTTCTCATGCTTTTATTTGATATGTTCAGCAGCAAGAGACTTATGGTATTACTCTAGGGATAAGTATAAAAAATTTTAGGGAAAACAGACTGCAGAGCACATAACTATGTTTGTTCAGTATGTGAACAAGACTATAGGATGTGGAACATGGAAGTTGACTTGGCAATAGTAAATTGGGAGCATTGCATCATTATTTTCATGGGATACTTCACAACAGTTGTGAACAAACTGAAGAGGTGCTTTAGTTGAGAAATACGAGAAAATCAAGTGCTCTGTTTTGAGATCTGTGTGAAGAAATCCCCACTTACTCTGTCCAAGATTCAACTTTGCGCCTTTTGTCATGACTCTGTGGCACAGAGGGGATGTAGAATAGGGAGTTGCTGTCAGTCCATAACGCTTCTGTTCTGCTGCTGTGTCCTCTTCACACTTTGTTCTAGTGTGGGTCTGTGGGTCTCCATGCACTGTAGCTCCGCGTGTGGGATCTCTATAGGCTGCAGCTTCCTTCAGAAAATGTTCACTTGTGTGAACTAGTGTTGGATTCTCCATGCACTCAGTGTGGCTATCTGCTCCAGAATGATCTTCTTAATGGACTGGGAGAGAAATGTCTGCTCCACTGCCTGGAGCAGCACCTCTTTTGTTGAACCTGTCTGTCTACAGGGCAAATATTAACAATGTTGGAAGTCATTTTTGAGGCTTTTTAAACAAGTACCACTTGTTTGTGAATCATTCCTACTTAGAGTAAATGAAGTCTGAAATTCCATGGTAATCTTAATAACACTTTGGAATTATCCACAGTTGAAACAGCTTAGCTTGACTGAGATTTGGGAGCAGGGGTAGGAGGCAAAGAATTCTCTGAATAACTCAAACAAGGATGATGCAGGGTTAGAGGAATGTTTAGAAACTTGCAGAGGGATGCCAGGAAAAATTATATAAGCAGAACATGAAAAATATCTGAAAAGACTAGTTTGTGGTTTATTTATGTACAGTAGCAGTGGAAAGATATGCTAACCAATTTATAGTTCTAAATTATTTCTGATATTTCTAAATTATTTCTCCATTACTTGATCTGACATAGTAAACTGGAACATGATTCAACTTTCCATTATGACCTAGGAGCAGCCAATTTCCATTTTTACTATTGAGAAATGCCTATATTGGCATTTTTATCTTGTTTGCTTAGCCTCATCTTTTAATTGCATGGGTTCATATGTATAACAAAGCTTTAAGTAAACCAGTTCCTACTGTCTTCTGCCTTAGCTGTGTCATTACTTGCTTGAGCAGAGGCTTTCTATTAGGATGCTCAAGGACCTTATTTCAGACAGCAGTGTAAGCCATACTAGTTATTTTGGGGAGGTTAGGGAATAGCTCGTTATTTTGGCAATATTCGCAGTATGCATAAAAACATAGTTCACTTTTGTGATGGCAGTTAGCAGTATGCATATTAGCTTGCGCAACAGACTGTAGATTAGGAGACCCAAGCAGACACTTAGACGTGATCGGTGATGTAAGTGCAAGCAGCAGCTCTGAAACATGTCCTGTAGCAAATGATTGAGTACTGGTGGGTATGGGGATTGTGTTTTGTAGTTGATGGATATCAGGAAATGGCCTGGCAATGGAATAGTTCAGACTGATTGTAGTTGAGGAGGTAATGCAGCTCTGTGTATGGTTGTATTGAGGTACTGCTTTCAAAAGGACTAGGGAGTAGGAAATAAGTTTGTCTTGCATTGGAAATTAGACTTTTCTTAATACAGCTCAAAGGTTCCTTTTTTAAAAAATAATGGCCTTTCTAAATTCCTCTGTGTTTATTCCTCTGTGTTTGGCTGAAACCCAGGCTTTTGTTTTCACGTGGCTAGTACTAAAAGCTTTTCAACATCAGTTGATAAATAGCCCTGTTGTGGGAACAAGAGGTTTTGGTTTAGCACTGTCCTCTTCTCTAAAGTTGAACATGTAATCATGTTCTCAAGAGCTTGAGTTCTTTCTCATTTATGCTGTGACACAAAGCAAAATTACTTTGTAAATTTTCATGACAAAGTCTAGCTACACTATTTGAAGATACTCTAGTTGGTTTAAAGTTAGTAAATAGCAGGACCATATCACCCCAATAAAACTGTGTATTTGTTTTTTGCTATAGATGACAAGTAAAAGGCAACAGTGAGTACATAGGTCCTGTAGTGTTCTTTATAGCCCATTTTAGGCTTTATGTGGTAGACAAAGAAAAGGCCATACTTAATCTTTCCCGTAACCAGATACAAAATAATACTCAACCGATTGTGTAAGTTGCAAGGTTGACTGTTAGTCTGAGTGTTGGTTAATATGGTAGAAACGAAGTGTTGTGTGGTCTGTAGTCAGTTAAGTATGAGGAAAATCTAGACAAGAACACAAGGATCTCTTCTGTGAAAGGCCTAAGTCTGCTGATGCTTTGGAGTTATGTAAGTGTAGATTGACCTTAACTGTAAATAATTTAGGGTTCAGTAGTCTTTTAGTAGTACGGTGGGCACACGGGATGAATTCAAGTAGCATGAAGTGGTTTTTGTTTTTCAGTATTAGTGTTTTCAATTTTGTATTTAATAGGACTGGAGTAGAGGCTAAAATGGGTCAAAGAGTGCTTTTTTCCAACCATTTATCTAAGTGTTAGAAGTCCCTTCAGAAGACAAGCATATTCCAGAGGGGATAGGGATACTGGTCTAATGGTCATAGCTGGCAGAAGGTAATGAAGCAATGCAAGATTCAGACTCTTGGGCTCAATTGGTTTTAAACATGTATTTCCTGTACAGCTAATATCTAGTGGGAGTTTGCTGTGAAGAGGTAAAATCTTAGTACACTTAATTATGTGGAAATGCACAAGTTAATACTTTCCTTGATATTAGTATTTAAATCTATACCTAATAAGGCCTACATAATTGGCATTGTTTTATAATACTGTTTGAGTTCACAAATGGAAGTTTATCTTCAGAATTTAATGAACAATAATAGCATTGTAACTTTGAATGTCTTTAATGAGCAGCTGTAATAAAGTTCTGAACCTTCTCATAATGGCTGTGTGCCAAAGTTTTGAGGCTAGTAAAATAATTTCAACTGTGAAACTCCCTCATGCATGTGGAAGACCATGCATTGTGTTCCTGCATATAGAATTTGGAAATGAGTCTGTCTAGGTCTCAGGTCTAGCAGCCTGACAACATTGTTGTAGGAAGCTCAGCATGCTTCTGTGATCATATTGCATGACTAGGGTTTCTAGGAAAATACAGTGAAGCTGTTGGAACTGTAACTAAATGGGTCTGCTATGTGGGCTTATTTTGTGTGTCATCACCTAACCTCCCCAAAGAAGCGAAGCGAAGAATAGTTTCCTGAACTAGCTTGTAGCCCAGGAAAAACAATAGGAGGTGCTCTGTTTGAGGACAGCTTAGAGAACGAATCCCTGGTTCAAGTGCAGTATTTGGTATGCATAATAAAGACACTTTCCCCTCATTTAATGGAAACCTCATATTTGGACTTATTTACTTGAGTTTTTTTGTCATCTGCTCCAAGTGATTTGGTCACTGTGTTTTGGATTAGCACTGCAGAAGAGAGCTTTTACTTGGGAAAGGTGAGATATTCCTTGTAAGCTGTGCACAGGTTGCCTCCTGTTGGAAGATGAGCACACAGGCATGGTGGTGAAGACACCAACCTCTAATTTCCTTAAATAAACCTAAATGAATGTATATCATTTAAGTTTTCCATGTCATACAGTGAGTACAGGTTGTGTGTTCTGCTAAATTTCATTTAATGAAATGTCATCTGTTTTCTTAATGACGCTTTTGACTCAGTGGTAGGCTTGTGTATTGCACTGGAGCATGAGATGTACTTGACATAAACTGTCTTTAACATAGTAAAAGTTTTGTTCACTCTTCTCTCAAGTATTTACCACAAAGTTATTGTTTCAAATGTGTTTAAGCTCTGAAATGGTCCAAGCTCATTAGTCCTTTACTGAAACCTTGACAAGTCGTTATTTCTTGAATCAGCTGCAAGCACTTTCAGTTTAATTGCTTTTAATTTTTATTTCTAGATTGTGTGGGGAGTGTTCTTCATCATTGTGGCACTGCTCTTCACTGTCTCTCTGTTCTTGTCAAAGTAAGTACATTTCAGCATTTTCTTTAACCACTTAAACTAGCTAGTTTCTGCTCTAACATCAAAATTGGGATGGTTTGCTTCGAGCGTCAGCCCACTTTTCTGCCTTACATTTCTGTCAGTAGTGCAGCTTTTCTCAATTTAACAGTATATGTTGAAACTGAGCAAAATATGCTAAAACAGATTGAAGGAAGAACATAGATCAGCTTGTGCTGACTGTATGTTGCTGAAGACTGGTCTGATTCAGCAGAGAAATTAAGCATTTACCTTAAGGGAGTTAATACTGCAGAAGTCTTCTGATTCCTTGAACAAATCTTAATGCACACAGGTACTTAGCTGGGTAACAAGTGCTTAAAGTCTTGTAGTAAGTGACATAATCTATTACGATGTGCATTACATAGCACGGTTTCATGGCATTGAAAGCAATATAGCTAGCTGCAAATATGGTGGATTTCAACCAAGACTGACAGTAACCAGAGGTTTCAAATGTTGGTGTTTTTAATTTTTCAAACTGGGCAAATAAGCTCTATTACCCAAACCAGGGAAAAGCTAAAATGCTGAGGAGATGTGGAAATCAATGTCTTTCATGGAACAAATGCAGTGAGTGTGGTAAAACAAAGCATGTGGTCTATATAGATATTACAAAGTTGTTTGTCTCTGGGCTTCGTTCAGCCTTTTTTTGTTTTCTTCTTTTAGTTGCCCTTTTAGATTAAACTGAAGACAATGGTCTTGGAGACCTGTAGTACTTACTCAGTTTTTCTGATTATTGCAGTTTGGACAAAGCTCTGCATTCGGCTGGTTTCGACTCAGGATTTATCATCTTAGGAACTAATCTGACCAATCCATTGAATATGCTGCTACCAGTTCTTCAAAGAGTAAGTAAAAAATTGGTGATATGCATATGTAGGGATGCTCCCCTATTTTCTGCTAAACTGTCAAAGGCAAACTTCTCCCCAGGTCATTCATTAAAACAACTTTGTCCAAATGTGTGATCAGTAGAAGTGAGGCAACTTACTTACTAGTTTCTGGTTATTAATTACTGATATGAAAATCTTGGGTGGATGGAAACTAGTTTGGGGAAGGAAGATTGTTTTTGAAACTTAACTTTGATGTGATGAGGACATAGTGGCAGAGGAGAATGTAAGCATTTGTAGTTACTATGCAATGAATAAAAGCAGCTTTGTCCCAATTTCTACCTATGTTCTAGTTGTTGGTGTACTGAATAGTTTAGCCCTCTTCAGTGATGTAAATGCACTTGTTTACTTTTTAATATATTTATTGCATCTTGAAAGATATATACCTTGGTGCAGTTATGTATGTTACAGTAAGGCATTAGTCTTTGAAATCAACCTAACATAGGAAAAAAACATCTGTTAACTTCAGTAGAACTGGAAGCAAACAAGTCCATCTAGAAATTAGAGTTTTTCATGGGTAAACTAAGAAAAAGGAATGCTTTAATATAAGCCAGTGCTTTATTCTTCCCTAGTTGAGTTGTTTCTGTACTCTTGGTACAATGGGTCAGCACAATCTGTTGCTTTCCTGTGGTTTTTAAAACCATTGAACACCTGAACTTGCTGCTTACTGAAAAGAGTAGTATTCAGCAGCAGTATTATCTCAAGCTGTTACTCATGTAAATATAAAAATCAAGTTTTGTATGCAAATATCAGAAGAAGTCACAAGGAGAATGCCTGTGTAGTTCTAAAATGATTGTTGCCACTGCAGGCTTTCCATTCTGAGACTTTCCATTTAAAAGAATTAAGCATTTTTTGGCCTAAAAATGTATAATCCTTCAAAATTAGCACAAGTTTTAAATTAAGGAAAATGCTCAGTTGTCAAACTAATTGTCTAAGTTCTATTAGCAGCCAGCTCTGTTAGCTATATTTGGAGCGAGCTATGTAAAACTTTTAAATAGGACTCTTTACTACCTCAGATGCTATAAGTAGAAACTGCTTATTTAGATCTAAGTGGGAGAAGAGCTTGTTTTCTTGTCTTTTTAACCGCTTGTGTTCTTGTTTTAGGTTTTTCCACTTGATTACATTCTTATTACAACTATTGTCATGTACTTTATCTTCACTTCAATGGCAGGGATTCGAAATATGGGTATATGGTTCTTCTGGATAAGGGTAAATATGATTTCTGAGTTTAGTTTCTAATAATCAGATATTTTAACAAATATGTGATATTGAATTTATGTACTGCTTCATAAGAACAGGATGTTTCCAATAGCATTGTCTGTATGTCTAATGAGTATTAGAAGCCTATTGTGCAATTTGCACTGCTTTTGGAAGGTGTTTCATATTGCTAAGTTATCAGAACAAAATTGATTTTTTTAGTTTGAGCAGTACAGTCAGATCCTTTTTCAGTTATTTAATCAGTGTCATTTTGGCTTCTGACTTTAAGTTAAAGCTGTATGATTTTGATATACTTGGAAGTGTTAGACAATTTTATGGTCAGAATCTGAAATGTTCATGCAGTTGCAAGTGCTTGATTTGTCGTCTATGTGACAAGCAAGTTTAGCTTCATAAAAGATAAAACGGTACAGTGGTGATATGGCATATCTAAATAATATGCAAATAATATATTTTGGAAAAAAAACCCTCTTTGAAAAAGCAGCTTTGTCTCCAATAGCATGACAATCATGCCTATGATACTTGGTTAAATATTTCCCTACTTATGTGCCTACTCTCCTTTTACAACTCGCCTTTTTTGTGGTGACACCCCAAATTGTGAACAATGACTGTCAGTCTTTGCAATGAGTTGTGAGATTTGCTGTTGGTTTTGGTCTGCTGTTATTAACCCTTCAGCTGCCAGCTTCTTTACCTGACTATGGTACTCGAGTTGAGCCCTTAGGGATTGCAGAATACTATGGTATCTATAGGGTAGCAAAGACAGATTGGTCCCTGGAATGTCAAATGGACAAGAGGCCGCCATATGGCATACTGAAAGTTTCCCCAGAGCCTGTGAATGCTCTGTCATAACTCCTTCCTCTGTTTCTAAATCTGATTGGGGATGTAGTCATAGATGACACCCCACCTCGACCAAAGGACACAACATTCTATGACAAACCAAGGCACAGTTTGTTATAGGTGATAAGCAACACCATTTTAATCTTCCTACTAACTGCTGGTGTATAAATATTTTAGGCTGTTAATACAATCACTGCTTAATTTGGTTAAACAGCTTTGCTTTGAAATTTAGGTGAATACCCCTGAAAACCTGCTTTGAATTACTGGAATTAAGTTGCCAGAGGATCATTTTGCGAACCTCCCACTTCCGGCAATAGAATTAAAACTGTTAGTTGAATTAAAGAGGTTTTTAAATGTCTTCAGAAAAAAAAATCATTGCGTTAATATTAATGTTTTCTGGTTTTAGCTTTATAAAATCAGACGAGGAAAAACTCGACCTCAAGCACTCTTATTTCTCTGCATGATACTTTTGTTGATAGTTCTCCATACAAGTTACATGATATACAGTCTTGCTCCACAGTATGTAATGTATGGAAGCCAGAAATACCTGGTACAGGTGAGATGTAATTCTTTTATTGTGCGTTTAAATTTGCTGCATCTAAAATTCTCAGTTTTTGAAGAGACTTTTGTAGCCAGCTTTTTTTAACTGCTAGTAGGTCTGTTGGTAAGACACAAGCCAGAAACTAATTGTATTATATATAGCACAGCTTAATTTCTAGATCATCTTCAGATGGTGTGAAACTGAATTTTGCTTTATTCTCTCTGATAAGACTAGTTGCTAGCTTCCACTAGATTTTTGTACTGGTATGCTTAGGTTGCTGAGTGACTGCAATGAGGATTATTTTTAATGTGGAAGGCTGTGTACAGAATGAAATCAATGTTATTCCACGTGATAGTTTTGATGTGCATATTTTTGAGGAACAATAAAGATAAGTAGTTACAGTAGAAAATAATCAGAAGGGAGCCAAGTATGTGCTGATCAATCACACTTCAGACATTTTTGGACTATTCAGCTTCATCAAACTCCAGTTCTTTCTCTCTCAAATACATGGAATTAAGCAGTTAAAATTTAGTCCCTGCTTTTGTTACTGCACTTTTGTGTACTTCAAGGTTTTGGTTTAAGTCTTTCATCTTCTGTACCTGAAGACTTGAATTAGTGTATTTGTTACACCCTGGTTCCAAAGGCCTAACCTTTACTGGGTATTTACACTTCAGTTTCAGGCTTCAGGAGATTTTGCTCACAACAAACCCTTGTAAAGCCATTTTCTTTGATACCTTAAGTTCATGTCCAGAGAAAAACTGCACACTTTCTTTTGAGAGATTTCTTTTAATTTGGTGAAAAAGGAGGCATTTTGGCAAAAAGGGTTTTAGACATAAACATACAGCTTCACAAAAGCATTATAGCAGACTAGCAGGACTAACAAGCATTGCTATTAGCAAGGAACTTTAGTTATACCTAGCAAACACAAACTTCTTGCAACTTAGTGAGGTACTTATAACTGACCAGATAATAAGTGTTTAATTTACCCACAAGAGGAAGAAAAGCATAAAGGAAGAGAAATGTAGAGAAGAAAGAATAAAGAAGGAGAGATAGGAGAGAAAAAACAGTTACCACTCAGAAGGTCACGTTAATGGCTTCAGAAAGAACGGCCAGAGCCCAGTGGAGGCCTTGTGCTGCCTCCTTACCTGCTTTGGCTAGTGTGGCCACTCCCCCAGGTGGGAACTCTGACCCACTCGCCCCTCGCTCCCCCCCATAACCAAAGTGAGGGGTGTCACAGCCAGTCAGGGGCTCTGGGGTGTGTGGTGTGGGTGGGTTACCAGGCCGGCCTGCCTTGCCTGCCAGCCCAGCCATGTGGTTCCTGTGGCCATGTGGCTGCAGCCTGTGTGCTCTGGGCAGTCCTGTCATGGGCTACAGGCCCAGCACAGCCCTTCCCCTACACACGCACACACAGGTTCTGACCCAGTAATCACTGATCTGGTGTTTAACAGTATTTCATCTTATTTTGAGAGGCAGACTGCTTATTTAAGGGAAGTTCAAAGTTATATATCATAAGAATATTGAGGTTTCATGGACAGCTGTCTATTAAAGTCTGGTATCCTACAGGGGTAGACTTTATTAGATCTGGTCTTGCAATGTAGGCAACTGACCAGGTTGTGAACTGGCTGCTTATTCAGGCACAGTGAACTCAAGATCTCCTGCTGTGCTGTTTGGCATTTAAGTTTCACAGACAAAGCAGTTGAGCCAGACTGGTTAAAAGAAGGGTTTTAAATGAGATTGAAGTAACTGTATACTGCTTTGAGAATTTGAAATACTTCTGTTAGTTTTTTAGAAGTATGTACCTCTGGGAGAACACACTGCTTTAAAAGAAACAAAACACCCACTGACCTCCTTCAGCTGCAACTATTTAGTAAATTCTGTGATTTATCCCTTTCAATTCTTTCAGTTGAAACAATGGTTGCAGAGTATTTGGGCAAAAGAATTGTAAGGACAAATTGAAATAGGAAATCTGGTGGCTCACAGAAAGAGAGTGTGTAAAAGGAGCACTTTCCCCTTTACTTTGCTCCACAATAATTCCCAATCTAGTAACCTGTCAAACTAATTTGTAGCGAAAATCTATAGTAAGGCATTAGATAGGTGAACTTCCTGTTTAAATCTTGAACTGTTTCCTTTGGAGACTCTTGACAAGAACTTTTAATTTGAAAGTGCTTGTGACTTTTCCTTCTACATGTATCCATTTAAAAAAGTGCAACTCTTGCAATGTAATTACCGTTAGCTAGACCTGGGCTACTAGCTTTATTAAGGTTCTTACGACTGGCGTGGTCAAAGCATGACCCCGCTTCATCAGAAGTATCTTCAGCTATGCTGCCTCTGGAAAGCTTTTTTTTTTATAGCGTCCTTACCAACTGAATCCTTGTGTAGAGATTTGGTCAACTTTCATAGCTCTTCAAACACCAAAGATACCTTGGTTTCACCTCTTAAGACAATTTGAAACATCTGCTAATCAGCTGTGAGTCTCTTCATAACTTTTCAGAGGTCTATCCACATCCAGGCTACCTTCTCAGCTTTCAAGCAAAAGCATGACTTACCCATACTGAAGTATAATTGCTATTTCTGTTCAGTATAGCCAAGGGTTATTTTGTATTTGTCTGAAAGAAAAAACACTGCTTGCTGATGTTTGTACCTAGTGAACCTTTAAGACTTGACTGACCCAGACAGGAGTTAAAATGGCAGTATTTGCCATGAGCAACTCTGATACTTTTCCCTGATTAAGGATCAGAGCAGCAGCAGTCACTTTCTTTCCTCAGCCATCACATAGGTAATTCCTAGGAGTGGAACTAAATTGCAGGACACTGAGCATCTTCACTGTCAACAGGAATCCAGAAGTATCCCTTAAGTGGCCAAGTGTACAAATAGGTCTTTTCAAGTCCTTGATTCTGAATGTAAGCAGGAGCAAACTATATAGGCATAACAGGCTGTAACCTAACCCTTTTTGTGATAGCTTGCTATTTTCTTAAGTGTCCAAAATGTGTCAGCTCTTAAAGCACACACACTGAGTTACTTTACTTGGTTCTGTCTCATGCTTGTCCTTGATGCATCTGGCTTTCAGCCTTGGACTAGATGGGATAAGAGAACACTAGTGTATTTCTCTGGCAGTACTGGTGCTGAAAATGTCATAAGTTACAGGAGTGTTCATGGGGAACAACAGTGATACAAGACTTGGAAAAAGAGCATAGATGTTATCAGAGAAAGCCCATAGGTCTAGCTATTGTTGTATTTGGAAAAGCTGACTATTAAAATATTTAAGTGAATAAAGGAAGACAATTTTGAAATGGCCAGATTGTGACTGATCTGTGTTTTTGTCTATGCCATGTGTAATTATACAAGGTACAATGCTGTTCTTTGAAAGAAGCATTCTCTGAGAGGTGTGAGCTGTAATGGTGACAGCCAGCTGGAAGGCATCATGTACACTGAATAACTGAAATTTCATGTCCTCTGTTCTTATCCTATTGTTTTTATCTACACATTGTCCTCCTGCTTTTGGTTCCACTTAAGCTCCTGATTCCTGTGACTAATCATACTCCTTTTGGATCCATATTTTCTAAGGCAGTAGTGGTCTCCACACATGTTTTGTCTTTGCATGAATCAAAATTAACTGGACATATAAACTGTTGTTATCATAAAGGATAGTTACTTGGCTATTTGTCTTGAATGTTCACAGTGAAGGCTGTATTTGCTTAATAGTGATAAACTTTCTCAATCAAATTGTCAGAGAAACACTTAGTTTTATGTACCAGCTTGTACTGATAGCTGTTATGTTTTAAGGAATATTTTCTTCAGTCTGAAGGAGAAAACGTGTTGACCCTTACTGATTTCTTTAGAGGGCTTTCTGTTTGGGAAATTATGAGGGTGAAAGTAGGTATGATGCCCTTTAATGTGAATTAATATATGAAGAAATCAATGTCATACAAAGGATTTGCATTGGACTCTGCTAAAATGTTTTGCATTGTTCAAAAATGTGGTATGTTCATGTAGTCTCTGAAAGGGTTAGTTTTCCAAACGTTTGGGACAGTTAAGCAGGTGCATTTGGGTTCAAAGTTTTTCACTTCAGCATAATTTATCTTTTTCCACTCTGTCTGTTTAAGTATGTTGGATATTACCATCTGACCTTTAGACCAGAAGTAAATTTATTTGGTATCATTATGAAAGCTGAACATTTATACAGTGTCTTTATCACCAAAGTTAAATTTCATATTTATTTTATGGACAGTTAAAAGGTTTAATTTCAGATATGAAGTTTGTTTTTCGTAAGTCTTCAAAAAGAACATAAACTATATTTTTTAAAAATGAAAGCATACTTAAAAATGTTCACGTTTTACCATTTACAGCTTAATTTGCATATATTGTTCAAAAACCAATCCTTTTGAATATTGTAAGGGTTTTGTCAAAGCAGTTTCTATCAAATTGATAATTTATTTAGAAATGTATTTGATTTGGGGACTATCAATGCAAGAACATTGCTGGTGGCCTAATTTTCCGTATTTATAATGCAGAGTAATCAGACAGTTGATGGCCAGCCACGGAATGTGACATTTGTATCTAAAGATTGTGATGCAGATGCACCTGAAGGTAAGTTACATACATTTATTTCTTGTATTTCCAGTATGATAGGTGCATGGTCAGTTGTAATAAGCAACTCAACCACTCTTCATAGCTTTAATTTCCTTAAGTCTTATATGAAGCTTTGATGTGTAGCTAATTCCAAAAAACAGCTTACTTAAAATTTAATTCACTCACTTGAAGAAATGACTATTTTTCGTCAAAACCTTGGTGAACAAAGCATTCCAGTTAACTTTAAGATCTCTCATTTGCTTTGATGTCTGTGCGCAAGATCTTAAAAATAAATCCCAGCTGGTGAATAGCTTAGCATAGGAAATGTCACTTCAGTGTATATATTTGTCATAGAAATGTACAGACAAGTATTCTATTAAATTTCTTAATGTACTCAGGAAAACTAGGATCTGAAATTAGTGGAACTTGAAATTCTCAGTGGAACTTTACAGATAAGAGAATTATGAAAAAAAAATTTATTTATATTTTATATATGTTGCTCTTCCATGAGCAACAATACCATTGAAGCTAGAGCTCTTAAGCTATTTTCCTCTGATCCTCTTAATTTATTGTTCCTTATAATGTAAAGTATAACTCTTGCTTATCTGTGTTATTAGCCATTGCTTTTTGACTAGTTATTTGGGCAGAAGATATATTGTGGATATTCTGGAGCTTTGCGTAGTGACTAGCAAGCAGATGGATAATTCTGAAGTGTTCCTCGACTTTCCATCTATGCTGGCCTTAATGTTGATTTCTTTTATTTTGTTTGGTTGATTTGTTTTTTGGTTGTCCTTTTTTTTTTTTTTGAGAGAGACTGGTAACATTTTATTTGGTGTTTATTTGTGAAACTTGAGTAAAGCTGTGAATGAATTTTAGCCTCGTTTCATTAAAAAAGCCAAGCTAACTGACATCATGCTGGATTTGTTTTTTGCAGTGTTACTTTTCCTTTTCCTTTCCCTCTTAAGATAAACAGCTTTTTCACAGCTTGAAACAGTTTGAATTGCACAAGGCATTCTGATACTGCACTTTAAGGTCGCAATCAATTATATTGATTGTTTTGGTCTCTTGTTTAAAAAAAAAAATGATCTCAGCCAAAGATTTATGGTCTTCAGAGTTGTCCAGATTTTTTCAGACCCGGGCATTCAGTTGTTCTTACTCTGGCAAACTTTCAGTTCCTCTATATGAAGGTTGTATTATGTGTGCATTTATATACTTATAAAATGCTTGGTAATGTTTCTTAATTGATAGAAAAAGTAAATGGTCATTGTAACACTCCAGCCCCAGAGCTGTGGACTCATGGGCTTTGCTAAGAATGTTACTTTAATAATAGGGTTCTTTGACACCTTATGAAAATGTTCAGAATAAGGCATGGACTTGTTTCCAGGAAGTTTCTTTATTAATTTAGGGGAGGAAATAACAAGACTTGGCAAAGGTTCAAAAAGGGCACTACAGAAGCTAGGCAAAATGTTCCACCACAATACCAGCTCAGTACATATTAATCCCCAACAGCCAAGGCAATATTCAACCAATTCACCACACTTGAGTCAAATCCTATCCCTTCAGCTCCGAGCCACTCAAAGCATCAAGAAAAGTAGTAAAGAAAGAAATAGAGGGCGCACTGAGAGAGAAAGGAGGGAGAGATAGCTGAAACTCTGTGGCAGCCTGGTTTCTCACACATCCAGATGACAGGGCTGTGATGTGTGGCACCTCAAAACCTCTGGTTTTACCTTTTCTAGTCTCTGTGGCCAAAGTCCCAGGCAGGGCCTCTGACCCCCCCCCC